>CAJVGC010000582.1:32461974-32554796 GCA_910822075.1 Senecio squalidus
AGAAAAAATTCAAGATTCCAGAAGAATTGGTTATTACAACTTCACCAAGGGTTGGAGATTTGTATGTGCTCGACATGTCGAAGACTACTGTGAATTCGACTGAACATCAAGCTTTTGTCTCGAAAGCTACTGAACGTGAATCGATATTGTGGCACAAACGCATGGGACACCTTAGTTTGAGAAAGATGAATCATCTGATTCATAAGGATTTGGTTATGGGAGTAAATGTGAAAAGCTTTCAGTTGCCGGAAGTGTGTATTTCATGCAAAAAGGGAAAGCAATCCAAAAAGTCTCACAAAGCGAAGAAGTTTCACACCATCGATACTCCACTTGAACTTTTACATATGGATCTTTTCGGACCAATCAAATATGCGAGTGTGGCAGGGGACAAATATTGTTTAGTGGTGACTGATGATTACTCTCGATTCTCGTGGGTCATGTTTTTACGAGAAAAATCTGAAACATTCGAGAATATCAAGCTGTTAGTGATAACGTTGGAAACACTGTATAAACTGAAAGTTCGAAGATTTAGAACGGATAATGGTACAGAATTTAAAAATCAGAGGATGGAAGATTTCTGCAAGGACCGAGGTATTTAACAGCAATTCAGTGCAGCCTACACTCCACAAATGAACGGGGTTGCCGAAAGGAAGAACAGAACGTTGATTGAAGCAGCTAGGACTATGTTGGCTGATTCGTCACTGCCAGTACGATTTTGGAATGAAGCGGTAGCTAATGCTTGTTACACTTTAAACCGAGTGCTAGTAGTAAAGCGTCATGAGAAAACCTGTTATGAGTTGTTGCAGAAAAGAAAGCCTAATTTGCAGTACTTGGAACCCTTTGGAGCTCCTTGTACTATGCTCAAACGTAAATCAGAAGGCAAGTTCGATGAAAAGTCAGTAGAAGGGATATTTCTGGGATACAGCACTCCTAACAAGAGAGTTTGAAATCCAACCACTAAGTCTATTGAAGAATGGTATGAGGTGGACGTTCAGAAGTATCCTAAACCTATTCCTTCCAAAGGATATCCGTGGATGTTTGACTATGATTCGTTATTTGAATCATTTAATCTTCCAGAGTTTTCCGATGAAGATATTGCAAGGTATTATTCTCACAGAGAAGATTTGGAAGATCCTATTCCTCATGATCCAGTAACTCCAACAGCTGCTACTCCTCCTGGTACACAAGATAATACTGCAGAGTCCCACGCAAATGATGATGGTTCAGATTCTGATGGCTCAGCTACTGTTAATGAGCAAATTGAGAATGAAGAGGAAATGGAAAATCCAGATATTAATAATTTGGGTCCTAATGTTGCAATTCCTCACACTCCGGCTACACGAACTGAACGTGACCACCCTGTCTCGAAAATCATAGGTGAACATTCGGCCGGAGTTCGCACAAGAAGACAAATTCAAAGCGATGTTTACATTGATCTGTTTAAATCTGGGGATGTCACCTACTGTGCACATGCATGTTTTATTTCCCAGATTGAACCGGAAAATATTGAAGAAGCTCTTTTGGATGACAATTGGGTAAATTCAATGCAAGAGGAACTTCTACAATTTAAGAAGCTGGGTGTCTGGAGGCTTGTCCATAAGCCAAAAGGTGCAAAGTCATTGGGTTGTCATTGGGTCCATCGTTGCAAAAGAGATGATCAAGGTATAGTTGTGAGGAACAAGTCAAGGCTAGTGGTTCAGGGCTTTCGACAAATACCTGAACTGGATTATAATGAAGTTTTTGCTCCTGTTGCGCGATTGGAGGAAATTCGGATTTTTCTAGCCTTCGCATCATATAAAAGATTCACCGTTTACCAGATGGATGTAAAGAGTGCTTTTCTTTACGGGAATATTCGCGAAACAGTGTACGTTAATCAACCACCAGGTTTTGTAGACCCACTACATCCGGATAAAGTGTATATTCTTGATAAAGCACTTTATGGTCTGCATCAAGCACCGCGCGCCTGGTATGAGACACTTGCAAATCATCTGATCGGCAATGGTTTTCTTCGAGGTGTTATCGATTGTACGCTGTTTATTAAGGAAAGAGGTGACGATATTCTGTTGGTGCAAGTGTACGTGGACGATATCATTTTTGGTTCTACGAATCAAGATTTGTGTAAGGAATTTGAAGAGGTGATGACTAGCAAGTTCGAAATGAGTTCTATGGGTCCGATTAAGTTCTTTTTGGGGCTACAAGTAGATCAAACAGCAGAGGGAATCTTTATACATCAGACTAAATACGTCAACGACATTTTGAAACGGTTTGAAATGTTGGAAATGAAGCCTGCTTCTACTCCTTTATCGGTGAATCACGGGATCTCACCAGACACTACGGGGGAGTCAATTGATCAGTCTCTCTATCGCTCCATGATCGGATCTCTTATGTACCTCACCGCTTCTCGTCCATATATCATGTTTCCTGTGTGCTTGTGTTCCCGATACCAAGCAGCACCAACTGTTGTTCATCTTCAAGCAGTGAAGCGGATTATGCAATATCTGAAGGGTACTCCAGATTTAGGTCTTTGGTATCCTCATGATGACAACTTTGAGTTATCTGCATTCAGTGATTCGGACTATGGCGGTTGCAAGAAGGATGCTAAATCAACTTCAGGAGGATGTCTGTTTCTCGGAACGCGTCTAGTAACGTGGCAGTGCAAGAAACAGACCGCTGTAGCATTGTCCACATGTGAGGCCGAATACGTTGCTGCGGCTAGCTGCTGTTCTCAGGTTATCTGGATTCAGCAACAACTGCGTGATTACGGTTTGTCTATCTCTACTACTCCTATTTATGTTGATAATTCTGCTGCCATAGCTGTCACTAAAAATCCCGTGCACCATCCTAAAACCAAACATATAGGCGTAAAATATCATTTCATTCGTGATTGCTTTGAAAAACATTTAATTGATGTCATTTATATCGAAACGATGTTTCAAAAAGCAGATATTTTTACAAAGGCATTTGATAAGTCTAGGTTTGGGTTTTTATTGCTGGAAAATTGTGTAGTCAAAAAGAGTGATGTGATTGAAGAAGTCAAGTCGGACAAGTAACCGAAATTACTTTTTGTATACTACGTTAAAGTTTTTTAACTTTTATTTTCTTCTTTTTAGTTTTATAAAATTTCAAAAATACAAAAAGATTTTTATTTTTAGAATTTTAGGGGGAGAAATACTTTAAAAAAAAAAAAAAAAAAAAAAAAAAAAAAAAAAAAAAAAATGGGGAAGTGAGGAAATACTGAACTAAACTGAACATGTAATTGTCAAAAAGATATGTTGAATGTAACGTTTACACATGTCAGTTGTAGGATATATTGGTAGGCTTATCTTACTGAAACTTAACGAAAATAAATCATTTTTAAAATGGCTGTTGCAGATATCAAATTTTAATTTGAATCGTTATGGATATGTCTCAAAGACTGTCTAAATGATATCTGGAGATCAATAACAATTGAGAACACTGTAAACAGCACACAACAGTCGAAATTAAATTTTAAAATATTATGATTAGCTTTTGTCTTGTAGTGTTTGTGGCTTTTCGCTGGATCAATTCGAAAATAGTAAATATTAGGTGTAATATCAGAAAAAGAATACAGTATGTCAGTATATATCGAAGCAATTAAGGGCCATTCCAGTGATTTTGGGATAACATTCTTGAATGATTTGATCAAGATCAATGAAATTGAAGAAATGATGTGAATACCAAAATAGACACAGTCTATTCAAGATCAAATACAAAGTAAGAGATAAGTAAACAAACTTCAAAAATACCTTGATGGATGAACAGAAGTATAAGGTCGAAAGAAGATCATATTTCGAGCATTCCAAATAAAGGGTGAGGAAGTACTTAATAAACAAACTTCAAAAATACCTTGATGGATGAACAGAATTATAAGGTCGAAAGAAGATCATAATTCGAGCATTCCAAATAAAGGGTGACGAAGTGCTTATTCTCTGAATGGTGTAAATTAAACGTTTCAACGATCAAGAATCACTGGTCCTTATTGCCTGTGCAGTGGATGCCATACTGACATACGAAATAAATATTATGATATTACATATGGTATTTATGAAAATAGAATTGAAAAGGCTGAAAAGTTAAGAGGACAAATACACAAACATACGTACAATTCTAATTATGATATAATTCTGGTGACTGTTAAAGTTCAAAAGGTGTGTTGATATCTATGTTCAAAATATTGGGAGATCTTATCGAGATAACCATTTTGAAAGAAAAATGTCAAGTGAATGTTTGTTTAAGTTTAAGAGGACAAATATACCAATAATCGTCAATTGAGATGTGATATCGCTCATTTATATGACTATTTTATCGCGATATTCATTGTGTTTTATATCCTAAACGTAATGGAAATGCCCTTTTATGCTTATGTTTTGTAAAGTTTTGTGTTAGGATTGAGTTAGGTGTTTTTGGAGCAAAAAGAACGAGTTTTGTGGAGTTTAACTTGAAAATGGGCAAAGTAGCAGGATAGGCGACGCATTCGATGGACAGCTCAAAGCATTCAGATCGGAGCTGGGAATGCGCCTCCAGTCCACCATTGGCGGGGCATTCAGGCGATCGGAGCTGGGAATGCGCCTCCAGTCCACCATTGGCGGGGCATTCAGGCGATAGGAAGTGGGAATGCGCCTCCAGTCCACCATTGGCGGCGCATTCGACTGCTCGACAGTTACTTGGCAGTTTTAATTATTAATCATGGAAAATGGAGAGGCTATTAACACACCACAAATACCAGACGTTGGAGACACTTTTAGATCATCTTTTTCACCATTGTTTTAGTATTTTCATATCATTGGAAGCCTAAAAACAATCTTTGATTCCGTATTTCATCACGAATTGTTATTTCGATTTCGTTTAGTACTTGGAGACTATTTGGGATCTTGTTACTTACGTTTGGTATTACTCTTTTATCACTTTTATCTTGCAATTGAATCATGACTTTTACATATTTGATTGTTATTGTTACAATTATGAGTAGCTAATTTCCTTGTACGTTTGCTTGGATTATGTGATCGTTTACGTGTTAGGTTTTGGGTGTGAAATTAGAATGATACTTAGAGGTTAATTGGGGATCCGTTTGGGTTAATATCTTAATTATCTTGTTAAAATTGTTTATACTCTTGTTTGGTAATCTAAAAACGGGTATTCGAAAGGAATCCGTAATTTTTACTAAAATAGGAACGAATTAATCGGTCGGTCTTTAGTTGATTATAAGTTTATGATATTCGAAAGGAATCATTAACAACGGTTTAAACAAGTAGATATTAACACGAACGCTAGCTACTAAATTAAGAGAAATCGGTTTAGGAGTTAGTAAGCTATTCGAAAGGAAGCTTATAGATTAATTCTCACTTATCGGCTTGAAACTTTATGCCCAATTACTTGAGGTGTTAACGGTATTCGAAAGGAATCGTTACATGGTTGGGTAATTGGAGAAATCCGGTATTCGAAAGGAACTTAGGATTTCACATTAGAAGTTTATCGACATTTTCACACCTAAGAAATAATACATATTCGTAAACAGTCCAAGCAAGCGTCTTTTAATCCATATTTGAATCACTAAAGTATTTTTAACGTTATTATAAGCAAGTCTTCTTAAGACTAAAACCAACTTGTTACTTGTTACGTGTTTTCATAAAACTAAAATTATCAACTATAAATAGTCCCTGTGTTCGAACCCGATATTTACCGATACTATTTTACAACTGACAAGGGTACACTGCCCGTGTCGAAATCTAGTAAAGGTTAATTTTCGGAAAACTAGATTTTTCACATCAAGTTTTTGGCGCCGCTGCCGGGGACTTGATTTAGTTGAGATTTTAGCTTTTGTGTCTTATTTTGTGTTGGATATTTTTCACGGTATTGTTTGTTAGTGTTGTGTATTTCAGGATTTATAAGTGGGTGATGTTCACGAGGTCAAAAGGGAAACATGATGTTAAGGCGGTTTTATGGGTGTGAAACGTGTGGAGGGCCACACTACTCGGATGAATGTGATCAAATTCGAGGGAGATATCAAAACCAAGGTGGGAATTTCGGTTATGGATATCAACAAAATGGAAGGTTGAGACACGAGGAAGAGAATGTGAGTTTTAGAGACATGATGAAAGAATTAATTCATGCTCAAGAGGCGCATAATGAGATTATTTTTAACTCAATGAAGGTGTTAGACGATAGAATTGAGCAGTGGGAAAGAAGCAACGAAGCGGTTTTTCAAGAATTGGACTGGAGGTTTGAGGAAATGAATGAAATGTGGGAAAATCAACCAACGGGTCATGAACAGATTTCTACCCAACCAGACCCGACACCTTCAAACAACCAAGATGGTCAATTTAATCAAGGTTTAAAGTTCCAAATACCTAATCAAAGGAACGAGAATGTGAGTGCAATTTCTACACGATCGGGGTTTAAGTACGGGGGAGAGGAAGAAAGTGAGGCGAACGGGAATGAAACGGGTGAAACTGAGCCGATACATATTAGAGAACCCGTAGATAGTGATTCGGATGAGGAAGAGGAAATCGAAATGGAGAAAAGATCCGGGAAAGAACCGATGGTTCCAAGTGAAGAGAAAGGGGCAAAAACGGAAATCAAAAAAGCTTACAAGCCAAACGTCCGTTATCCTCAATGCTTGAAGAAGGAAAAAACGAAAGAACAGTCTGCAAAATTTCTTGAATTAGTTAATTCTATTCATGTTAACGTTCCCTTGGTTGATTTGATTGTAGGTATGCCAAATTATAAAAAGTTCATCAAAGATCCCGCGAAGGAGAAGGGGAAGGCAATGGAGGATCAAGCAGCTTCTCTAAACGCGGAATGCTCGTCAATCGTAAAGAACGAGAAGCTTCCACCTAAGTTAAACGATCCAGAATTTCTCGAAGAAGAATTGGAAGAAGAGGGAAACGAGAACGGTTTTGAACGGGAACTAAAGGAATTGCTTGGAACAGGTTTGGAAGTTACGGTTGATTCAAATAGCAATCCCAATGGAGATATCACCTTAGAGGAGTTTGAGAAAATGTTCAACATCGAAAAGGACCCGAGTGACACCAAGAAAAAGACTGAAGAAGAGCAAAACAGAGCAGAAAACGAAAATATGGGATTGCTGAGCCACTTGCGGCGCAACTCCCATGTGTTGCGGCGCAAGTCAGCTTTAGTAGCCCTAGAAAATGTTTCAACTTTGTTAGTTGCGCCGCAACCCATTCAGATGCGGGGAAATGAGGCCCCAGACCCCGAAAATGACCGAAATGATGATTTAGAGGTCAAGAATCAAGTGGGGGTTGAACAAATGATTAAAATTGAAGATGCGACACCAAAATCAAACACAAGTACACCCATGGAAGAGAAAAGCTTGAATTTGGAAGTAGAGGAGCTTATTGGGTCGGAAATGGTGGCGGTTGACAACCCAATTAGTGTAGACATAACTTTCGAGGATTTTGAGGAGTATTTTGATTTGGGAATGAAACCGGGGGTCACCAAAGTAGAGAAAAAGGGTGAAGTCATGGGGGAGTCGACACTTGAGAAAGAAATCGTGAAAACGGGTGAAGTAAGCATGAAGCGGAAAATCGGTATAGAGCCAAAGTTGGGAGCTTGCAAAAACGAGGAATACTTTGACTTGGGGGTTTTAATGAATGAAGAATCAAATGAGCAAGGTTATGAACGAAGCAAGTATGGGGGAGTTGTTGCAGATTCTCGAAAGCGAAAAGATTGCTCGATAATGCGGAAAACGAGGAAGTGGCACGACGAATGGGTGAAAACCCGTAACAAGTTCGATGTTTCTAACGCTTACATTTTGTTTGATGTTTTAGTTTGTAGGTACATTGGAAACATGTTGAGAAGTTGGTTTTGGACGGAAATTGGGGGAAAACCTCGATTTCTAAGTTAGTTGGTTTGTGTGACCGGAAAATCGAGTCGAGCTATAGACTCAAGACAAAAACAAAGCGCCTTACGGGAGGCAACCCGGGTTTTATTTTCTTTTCTTTTCTTTTACTTTTATTTTGTTTGGTTTTTAGTTTTTAGATTTTAATTTCTAGTTTGAAAACGCATTCGGGACAATGCGTTAAATAAGTATGGGGGGGACGTCGGGAATTTGGCTTATTTTAAATTCCCTCCTATATATCCATTACGTGTTGTGTCGTTTTGTCCCATTTGAGTCTTATTAAAAAAAAAAAAAATTAAAAAAAAATTAAAAAACGCCTAAACGTAGATAGGGAAAATGATAGGGGCTTGTATATTTAACTTTATTCCGGTACTTTAACGTGAAATTGCTTAGGAACATCTTTAGTTAATAAAATACTTGTAAATAAGAGTTTAGGTTTTCTAATGTTAGTTCCTTAAGTTTCCCTGAAAAATAAAAAAGATAGATAATCGCTAGATACCCTTAGTACCGAGCCCTTTTAGACCTTGCACCCTTTCGGGGGTAGTTGGGGAATCCTAGTATTACTTAAGCCCTTGGAGAATTAGAGGCGAAGAAAAAGGCCATAGGTCTTTCCCGTCAACAAATTTGAACTCATCCTCACTATAACGAAGACTCAAATCCCGTTATATTTGTTCACTTCAAAGAAAACATATAATAATAAATCTATAGTATTTGAAGTGAACGAAAGTGAGAGGCAAGCTAAAAGATGTAGACTAACCAAATAATTCTCAAAAGAAAGAAGTACTCAAATGAAGAAAATGCTTAGTGATATTTTAAGGGTTCCCCCGAAAGTAAGGCGTAAGGGGTCGGCTGTAATGGCTGATCGCTCTAACTTCGGTTGGAGAGTGAGGACTAAGGGGGGTGATTATCTTGACATATCTAAACTAGGGGAAGAATTAGGAATTAATATTAGTAAATTGCGGTTTTTGTTTACTTAAGTAATTTAGTAGCTTTAGATGTTTGTAGTCGGTCTTACGATCTAGCAATTTCACGCATATCTTTAATTCTAACACCGGAATTTAGTTAAATGTTTGAGCCCGTGATTCCCTATCTTTTCTTAAGTTGTATGTTTTGTAAACTTGGTAGTAGGTTAGAGTCAGATTTGCTTAGGGACAAGCAAATGCTTAAGTATGGGGGGTTTGATATCGCTCATTTATATGACTATTTTATCGCGATATTCATTGTGTTTTATGTCCTAAACGTAATGGAAATGCCCTTTTATGCTTATGTTTTGTAAAGTTTTGTGTTAGGATTGAGTTAGGTGTTTTTGGAGCAAAAAGAACGAGTTTTGTGGAGTTTAACTTGAAAATGGGCAAAGTAGCAGGATAGGCGACGCATTCGATGGACAGCTCAAAGCATTCAGATCGGAGCTGGGAATGCGCCTCCAGTCCACCATTGGCGGGGCATTCAGGCGATCGGAGCTGGGAATGCGCCTCCAGTCCACCATTGGCGGGGCATTCAGGCGATAGGAAGTGGGAATGCGCCTCCAGTCCACCATTGGCGGCGCATTCGACTGCTCGACAGTTACTTGGCAGTTTTAATTATTAATCATGGAAAATGGAGAGGCTATTAACACACCACAAATACCAGACGTTGGAGACACTTTTAGATCATCTTTTTCACCATTGTTTTAGTATTTTCATATCATTGGAAGCCTAAAAACAATCTTTGATTCCGTATTTCATCACGAATTGTTATTTCGATTTCGTTTAGTACTTGGAGACTATTTGGGATCTTGTTACTTACGTTTGGTATTACTCTTTTATCACTTTTATCTTGCAATTGAATCATGACTTTTACATATTTGATTGTTATTGTTACAATTATGAGTAGCTAATTTCCTTGTACGTTTGCTTGGATTATGTGATCGTTTACGTGTTAGGTTTTGGGTGTGAAATTAGAATGATACTTAGAGGTTAATTGGGGATCCGTTTGGGTTAATATCTTAATTATCTTGTTAAAATTGTTTATACTCTTGTTTGGTAATCTAAAAACGGGTATTCGAAAGGAATCCGTAATTTTTACTAAAATAGGAACGAATTAATCGGCCGGTCTTTAGTTGATTATAAGTTTATGATATTCGAAAGGAATCATTAACAACGGTTTAAACAAGTAGATATTAACACGAACGCTAGCTACTAAATTAAGAGAAATCGGTTTAGGAGTTAGTAAGCTATTCGAAAGGAAGCTTATAGATTAATTCTCACTTATCGGCTTGAAACTTTATGCCCAATTACTTGAGGTGTTAACGGTATTCGAAAGGAATCGTTACATGGTTGGGTAATTGGAGAAATCCGGTATTCGAAAGGAACTTAGGATTTCACATTAGAAGTTTATCGACATTTTCACACCTAAGAAATAATACATATTCGTAAACAGTCCAAGCAAGCGTCTTTTAATCCATATTTGAATCACTAAAGTATTTTTAACGTTATTATAAGCAAGTCTTCTTAAGACTAAAACCAACTTGTTACTTGTTACGTGTTTTCATAAAACTAAAATTATCAACTATAAATAGTCCCTGTGTTCGAACCCGATATTTACCGATACTATTTTACAACTGACAAGGGTACACTGCCCGTGTCGAAATCTAGTAAAGGTTAATTTTCGGAAAACTAGATTTTTCACATCAAGATGTTAATAGTTACAAAGAAAAATGAATGACAATGTTATGTTTCAGTATCAGTCTGATCCCTTATTCGAAAAGATTCTCACAAAAAGAATGTGAAATTTTCAGTTTGTGTAGTTGTTAGTTAAAATTTTTAAACTTTCAGTATTTTGTCTTAGTTAAAAATTTCCTTTGATCTTCCAAAACAGAAAAATACAAAAAGATTTTTATTTTTATTTTTATTTTGCTAGTTTTACGGTTGCTTGTCGTGACTTGAAATCTAAACGTGAAAATGAGGTTAATGTTTAAATTCTTACAACGTCTCAAGGTCATGATTTTTAGTGAAACGTTTGGCTAAAATTCTTCGAAAGTGTGTTTCATTGAGCAAATCGTTTAATCTTTCTGATATTGATAATTTTTATGTGCTTAACGTTTATTTGATGTTTGATTTTGAGGAAAAGTGAAATTTTAAAGTTACGAGTTTTACAGTGCATTCGTACGGATGTAAATTACATACGCACGGATCAACAAAGCAACCGCACGAATCAAAGGGAAGGTATCGTTTAAGTTGGAATTTCTCATCCGTGCGGATATCATCATATCCGTGCGGATCAAAGGTGATTTAAAAGTTAAATGTTTATTGGTTAAACGCACGGACGAAAGCTCATACGTGCGGATGTCATTCACATCCGTGCGGATGAGAAATGGGTATATATACCTTACGCGTTTGTGCTGTTCATTCACCATACTCGTCCGTTTAAGAGAAAATTCACCAAAATTTCAAAGTGTTAGAAAGAGTTTTTGAATCCGATTTTATTGTGTAACTTTGCATTGCGAACATAACCATACAAACCACTTAAGGTATAACGACCGTTTAAGTGTTTAATCGTTGATTTTTAGGTTCAAATAGACTTTAATCAATCGGTCATCTATATGTGTTTGTAAGGGTAAATTGAGTTAGGGGATTAGTAAATCGGTGGATTGCGAACATGTTGGTATAATTTTTGTGTCCAAAAACAGGTTAATATAAAATCTAGGTTTTGGAAAACCAACAGTTGCGATGAACTCTGTCCGCACGAATGTGAATTCATCCGTGCGGATAGGAGCTTCATTCGTACGAATGTTTAGTTCATTCGTACGGATGTATAATGTGTAATCCGTTTGGTTTGAGTAGTTCATCCGTACGGATACATACTGATCCGTGCGGATGGAAGTGTTCATACGTGCGGATGACCTGAACAGAAACATAAAAAACGTTTGAATTTTATTCTAACTGTTTTGCGTTCGATGTTTATATTTCTGTTTGCAGGAAAATGGCTGAAATTCCCACCTCTGGAATCCCTGTTTCAAATGTTGATGCAATTGTGGAATCATCGTCGCAATCTCAAAGCGCTGCCTGGAGCATTGGACCGAAGAACAATATGTGCGGTTATCTAAACGAAGAGTTTCGAAATGCTAAAGGTTTTGCTGGAATCATTATGTTCTTGAAGAGATCCAGAATTTACAAGGCTATATCTACTGAATGTGTGCCTTACTTGTCTCACATAACATCTTTCTGGGAAAATGCTCGGGTTTTTCGTGAAGATGGAAAGATTCAAATTCACAGCAATGTTCTCGGGGTTGATGTAATGGTCGATGAAAGTGTTATTCGAGAGGTTATCGGATTTGAAGACAAAGTTGGTTTGCCGACGATGCTGAACAAGTATCTCGTGAGAGGGTTGCTTTTGCGAGTAGAGTATGATGGTGCAATAGAGAAGGGAGTGATTACGAAGTCTGGGTTTAGCATACAATACAAGTATTTGTGTCACGTGGTGCAACACTGTTTGAGTCCAAGAAAGGCTGGCCATGATGAAATGAGGGAGACAACACAAAGTGCTTTTGCAGCTTTGGTGTTGAATATTCCTTACAATTTTTCAGGAATGATTTTGCAGCACATGGCGGAGAATTTGGAGATGAAAAAGCAAAAATATTTGATGTATGCGCGCTTCGTGCAAATGATTCTTGATATGAAGGTCCCAACGTTGTCCAAAGCTGCTGATGATACGATCAAGCTGGAGGTAATGACTGATACGACAATGGGACGACTGCTTACGTACAAGAACAAGAAGGTGAAACCGGTGGAGAAACGGTTGATTGGTCACCTTGCTAATCCATCATATGTCTTCCCGGGCGGTAAGAAATGGAGACATGATGACAGTGAATCAGATAAGGAGGATATTGTTGTACCTTCACAGTCTGATTCCGATGACGATGTTGAGGTTATCCCTGTTGAGTCTCCGGTTGCTGGTGGATCATCATCTCAAGCAGGTTTGAGAGATGAAGTTGATGTTGTCATGAGTGCTGAAGAGATTCCATTAGTGTAAACGAAAAGATCCTCCAGCAGCTAAGTCATTAGGAGAAATTCTCAAGAAAAGGGAGAAATCGTCAAAACGGTTCAAGCTGGTGAAACGTTCTGACATTGCTCCAAAGACGACTGCCAGCACTGCAGCTCCAGTTCCTCCTATTACTACAGCTCCAGAGCCAATCATGACGACAGCTACCACAACAACAACAACTGCTGAAAAATCATCGTCGTCATTGCAGATTTCTGATTCAGCCCAGCTTTCCACCTTGAATGCTATGTTATTAAATGTCTTGGCAAAACAGCATCAACAAGATGAAGAAATTAAAGGACTTAATGCTGAACGTGCTGAAATGTCTGAAATGATAAAAAGTCAGAATCTGTTGCTTGATTCACAGAGGTTGTTGCTTGAAGATTGCTCAAATAAGAACAAGGAATTGGAACTTATTACTGCTGAGCAATCCAAGAAAATCAAGAAGTTGGAAGAAGATTACAACAAGGTGCAAGATAATATGATTGTAGGTGATGATGGGATTTTCAGACTTAAAGGATCAGACGATGCATCTTCTGAACCGTCTGCCGAAGTCGAAGGAAGTGAAAGCACTGAGTCTGATAAAGCTGGTAAAGAACATACAAGTGAATCGCAGCATGATATTACTCCAATCTCACATGTAAAGTCCAAATTAACTCACATTTTGGATATGCAGGGGGTAATTCAGTTTAGCGTCGAGTACGATAAAGAAGAAGGATAAATAATACATTGTTTAACGAAAGAACAGATTGCAGAGCTATTGAGAATGAATCCTGATGAAGTTACTGAAGAAACTGCATCTGCATCTACAACAAATTCTCCTGATTCTTATGACGATATTGATGAGATAGTGTTTGAGCAAAACGTCGATTCAGCAAACCCTATCTATCAATCAAACGATTTTCAAGATCTTCCTGATGATGATGAAGTTTTTAACGTTGATGATGGGGATCTTAACCGCAAATTGGAGAAACATCCAGCTGCCAGCAAGTCTACACCAGATCTCGAACAACTGAACGTCAAGAAAGTTGAATGGCTTCAGGCAATGAAAGATTGTTTCCGCCCGCCTCGTCAAGTTGTTCAACCTGATTATTCGAAGTTTTATTCGTTGAAAGGTGCGAAGACCGAAGGTCAAATTATCAGTTGGGCATACTTGGATGATTTAAACGTATATGCAATCAAGCGAGAGCGTGGCATTGATTACTTTAGATTCGCTCCTGACTTGAAGACTCTACCGTACTTTGATATGCTGCGGTTAGCTCGTCTAAAGTTGTTGTACAGTGAGTCGGATTATAAGGCAACTTGGTTGGAGAAGCAGCTTCATTATGAGTTCAGATCATCGTGGAAATACCTGAGGCCACAGTATCCAAAGATTACCTATTCCAAAGATCGGAAGAATCCGAGAACAGGTAAAGCTTTGAAGCATGTCACGTATACAGCTCCAAGGGTAATGGAGAAGATTCCGCTACGCAAAATGAAAGCCGATTTCCATCGGAGATTCAAATGGTGGTATTACGATGATCGAACTACAGAAGCTGTGATCGTGCTGGAGAGAAAAGGTGAATGGGAAACAGTGAGAATTTTTGATCCGATGTGGATTAGAAATTTAACAGATGATGATATTTATGCTTTGTTTCAATGTCCTATATTTTTTGATGTCAAAGATATGGATCAGGCGTCGCGTTTCAACAAGGTTGTACGTGTGTGTTTTGCTTACAAGATCTACGCTTAAGAGGACAGATCGAAGACATTTTTGGGCAGCAGTGCAGATTTTGAAGACTGAATACATAGAATCTAGTTCCTAGGGGGAGTTTGTAGGTGCATTTTGTTAGTTACTAGATTCATATGTAATTACACGTTTATTCTAATATCAGTCTTTGTATTGTTTGGATATTAATGTTGCTTGTTTGATTAATTATATGCTTGAATGTTTACGTTATTCTGAGTTAATCAAATATACGATTTGTGATGTTTAAATAATGTTCAGATTACATTCGCACGGATGAGGATGAATCCGTGCGCATGAGAGTTTTATACGCACGACTAAGTAAAGTAAACAAAATGTTTATCAATATGTTGCATCCGTACGGATGAGATCATATCCGTACGGATAGGAAGTAATGTGTATTCATACGTACGGATGAGATCACATCCGTACGGATGAATATATGGGCCTATATATACCCAACAGCTTCCTGCATTACGGAGTTAGTCGTCCTAGGGTTTTTGTGCGTGATTGAACTACTGCTGCCATTTTCTTTGATTCCAAAACCGATTATAACATATAATCAATCATCCGAATAGTCTTCCTAAGGTCTAATCTTATCAATAATCATTGGTTTGATTTCGTTTCCGAGGGTTAAATATTCGCTAGATAATCGATAGCTTATTTCCGCTAGGTTATTGATATAACGTTGCAATCTTAAGATCCATACAACCACAACATAGATTTAATTAATTCCGTTCATGTTAATGTGCCTTTGGTTGATTTGATTGCAGGTATGCCTAATTATGTTAAGTTCATCAAGGAACTTGTGAAAGAGAAAGGGAATTCAATGGAGGATCAAGCGGCTTACTTGAACGCGTAATGCTCGTCGAATATGAAGAACGATAGACTTCCACCTAAGCTAAACGATCCAGGGAGTTTTCTAATAACTTGTACTTTTAGTAAAACTTATCATTGCAATGCCTTAGCGGACTTAGGGGCTAGTATAAACTTAATGCCATACTCTTTATACTCAAATTGGCTTTGGGGGTTTTAAAGCCAACAAAAATGAGCATTAAACTAGCTGACCAAACTTTTAAATACCCGCTTGGCATTATAGAAAACATGTTAGTACAAGTAGGTAGATTCTCTTTTCCCGTTTATTTCATTGTTTTGGAAATGGAAGAGGATAGTAAAGTACCTCTAATTTTGGGTAGACCATTTTTGAACACCGCGGATGCTATCATCCGTGTGAAAAGAGGAGAAATTTCATTGGGTGTGGGGGACGATAGGGAAACATTTACTTATCAAAAATCTAAAAAACATTCGTACTCCACCAATGAAACGTGTTTTAAGATAGATGTTATTGATAATGACATGTTTGACCCAGAATTGCAAGAATTTTTTGAGGAAGAGGAATTCGATGAATTTCAAGAGCAAAAGAGTTTGGATGTGGAGTTAGAGGAGTTTATCGGAAAAGAATTGGGGGTTGGACATAGTGCCATAAATGGAGTCATAACCTTAGAGGAGTTTGAAAGGATGTTTGATCTTAGCATGGACCCGAGTGCTACTAAGAAAGGGAACGAAGAGGAGCAAAACGGAAACGAAAACGAAAAAATGGGAAAACTGAGGGGAATGCGCCACACCTATGACCTAGTGCGATGCATTCCAAGCTCAGTTTGCCCAGATGCGTTTTCCACTTTTTCAGATGCGGCGCAATCCAATCCAATGCGGGGCATTGAGACCCCAGACCCCGAAAATGACCAAAAAGCTGAAATAGAGGTAGAGGATCAAGTGGGGGATGAACCAATGGGTCCAAAGTGAAGATGGGGCACCAAAACGGGACACAACTACATCTACTAGTTTGGATTTGGAATTGGAAGAACTTATTGGAACTGAAATGGGAGAGGTTGACAGTACTATCAACAGAGACATCACTTTGGAAGAATTTGAGAAGATGTTTGATTTGAGTACGGAACCGGTTGTTACCAATGACGAGATAGAGGTTGAAGTTAAGAAAGAGTTGATGCCCGAAACTGAAATTGAGAAAGAAATCATTGAAACAAGTGATGGTGAACTCTGTCTAAAGCTCAAAGTCGATAAGGAGCCAAAATTCAAAGATAACAAAAACGAGGAGAACTTGAACTTGGATGACTTATTGGATGGAAAATCAATTGAACATGGTGATGAAAAAGACAAGTATGGGGGAGAAGTTGGCGACTTTAGACGATGGGAGGATGGTTCGATCATGAAGGAAACGAAGGAATGGCATGAAGCATGGGCGAAAACCCGCGATGAGCTAGATGTTTCTAACGATGAGATTCTTTTTGATGTTTTGGATTGTAGGTGTATTGGAGAAAGTAACGTTTTGAGGAGTTGGTACGAGGAAGGAAATCGAGGGAAACTTCGATTTCAAAGTTAGTTTGTTTGTGTGCACGGAGGACGAGTCGAGCTATAGACTCACGATAAAAACAACCACTTTACGGGAGGCCACTCGGGTTTGCTTATCTTATCTTTTCTTTTATTTTCGTATTATTAGTTTTTAGTTTCTAGTTTGGAACGCATTTGGGACAATGCGTTAAATAAGTAGGGGGGACGTCGGAAAATTTGCTAGTTTAATATTCCCTCTCGTATCCATTATGTTTTTTTTATTTTCTCCCATTTGAGTCTAATATAAAAAATTAAAAAAATTAAAAAAAAATTAAAAAAAGTTAAAAACGCTAAAACGTAGTTAGGGAAAATGATAGGGGCTTGTATATTTAACTTTATTCCGGTAATTTAACGTGAAATTGTTTAGGAACATCCCTAGTTAATAAAATATTTGTAAGTAAGAATTTAGATTTCCTAGTTTTAGTTCCTTAAATTTCCCCGAAAAATCTTAAATCGGGATTACCGCTAGATATCCTTAGTACCTAGCCCTTGTAGTTGTTGCAGCCTTTCGGGGGTAGTTGAGGAATCCTAGTATCACTTAATCCCAAAAGAGATTTAGAGGCGAAGAAAAAGGCCATAGGTCTTTCCCGTCAACAAATTGAACTCATCCTCACTTTAACGAAGACTCAAATCCCGTTACCAAAACCGTTCACTTCAAAGAAAATACAAAATTATAAATCTATAGTATTTGAAGTGAACAAAAGTGAGAGGAAAGAAAAATGAGTAGACTAACCAAAAATTCTCAAAAGAAAGAAGAAACAAAAAGAAGAAAAAAAATGGTTTTGTGATATTTTAAGGTATTCCCCCGAAAGCAAGGCGGTATAGGGGTCGGCCCAAAAGGTTGATCGCTTCAACCTAGGTTGGAGAGTGAGGGAAAAGGGGTGGTTATTCGGACATATCAAAACTAGGGGATAAATTAGGAATTGACATTAGGAAATTGCGGTTTTTTAGTTACTTGAGTAATTTAGTAGCTTTTGATGTTCTTAGTCAATTTACGATCCTATAATTTCACGCATATCTTTAATTATTAACACTGGAACGTAGTTAAATGTTTGAGCCCGTGATTCCCTAATTTTTTTTAAGCTGTATATTTTGTAAACTTAACGTTAGTATTGAGTCGGATTTGCTTAGGGACAAGCAAATGCTTAGGTATGGGGGGTTTGATGTCGCTCAATTATATGCATATTTATTCGCGACATTTGTTATGTTTTTGTGTCAAAACGTGATGGATAGGCCCCGTATTTCTTACATTTTGTGTAAAGTTTATGTTTTAGGTGTTTTAACGTATTTGGAGTAAAAAGGAGTCGTTTTGGGACTAAAAGATGCGAAATAAAACAAGTTGGGAAGTTGCAAAACAACTGCTTGGCACCTAGACTTGGCTGAAAATTTCCGGAACCCGCTGAGTCCCAAATGCGGCGCATTCTCCTTCATATGCGGCTCACTTGGACCATTTTGTTGTTACAACTTTGTGATTTAATTGCTATTGATGGAGGAAACTAAAGGGTGTTAAGTACAACTTCTTAAGGACGATTTTGGAGAGAAATACAATATCTTTTACTATCTTTTTATCAGCTATAATCATCTCATTACCATATCACTTTCCTCTCAATCATTGGAGAAGGGGAGGAAGCAAGCAACAATAACAATCGTATTTTTGGAATTTTGGAAGAATCATTTTAACCAATTTTAGTTTTCTCATCATTTTGTTACTTTGGAGACTATTTTGCAACTATTAATTTCAATTTGGTATTGAACTCATTTCATTTTCATTTCAATAGAATCATGTCTTTAAATTATAATTTGTGTTTCATTACCAATATGAGTAGCTAATTTCGTTATACGTTTGCTTGGATATGTGATCGTTTGTATGATTAATTTTGAGTATGAAATTGTTTCATTGATGTGTGTTTGGTTAATTGGGGATCCGTTTAGGTTTAAGGTTTAAGAAATTATTAAATTGCTTATGTTCTTGTTTAAAAATCGGGTATTCGAAAGGAATTCGATTTTATTATAATAAGAATGAATATATCGACCGGTCTATAGTTGATAGAAAATTAACGGTATTCGAAAGAAATCGTTAATAGTAATTGAATAAGTAAGATTAAACACAAACGCTAGTTGATAAATTAAGAGAAATCGGTTTATTGATTAGTAAGATATTCGAAAGGAAGTTTATAGATTAATTCTCACACATTGGCTTGATTCTTTATGCACAATTATTTGGGGTGTTAACTGTATTCGAAAGGAACGGTTGCACGGTTGGGTAATTGGAGAAATTTTAGTATTCGAAAGGAACTAGGATTTATATTAGAAGTTTATCGACATTTTCATACTTAGGAAAGGTCATATATTCGTAAACGGTCCAAGCAAGCGTCCTTATTTTATATTTGAAAGACGAAATCATTTTCACTCGTTTTTACATTTAGTCTTACGAAGCAAAAAACCCCACTTGTTACCTGTTACTAGTTACTTTTTAGCTATTTTCTCAATTATAATAGTCCCCGTGTTCGAACCTGGAATTTTCCTATACTTTACTACGATCGATAAGGGTACACTGCCCGGTGTCGTAATCTAGAAAAAGCATATTTTGGGAAAACTATATTTCGTACATCAGTGATGATTGTTACAGAGGCAACCATTCGATCTCATCTAGATCTCAAAGATGCCTCGGGTATTACATCTATCCCCAATGATGATTTATTTGAAATTTTTGAAAGGATGGGGTACGAGGGAAGCCTAACAAAATTTACTTTCCAAAAGCTCTTCTCTCACCCCAATGGAGATACATGGTACATGTTTTACAACAATGTATCTCCAAAAAGCTACTGCTATGGCGTGTCTAGCTACAGAAAGGGTATATAATTTTTCAAATATGATTTTCAGTGATTTGAAGTTTAATCTTGTCCACGTGGAAAACAAATTTTTGATGTATCCAAGATTTTTAACTGTCATCATTAATAAGGAAATTGAAAATCTTTCCATGGAGGGAGACGTTCTCATCATGGATTCTCATTCAAAGAAAACATTTTCTAACATGAGGAGAACGTCAAAAAAAATTTCTGGGAAGGTGACACCCATGTTCTCTACAATCGTGGGTGTCACTGTTGCATCTGGTGAAGGACCAAGGAACCCACTTGAATCCCAACACACACCACATATTTCCACGACTGAACCAGTTACTGAAACCGAAAAGAGTGCCTCTGGTGCACCATCTCAATCAACTCAAAGTACACCTCCGAAGGAGTACGCCCCTAAGGCCAAGAAGGGTCCTTCACCTCTTGGACCTAAAACCAAAACATCTAAAATAGTAGTGAAACCCGTTAAGAAGGTGGTCCATAAGGAGAGGGGAGGCCATGTCGAAAAGGGCTCATACTACTAATGCACCACCTCGTGGTGCTCAGAGAAGTAAGACAGGCATTAAGACCCACTCGACGACAACTCTAAATGAGGATGTTTGTTCGGAATCATTCTCTAGAGGTCCCAGGCGCCAAGAGACCGTGGGGGAGGGTGATGCTTCTGCTAGGAAGGAGGCACCCTCTACCCCATCCGAGGAACTGCCCAATGTTGGTACTCAACAGAAGGGTGGGGAGGATAGATATAACTACACCCCTTTGGAATTGATGGAAATGTGCCAGAAGTTATTTGTAAAGGTGGAAGATCAGGAGGAGGAAATCAAAAGATTGAAGAAACTAGTATCTCGCTTCGTACAAGAGGTAAAAGTGTGCAAAATAATGATGAAGAAACCTGTAAAGATGAAGAAGAAGGTTGGTAAGAAAAGTGGAAAGAAGGGTTGAGCACAGCCAAAGTTTCCCACTCCTTCTGGTTCAAGCTCAAGCTCAAGTTCTTCAGGAAGAGATGTGAAGAATGTTTCCACTAAGGGGGAGAAAAGTGCAGAAAAGGAGGTTGAGAAGGAAATTCAGAAAGAAAATGATGATGAAGCTGAAACAGAGGTCCCAATTTTTGAAAATACTGAGATGGAGGTAGAGAACGAAGAAGAGATTGTGGTTGAAAATGTTGAGCAGAAGGAAGAAAGGGTAGTTACAGATGCAGATTTTGAATGGTCTGACCATGAAGTAGAATTTGAAATCAAAACATCAAACAAGGAGACAACAAAGACAATCAGCAATCTGATCAACCAGAAAGAGGATCTTGCCCATATGTTCCTCATTCAGGCTTCCCAAAGTCCACATAATGGACAACTGAAGACCAAGAACTACATGATGTTATTATGAACATGGGAGAGTCTGAAGCTGAAATCAAACAGGCAAGGGAGAGAGTGGATGAGATTGTTAAAGGAATTGCCAAGATTGATATTGAATAAAAACAAGAAGAAGCTGAGAAAACAACTGAGAAGGAAACAACAACTACAACAACTGAGCCACCAGTTAATACTGGTGAGAAAGAAACAAAAGAAGGTGGTGACTCTGAAGCTACTGGTAACGTAATAAAGATGACTCAACTTTAGCTTTAGATCTTGAAAAGATCAAAGAAGAGAAAGCTAAGCAAGAAAAGGCGAAGGCTGAGGCCTTAAGGAAAGAACAAATTGCAGCTGCAGTAGCAAGCCAAAGGAAAGCAGCCGCTGAACAACCCAAAGAAAAACCAGATACTTTTAATACTGGTGGATCTGAAGGTACAAATGATGATGCCACTGATAACACCAATCCTCCACCAGGGTCAAGGAGAAACATTGGCTACATTACCACCAAGAAGGGACTTCAAAAGGTAAATCTTCATGACCCAAAACACAAAAGCAAGGGCAAAGGAAAGGTAATTGAAAAGTCAAAGAAAGAACTAGAGGAGGAAGAGTTAGAGAAGAAAAGAAAGATCGTAGAAGAACGAGATGAGAAAATCAGACTGGTAGAGTTAGAAAATGAAAGACAGTTGGCTGCAGAAATAAAAAAGATTGGAGCAAGAAAGGTCTGAAGCTGAAATGTTGAAGAAGATAGAACAAGAAGGAAACAAGGAAGACCAAGCAAGAGCTCAAGCCGAAACGGAGAGATTAAAGAAAATTGCACAAGAAGATGCAATTCATGCTCAAAATATGGTTGATGAACAGATTCAGGATGAACTGAAACGCAAAGCACAAGAAAGAAAAGATGCAGAGTTAGCCCAGAAAATGCTTGAGAGAGATGAGCTCTTGTTATAGAAGAAACAGAAAGAGGAAGAGAGAAGCAAAAATACCATAAAGAGAAACAAAACAAGGGCTGAAGACAAAAAGAAATACACAGATTTTCTGAAAGCAACTGGAAAATACAGTGGAAAACAGTTGGGGCCAATGAAGCTAGACAATGTTCTATATCTGTACATCAAGGAGAAGAGAATTTTGAAGGCTGCTCAAGAGCAAGCCAAGCTGGAGAAAGAAAGACAAGAGTTGGAGAAGAAGAGAGCTCCCAAGGCTGCTCTTGACAGAGGGTATAAAGTTGTCCACTTTGGAAAGAAGAAGGATGAAGAGCCAAGAGTGGAGAAGAAGAAAGTTCAACAACAGTTTGTGCCATCTAAAAGAAGATATCCAGGTGGTAATGTTCCTACTGCAAAAAGATCAAAACCAACATTAGAAACAGTTGCTACTGGTACCAAAAGAAAGGCAAGCACTAGCTCTTCTGTTCAGACTGGTGTAAAGAAAATGAGAGTTGAACAAACAAAGAAATCTACAACAGAAAGTTCTCAGGGTAATGATAAAGAGACAGAAGCTGAGAAAGAAGAAAAGAAGCCAAAAGTTGTCTAGGTCAAACAAGAAGACATTTCTGGAAACTTTGTATTTGGATGTGTGCCTGAGATTTCAGATGACCAAGTGAATGAAGCTGCAGATAGAGTCTTTGATGACATGAAGACTCTGATCATACATTCCGAAGACATAAATTGCGCAACAACCTTTACAGAGATGCCCATAGTAGACTGGTTTGCTGTGGTTGTGGATGGAAGAAATGGATACTAGGTTGTTAAGGCTGACAAGAGCTTCATTGTGTTCTACAGTCATATAGAAATCTTTAGGAATATTAGTTGAAGGGACTTGGTGGATCTTTTTCTCATTGGCTGCCAGAAGTATTCAAATGGCCAAGATTATTTTTTGGTTGAAAAGAAGTACAAGCATGGCATCAATGTTATGATCAACATGCTCAGTGTTAAGTTAAAGGCTAATCAAGATTCAGAAGAAGTTGTTCAATTACTGTGGAAGATTAGATGTCAGCTCACATATCATAGAAACTCATTGTAGTCAGTTAGAAGTATTGGCAACATTCTCCAAGGTTTGTAATGAAGAAACTTATGCCTTTTGATGAATGCATAAGTTTAGGGGGAGATTGTTGGGTTTATAAAGTGTTACTACTGGTAGAGATAGTTAGTACTGTTTGGTTGCATGGTTAATACTGGTGAGTGATAATACTGGTGACTGATGGTCAAGTGTTGGAGATTGCTACTAGTAACATTACTACTACTGACTTACTACTGGTGGAAGTTAATACTGGCTGCATGAATTTGCATGAAGGAGTTTCTATTGACGCGCTTGTTAATACTGCTTATTTCATATACTTAGTTAGCGCATTGTAAGAAGATAATTATGTAAACAATATATTGATAATTATCTTCGTAGATTTCATTAGAGCTTTAACCTAATTGTATTAGGGTTTCCTCAATGTCTATATAAATAGATCCCTGTGTCTTTGTAAACACACGTCTGTTAACGAACAAGTATTCGTAATAGATTGAGGCTGTTGGAGAAATATTTGTGTTCATAATTGTTAACATTTATTCATTCATATATTCATACACTGTTAAACAATTAACCCTTGTTAATATCAAAGTGTTGATCCGCTGACTCTTCTTTGATAGATCTAGATCTACACGTTTGTTTATTCAAACCTAGTTCGACAGATCCTAACACCTTATGATTTAGTTTCTAGGATAAAAGTAGAGAGTAAAGATGAGATTATGGATAAGAACATAAAGGAGGAGATGGAGAAAGGGGAGAACATGCAAGCTGAAATAGATCAGATTAGGTATGGAGAATGCTTATTCAATGAACTATGTGTAAATTTGAATCTATTGGCGTTAAAACAAGTAGGTAAAGTTGAAGTGCCAAAAGATGAAACTGTTTAAGTTGAAATCTCCAAAAGTGGAAATAGAAATAAAACAATGGCACGAAAATCCAATCTTGCAATGATTCAAAAGGTGGAGAATAAGCTCAAATATGGAAGAACAATATGGATGAAGCTAAACTGAAAGAACATTTGACGAGGTATTTAGTTAACAAAAAGAAGTTTGAGAAGATGCAAGTTAGATAAATGAAACTTGAAACTTTGGAGATATATTATCAATAGGTGGCAAAGAAAGAGAAAACTGACGATTTTAGAAAGGATGAAATGAAGAAAGACAAAGTAGTAGAAGTTTCATTGAAAGAAAAGGCAATGAAGGATGCTAAACAATCATTCATTGTTGAGAAAAAAGAAAGAGAAAGAAGAAGAAAAGAAAAGAAAAAAAAGATAGAACAAACGGAAAATTTTGTGTCATTGGAGGACTTGGTGGCCAACAAAAGGAAGAAGCTCATTACAAGGAAGTAGATTACTTAAGTTATCCTTCTGAATGGAAACACTTAGAGGAAGAAGATGGGGTGAAAAAACCTAAAGAGGAAGGGCGTTCGAGGATAGTTAATCCTTCTATTGAGGAATTAAGAGCTGAAAGATTAAGATTGCAATAAATAAAGGATGGAATTCTTGCGAGGATTAAAGGAAGGAGATAAGATGTTGCAAGGGGTGCCATTGTTATAAAAAGATTTGACAACAAATGTCATTAGTACTCAAAGACAGAAGATCTTATTAAACTCATAAAAGAGGACTTTTTGCAACTATATCAATTGAAAATGGCGAACCCAGGAATGTATACACATGGTTATGAATTGGAAGCATTGGTCAAGGAGAATGCATACAATAGTTTTGCTAATTTTGTTAAGGAATTTAAGAGAAAAGGGGCTACAATAAACATGGATAGAGTGCCTATGCAACCAGTAAAAAGAAAGAAAATGAGCAGAATTAAAAAAATTATTGGATGGTATTTTGATTTTAACACTACAATATCGTAATTGAGAGAGATAATGGACCAGAAGCAAGGCCATACGAAGATGTTGATCTCAGGAGAATGAGTAATGCAGATCTACGTGCATTAGAACATTTACTATTCATAGATCATGAAAAAGATAATGAAGGAAAGCATTTCATGAAGGTACTTGAAATTTCTCTCAATCAAATTCATGAAGGTCTAAGGTCGCATGTGGAAGAAGGGTGTTAGTATTTTGTATTTTGAAGATTGAAGATTTTGGTAGCATTATCCAGGGGGAGATTGTTGGGTATTGAAGATTATGGATGAATATACGAAATGTTCAAGTCTGAGAGTTTTGAAAAATGTTTACTTCGGATGGACAATGTTAAACATCTGAATTAAAACTTAGACAGTCAACTAAAGTCAACATTAAAGATTTTGCTTCCGATGAAGACTTCAACATTAGAAGTAAATATTAAAACATTCGAAGTAATCATGATGTAGACTAGTTCATAGTGGGTCTGAATTATTTTTAAATAAACATGTGAATGTAATTTTGTTTATTTATGTTTGTCGTTATTTATAAATAGGTGTGAGGGAAGTCTGGTAGTGGTGTGCTTTGTAATTGAGTATTAGAGTTGCAATGGATTTTCCTGCCAAAGTTTATGATGAATGACAAATGAATATTTAGTGAATTGTGAGTTGATTACATTACTAAGCTTTTATTCAAACTAGATTGAGATTCCGCTCCATTCTAGTTAAGTGTTAATCAGTTTGTCGTACCGATCCTTGGTTAAATCATGTCAAACAATTTGAGGACCTTCTTTAATAGACTTTGTCATTTCTTCTCCAAGTTCATGAAGTTCGAGAAAGTCAAAGAAACGGGCTCTCCATTGTTCCTAATCGCCACGAAATAGAACTGGTAGCCTTGTATCCGAACCGAGCGCCATTAGTTCTCGAGACATGATTTCTTGATGCTTTGATTTTTTTCATGTTTGTTTTAGAGAAATATTTCGTTCCATAAAACTCTAAGTGTAATCTAGAAAACCAATCTTGATTTAATAAACTTTGTATGTGAACAAGTAAATTATAACCGTGATCAAATGAACTATACTCGTGATCAAACAAAATTCAATCGAACCAAGTGTCTTTGAAGTCGAACCAGATTCATGAAATCGAATAAGATGAACTTTTAGTGGAACCAAAATCCCAGTCGGATCAGCTATGAATATATTCGAACCAAAATCCAAGCTGCATCAGTTATGAATGCAGTCGAATCAAAATCCAAGTCTAATCAGTTATGAATGAAGTCGAACCAAATAACTTAAACATTGTGCGGATCACCAGATTCGAATGAGATTTTTCCGGATAACTTGAGTCGAATGAGATATGTCTGGATATTTTGTCTGGATAACATGAGTCAAATGATATTAGGCAGGAAGACTTGAGTCGAAAGAGATTTGAGATTTTTCCGGATAACTTGTCCGGTTAACCAAGTCGAATGACTGATTAAACTTCAAGTCGAATACATTGATGTTTCAATCAATTGGATTTTTCATTCGATTAAGGGTAATTCGAACAAGAAGGATTTCAAGTCGAATTATCTAGTTGAAAAAGTATATTTTCAGTCGAATATGCACACTTCTATTTGATCCAACGTTTTAAGTTGAACACGTTATGTTTCTAGTCGAACAACAAGAATCTCCAGCCGAACAGGTTTTATTTCAAGCCCCTGCTCCAATTCAAATTTTTAGGTCTAATAATCAAGGTGTGGAGTAGAATATGACATTAAGCATAACGGTGCACCCTTTCCCGATTTATAGGCAAAGGGATGAATATTTACATTTACATAATATTCCCCTAAAAACATTATTAACTACAAATCTATCTTTTACATATCTTTTGAAACTCATTTTTATTTATAGACATGTTTTTTATGGGGATCATTCAACAGTCCGAAACGATTGTGACTTTCATATCTTCCTATATATAATCTTCGTATTATCTATATGTATAATCTCTACTCCTATATAAAACATATTACCTATTTTATATTTAAGTTTTGGTTTTAAGAAAAATCAATCCAGACCATCTATTCATTTTTTAAGGATCATCATTGTTGGGTATTGAAAGTTATGGATGAAGATATGAAATCTTCAAAGTGTGTTTTTGATCTGAGTTTTTAAGTCGGGTGAACTAAGTTTATCACCCGACTTAAAACTTAGAAAGTCTTTAGTGAAGATTTGAACTCGGATGAACAAGTTACTTCACCGGAGTTAACTAAAGTTCACCAGAGCTAAATTTAGTTAGTCAACACAAATCAACATTGAAGATTATAACTCTGCTGATGAAGACTCTACTTCCGAGTTAAAATGAACAACTTCAGAGTTAAAATTAAGATAAAGACTTAGTTGTGTTTAGTGTAATATGTATGTAAAGATGTCTATAAATTGAATGATGTGTGGTCAGAGTAATTGGTCTTTGAACCCGGACTCTCTTGAGTACCGTATGAGCTTCAACATGTTGTAATGTCTCTTCCCGTCAAAATCCTTCTATATGAAAATATCTTTACATTCTGCATTCAGTCAAACAAATTCTCAATTACAATTACTATTCAATCAGATCATGAGATTTTGTATCATGATCTGATCATACAATTCGCTGAATAGATAATTAGGATCCTTTTTAAATCATGTCAATCATCCATTTACTCTTTACCATCTATTCAATATTATGAAAGGTTTTACTATACGATCCCAATTGGGTACCGGTTATCAGCATTTAATGTGTATTAACTAAATTTCAAATTTTCTATTATATTAATAAATATATTGAATGAAAGTAGAAAAACGTATTTAATTAATGAATATTAAATGCATTTTATTAATATATTAGAAAATATTTAATTTCATTTATTGCCCTATTATGAATTAAATAAATTATATTTAAATTTACTAAATATATTTTATAACTCATTAATCGTATTAAATATATTTTAATACATAACCATTAATAAAATAATTTAATAAGTAATACAAATAAAAACTTTAAATTTATTGATAAATACATTAATACACTAATTAGAATTGGCATTATAATTATAAAAAAAATATTTATGAAAATTAGTTTGTTGCAAATTACTACAAAAATGTTCCCTAACATAATTATAAAACTAGTATCCTACATGCACCACGCGGTCGGATGATAAACAATTGAAGACGTTTATGACTATGATAGAAACGATCCCCCTGCACACCGATGGTAAATAAATATAAAACATTGATGGTCAAACACGATATTGCGAATGCAGTTTTTTATTAAGTTAAAACATGTTTTGAAATAGCCAAATCTATTTAAAAACCGTTTTAACTAAATTTTATCACTTTTTATGACAAATTAATTTTCTAAAAGTTATTAATTTAAGTGCTTATTAATCTTGTTATGAATTTTATTAATATGTTTATTATAAATTAATTAATTAATAAATATTATCATCATTTGTTTTTTTTAATTTAAATCGTAATAAATATTATATATTAAATTATATTTTAATAGTTTATTAAATAATATATAAGTTACAAAACATATTTATTAAATTTAATTAATTTGTTTATTTAAAATTGATGTGTTTGAATTAATTTATGAAAATGAATGGCTAAGATCTCTTTTCCTAAAAATTTTGTTTTTAAAATGAAAAGCCCAATATGATTTATATAGTAACTAGTATCTTACCCGCGCTACGCGACAGGGTAACACAAAAAAATAGACGCGATTGAAGTTTTTCACTTACATTGAAATTATACAGTATCCAGATATATAATTATTGTTAATTCCGATACTATAATTGTTGGGATAATTAATTACCCATATTGTTGATTTGATGATACATAATATAAACTAATAACGGTGAAGAAATAGTAGTGTTGGAGTTGCTGATTTATATTGAAAAAGACTAAGTGATGGTTACTACTCCTCAGTTTCCACTGTCATAGAAGTTTCCACTGCTCATATGTCACACCCCGCTAAAGCGGAAACACGGAATGTGAAGAGCAAAGAGTCATTTCACGGGTTATACTAAAACAACGGTTCAAGTCGTTAAGATTAAAGTTGGAAACGTACAAAGATTCAAAGATACAACCAAGATTCAAAGTTTAAGACCATAATACATAATAAAATGTTTTTAATTAAAAATTCCCAAAATAAGGTCTTCTTCCCGAAGTACACTTCACATAATTGGCTTGACCCTCCTGAGCAATGCACTTCATAACTTACGCTTAGTTCATGAAACATGAGATAAAGTGTCAACTAAGAAAACGTAGTGAGTGAGTTACAGTTTATAAGTTGACCAAAGGGTTCCAATAAAAGTTCGACAAGTATATATATGTAAAAGTACAAAGTTTTCCAAAAGAAGTAAGTGGATGAGCAATCGCATAAAGATAGTTTATATACTGTCGTAATAGTTCAAGTCAAGAGTTTAGAGTTCGTAAAAGTTCGAGACAAGTTCGAAGTTCATAAAAGTCCAAGATAAGTTCAAAGTTCATAAAAGTTCAAGATAAGTTCAAAGTTCATAAAAGTTCAAGATAAGTTCAAAGTTCAAGTCGCGTAGCAATCGATAAAAGTTTGTAGTCATTACCTCAGCGTTGGATTAATCCACATGTGTAAGACGGTAAGTAAGCATATGCGTAAATAATAAAGACCTATGATCCTCGAGTTGTACCAACCACTAAGCTTAATATAACGTAAGATTTTGCACACTAATCCGATTCTGGTCAAGCTCAAGCCCCTAGTTCCAGTCTAAAGATCGAGTTCGCGAGAACTTAGTAATATGTACCCAGGTTGCTACCTTTAAGTAAGGAGTGACCGCTCCTAAGTATCGATACCCATATTTACTAACGGCTATTGTTAATAGTGTGTAGAGAATAGTTCCAAAAAAAGTTGCGGGGCATTTTGTCCGTTCTGTTTCTAAAAATTGGTTGTTTGTACTTACGGCGTTTATATCCTCACCTAGGGTTTTGCTCCAAATACAACCAAGCTATCATCGTCTAATCAATTATCCAAAGAGGCAAACCTATTTAGTCTAAAGTAAGCCAATCCGAATAAATGATATTGTCTACGCATATTAGTTCGCAAAGTTCCAATATAGTCCAATAGTTCTCAAAAGTTCCAAAGTTCAAAGAGTTGCAAGTTCGTAAAGTTCCAAAAATAGATAAGTAGCTCAGTAGTTCATAAAGTTTCCAAAAATAGATAAATAGCTCAATAGTTCATAAAGTTTCCAAAAATAGATAAATAGCTCAATAGTTCATAAAGTTTCCAAAATTAGATCACAAAATGTTGTACGTAGGTTCAAGCGTGTAAAACAGTTTCACATAAAAGATAATGTTCACAAAAGGTTTTGATCTCATGTTTCCCCCAAAAAGAGTACTTAAAATGTAAAAGTAAGGAGGGGTGTAACTCACGGATTGCGAAGACAAAGAACTCGGGAATCGGTCGGAGCGGAAGCCGGAAATCACGGGTCGCCTAATAATACCAAGATAGTCCAATTATTATTATCTTATTATGTTATTGTACTTAAGATAATATAATTAAGTTTCTAATTAAACTTTAAGTGTCAAGGTTAAGTTTAATCCAAAATAGTCCCAAAACGGTGAAAGTTACGTTTTTGTCCAAAATCCGATTTTTAACGTTTATTGTTATCATGTTATGAGTAATTTGGTCGCTGTAGTGGTGCGTATTTTCCTAATGAAATTTGGGCAGCGCTTTCACGCCAAAAATACAACCTTACTTCCGCTAACAAAAGACATACAACACGATTTTATATCCAAACGAGTCCATTTAAGTTCCAAAAGTCCATTACAAGTCACCAATGTATATTTATTTTCCAACTCAGTCCCAAAGTGGTATTTACGAAAAATCAGCAAGTCAAACAAGTTCAAAACGTCAAAATAAAGCAATTCGGGAAAATCAGTCAGGACTGTGCGCCGTTGTGACCTTTAGGACGGCGCACAGAACCAATTTTTCACCCCGCTACGTCGTCCAGGTCATAGGGACGGCGCACGGGTCGTGTTTTCGGGATTTTTCGAGCAAAACAACTACTTCGGTCACGAATTTCAACATGAAATTGGTCTAGACTTAATAAAACTTCATTTCCAGTGTATCCAAAGTGTTTTTATTCATTAAAACATAGATCTAAACAATATTTCGGTAAAAAATCGTTTTTGTACATAAAACGTTATAAATCTTTGTAAAAACTTAATCTAAATCCATAGATCATCCATGCAAGTTGTTATTTACATAAAAACAGTAATTTAAAAGAAATCTACCGGTGGAAATCGCTTGGATGATGGTTTGGTGATGTTTGAGCTCCGAAAATCCTTACAAAAATGGTCCTTTACCGAAATTGATTGGTTCCTTTTGTTTCTTTGGATGATTTGGACGATTTTAATGGATAGAAATTGGTGTTTGATGGTCGAATATTCTGTAGTTGATGTGTTCTTGAGAGGGTTTTGGAGAGAAGTGTGTGTGTTTTATGTTTTTGTTATAAAAGAAATGAAATGAAATTGTAAAATGAAAGGGTAAAGTAAGAAAATGGTAAAGAGGGGGGGTTGGGGGCTGTGAAATCAGTAATTATAGCCTAATACCCGAGATTGATTGGTGTAATGGTTGTAAAAATCGAGGCATGCAGAATTTTCAAAAAATTTCGGAGTTAGTCCTCCAGGACGGCGCACAAGGTCACTGTGCGCCGTTCTGGACCATTTTTGCAACAAATTTTTGATTTTTGCTGTTTTTGTTATTTTTGTGTTATCGTTCCGTTGGACCTTTTCGTTAACTAAAAGTTCTTAATTATGTTACATTATGAACTTAGGAAAGTTCATTAGGTGTTTTCTTGGTATTAGGACGTATATAAAATGATTCCGGTTGTGATTCCAACACGAGCGCGGTTCCGATAAAGGTTCAATTTAAAGACACAATAGACAAAACGAGAGACATAGGACGTAAAGAACACCTGAAATTTGACGGTTGTCACATTCTCCCTGGGTTGAAAGGAATTTCGTCCCGAAAGTTAGTTCGTCTCATGGGGAAGAAGTGTCGTCGGATCATGGTGGATTCTCCTGACGAATTTCAGTCCTTGCGTCTTCACGCGGTTTTGGGACTACGTCGGGGGTTCCACCGAACTCAGAGATGGGGACAAGGTTCTGTCTAAGTTGTTTGACCATGGAGTCAACAACTTAAGCGGTTCATTAAGGAATTTGGGTTTGGCACCAATCTTGACCTTGTCTAGAGGGATGACGAGGGTCTCATCCGATGAACACTTTTCAAGTGTGAGAATGGAACATATATGAATGTTAGAAGAAAACTGGGGAAGTTAAAGGCGATGAGTAATCGGACCGATATGTCCTAAGACTTAGGTTGGACCGGTGTACCTCGGGTCAGTTTGCCGCGTTTCCAGAAGTAGGCTACCCCCCCTTTTATGGCGATATTTTGGGAAACACTCCATCGCCATCTTGGGGCTCGAAGATTTTTCTTCCGTTTGGTTACGCAGCTCCTCTGCCGGGTACGGGATGCTTCTAGTCTCTCACGGGTAGAGATAAACGTCGGACCTTGCAAGTTATCGACCGTCAGCTTCTAGCCAACCGGGCGGTGATCGACACCTGCGTCCATATAGAGATTTGGAAGAGGCGCACTCAGTGCTGGCATGGAAGTCGTTGTCATAAGTGAACTCGACCAGAGGAAGGTGAGTGTCGTGACTTTCTACTGAGGCAACCATACACGCTCTCGTTATCTCTTTAAACGTTTGGATCGTCTTTCCGTTCTGACTATTAGCCGAAATGTGGTGTGAAGCGCTGACGTTTAGTCGCGTCCCTAGCGATTCTCTAGAGGGCACTCCGAAGAGAGTGGGACGTAGATCGACTAATGGAGGGATGGGTTTCGGTATTCCTCCTTGACCTCAGAGTAAGTGAGGCACTCGGCTAGATACAAGGCAATACCCTTATTCATGTCCGGCCACGAACAGTATTCCCGGGAGCCCTTTTGTACAGCAAGTCGGGTCTCGGTTGGGTGGAATAGCAAAATCAGTTGCCCTTAACGGAAATGAGTTTGCGAAGACCTTTGGATTTCAGAGTTCATGCTTGGAGCTTGACGTAACGAGTTACGTTTAACCTGAGTTCGAATTCCTTTATGGTTGGCTATAGGATTGGCAAGATGTTATTTTCTCAGGAGAGTTCTAGAGTGAGCTTGGGATGTTTCACATGGTCTTCCTTGAGTATGTGAGAGTGTTGACAAGGAGTATGGTTATTAATCGTCTAAGTACGGCCCACACACTTTGTTCATTAAGTCCATGAGTACCGCTAGTGTGTTGGTTAGGCCTACTGACAGAGGGGAGGCTTGGATTGCTTGCATCGAGTTTTGGGATGCGGTTCTTGGTGATGTTGGTTATAATGTCACGAACCTGGTGATAACCCGGGCGGGGGTCTATTTTTGAGAGTTAAGTTGCATCCCGCAACTACTCGAATAGGTTGTCGATCCTCGGGGATGGTTATCGGTTCTTGACGGTTGGCTTGGTACGTACATGACGATCAGTGTACAAACGGGAGAGTCCGTCTTTCTCTTGCTAGGGGAATCGGGGCTCCCCAGGGGAATGAACTTGAGCGGATGGAATCGGGGTCTAGGAGTTCCTACAGCGGCTTTGGCCGCCTTAGCATCTCGGGTGGTGCCAGACGGTAGGGTGCCTTGGAAACTGGTGCTGCGACAGGAACGAGGTCCATTCGGAATTTTCCACTTGTCGATTCGGCGATAGCCCAGGCAATTTCGCAGGGAAGACTCTGGATGGTCATTGACTACGGAAATGTCTTGGACTCGGCTTTCCTTAGATTTACGTTCGACATCGTGAGCGAAGGATGCGTCGTAGTCCTTCTCGAGGTACTTGCGCATAATAAAAGGGATACACGTTGCGAAGCTGTCATTTAGGTTTGTCCTCCTGAACGACGGGAGTTTTACTTTCTAGATAGGAATACGGGTGAGTTCGTCGGAACAGACGGTCTTGGCTCAAAGATGGGGTGACCAGTCCACCCCCACGATAGCGTCAAAGCTTGATGGTTCGAGAGAGATTAGGTTGATGGGAAACAGGTTTTTGGCCAATGAAGTATCGGATATCCTAAGTTTGTATTCGTAGCTTTGTCCGTTGACCGCTGCCATATCTGATAGAAGCTATCCGTAATGGCTTTAGGTCCTAGGTTGATGTGGGGTCTAATTTCTAAGAAGGCAAGGTTTCTTTCAGCTCTTGAATCAAATAATATGGATGAAAATGGTCATTTGACAGAGAACATACCAGTAACTGCATTGGTGTCCTGATGGGTCTCCTCGGCTGTGATTGCGAGAGCACCGAGAGTTTCTATGGTATGCTCTAAGAGGAAATCCCCACGGAGGTGCTGGTCGCTCCCGCACTCGAGGCATCGCAGTTTTCTGGCCCGGTTGTTTGCTTTCTCTGGACAGCACCAGGGGTAATGCCCTTCTTCGTTGCAAAATCTGCATACCGGGCATCTTCTAGCATGATGGAAGTGGCACCTGTTGCACTGGGGGTGCGGTCCAGAGTAGGCTCGGGTTACGGTTGTGGATTCCTGGTTGTTGCTGGTCCATGAGGGTTGGTGGTGAATCTTTCTTCTCTTGGAGGGGAAGGTAGGCGGTTGGTTCCAAAATCCTCGTCCTCGTCCTGCCTAGTTGGTACAAGAGGGAGAAGGGGTTCGTTGATTCTGAAGATCCCTTGGTTGATTCCAGCGACAATCTGGGCGATCACGCTTGGAAGTACCGCCTGGAATTGCACAACGATCTGTTCGGCTATGCGATCAGCGTGGCTTCTCTTGGGAGGCATGGTTCTACAAGGGAAAGAAGAAACTAGTTTAGAACGCACAAATTGGAAATTACTACAGGAATTCAACTCAAGAGCTAACAATTATCGAGTACACGCAAGTAATGAGAGCGCGCAATTAGCACAAGTATGGTAACGATAATAGTAAAAGAGTGTACGAGAAAGGTAACAGTATACGCACGATGATGATCCAAGAATTTGTAGTAATGTTTGACAATAATAAAAGGTTCACGCGATTAGACAAGTGTAAATAATAGAAGATAGAAATCTATATTTACTTATAATGGAGGATCGTCGGATGTCTAATATTCGAGATATTTCAAATAGTGGAATCGTATGCATTTGAAACTCCTGACTCTTTGTTTACCCTATGTTTTAATTACCATAATGTGATTAATGGCATACTTATGCATTTAAAACTCCTGACTCTTTGGTTGCCCTATGTTTTAATTACCATAATATGATTAATGACATACTTATGCATTTGAAACTCCTGACTCTTTAGTTGCCCTATGTTTTAATTACCATAATTTGATTAATGGTATACTTATGCATTTGAAACTCCTGACTCTTTGGTTGCCCTATGTTTTAATTACCATAATGTGATTAATGGCATACTAATTATTGAGGTATTCCAAAGGTTGGTGGTTTTTTGTTTTTCTATATAAGTTAGTTCGAAATGTTACATTTGCATCAACAAGCCCCGTAACTACGTACAATCATGTCTCTTTCGAAAAACATGTCTCACTCCAAGATTGGCGCCCTTGACCCAACTAGAGAAGATTGGGTTGTTCATGTACGACTTTGTAGAATGTGGGAGGCAATAAATACGAAACTTGGTGATGTCTTACTTGGGTTGGAGATGGTTATGGCTGATGATGAGGTAATTTCTAATTTGTTTGATACAATAATTTCTACCATGTTAAATTAGTTTCTTACATGTTTTTTTTTTTTTTACCAAAAAGGGCGGTTCGATACAAGGTTTCATCAGTAGAAATCATATACGAAAGTTTAAGCCTCTTCTCGAAGAGGGCCAGGTATATCAAATCTCGAGGTTCAGAGTGATTGAAGGTCAAATGGGATATAAAGTTGTCCCGAATCAATATCGCATCCGTTTCAACATTGCAACATCGGTTCGTAAACAAAAAGATGTTCATGAGAAGTTTCCATTGAATGTGTTTAGTTTCACACCAACCGAAGTTCACCTACAAAGAATCAACAACAATTCCCTCCTCACTGGTGCCGGTTTTTCTTTTCTCTAAGTGTTTATATTTTCTTTCCTATATCCAGTTTTTTGTGGGTTGTTGTCGTTCAAATGACGTCTGGCTATGTGTTTACAGATGTAATAGGGTGTTTGGTATATATATATAATGCTTACATCACAAGTTCCATCGAGTTTCTCAAAAGTTTTAAAACGAAAATAGTGGAATGATATGCATTTGAAACTCCTGACTCTTTGTTTACCCTATGTTTTAATTACCATAATGTGGTTAATGGCATACTTATGCATTTGAAACTCCTGACTCTTTGGTTGCACTGTATTTTAATTACCATAATGACATGTATAATGATACTTAAACTGTTCAGTTACCCTAAGTTAATAACACATTTGAAACTTCTGACTCTTTGGTTGCCCTGTCTTTTAATTACCATAATGTGAGTTATAATGATATTCCTGACTCTTTGGTTGCCCTGTGTTTTAATTACCATAATGTGAGATATAATGATATTTAGACTGTTCAGTTACCCTAAGTTAATAACACGAAACTCCTGACTCTTTGGTTGTCATGTGTTTTAATTACCATAATGTGAGGTAAAATGATATTTAAACTGTTCAGTTACTCTATGTTAATAACACATTTGAAACGCCCGACTCTTTGGTTGCCATGTGTTTTAATTATCATAATGTAAGGTATAATGGTGGTTTTATGTTTTTCTATATAAGTTCTTTTGCATCAACAAACCCCATAACCACGTACAATTATGTCTCTTTCGAAAAACATGTCTCACTCCAAGATTGGCGCCCTTGATCCAACTAGAGAAGATTGGGTTGTTCATGTAAGGGTTTGTAGAATGTGGGAGGCAGTAAATACGAAACTCGGTGATGTCTTACTTGGGTTGGAGATGGTTATGGCTGATGATGAGGTAATTTTTAATTTGTTTGAAAATTTTAAAAGCCGGGAAAAAGGTACGCCACAAAAACAGTTAATATACAATAATTTCTACCATGTTTTTTATGTTCAACGATGGAAACCTTTTATATTATATTGTAAATGTGTAACTGACCATGTTTTCACTGTTTTGGCAACAGTTGGTACTCATGTTTTCACTGTTTGGCGCCCTTGACCCAACTAGAGAAGATTGGGTTGTTCATGTAAGGGTTTGTAGAATGTGGGAGGCAGTAAAAACGAAACTCGGTGATGTCTTACTTGGGTTGGAGATGGTTATGGCTGATGATGAGGTGATTTTTAATTTGTTTGAAAATTTTAAAAGCCGGAAAAAAGGTACGCCACAAAAACAGTTAATATACAATAATTTCTACCATGTTTTTTATGTACAACGATGGAAACCTTTTATATTATATTATAAATGTGTAACTGACCATGTTTTCACTGTTTTGGCAACAGTTGGTCGTCATGTTTTCACTGTTTTGGCAACAGTTGATCGTCTATATACTCAATCCGGTTGGTGCTACAAGAGTTGTGGAGCGTGCAACAAAGAGTTAGTTGTAAAGGATGGTTTGTTTTTTTATGATATTTTCAATGACTTTTGCAAGTACCCTATGATAAGGTTGGTGTTTTGAGTTGTTTTATGTAGGGACTATGGTATTAACCTACCCATTGCCTTTTGTAATGTATGTTTTCGTTGTTGCAGGTATAGGGTCCATGTGCATATTGTTGATTAGACAAGTGATACAACATGTTATATTCTTTCTATACCTTACTTAAAAATATGCAGCAGTTTGCTGAATTATATATGTATCTAATCTAATATCTAATACTGTACGTAAGAATGTCTTTTTATTTTTATATATGTATTTGAAAAGTTTGACTTTTGTAGTTAATCCCTTAGCTATTTGACTGGTCACATCAATATTATTCTAATTCAGTTTCAGGTTCATTTTGTTCTAAATCTCGATTCTGATCATTGTTCGTGAAAAATCTATTTAAAAATTGTCACCGCGCAAAGCGCGGGAATACGCCTAGTTTTCATTAATAATAAGAGGTTTTAGTACATAGAGCAAAATACTGAAGGAAATACAAGTACAATACATAGGAAATAATAGATAATAGCTTAAGTCGTGTAAAATGGAAAAATTACGACTAAGCCGGTACAGTACGAATACAAAGGAAATTATGCCTAATAACGCTCTTCAAAGAACATCTTGGCGGCAATAGCTACGATAAACTCCCCCATGATCAAGCATGCTCTCGTGAGACGCTGCACTGTCCGAGCAGTGGCCTAAGCCGATGCGATGATCCGCATTGACTGCTGGGCCAACTCGTGGGCGGCGTCGAAGACCTCGAAGAGAAGAAGGCCCTGCTCTTGGGCTTCCTCCGCGAGTCCCCGGACCTGACGGTGCAGGTTGAGGAAAGTAGCTGGTGGGAGAGGCTAGTGAGAAGGTGGCATCATGGGTCGGGAGGGTCCGGCCTCCTGGAGTACGCAGAGCGGGTTTCGTAGGGGTCCAAGAAAGACTGGGGAGGCGCGGGTCGGAACGGGCCCGATTGCTGATGCGTATGTGCTCTAGCGTTGGTTCCTCGGGGCTGCGGTGGTGCTGCAACGGGTACCAGCCTAGGAGGTGGGAGTACTGTCCTCGGGCTGGACCCATTACTACTGCTGATGGTCATTGACGTGTCTTCCGTCGGGTCAGTAGTCTGATGACGCTGACTCTCGGAAGCCGTATGGCCCTCAGAGGGTTCGTGCGAGGGGGGGGGGGGGGGGGGGGGGGCTCGTGGGAGCGATCGTGACTGGGAACGGGAGTGCCATGACTGAGACATGGCGTATCTGCGAATAGAGAGTTACATAAGTACGGGGGAAACTAAAATAGGAAAAACGTAAGTAAAATGCATGCACGGGTCAGTTATGTGAGTGTCGGGAATTGATAAGACCGGGAATTTTTCGACTCAAAACCGTTAACGATAGCCACTGACTTTCCGTTCTTGCATAATTCATTTTGAACTATGCATGGTTGATCAAGTCACGCATAGTTGTAAAAGATAACCATGCAATCGCGGAAAGTAATGTTCTAAAGTTTAAACCCGAAAATGATTTTTCTGAAAAGCCTTGGTTATAGTTTTGGTTTCGAAAACTTTTTGAAAATTTTTAAAACCGTTTTCACTATAACCCGTGCTCTGATACCAAGTCTGTCACACCCCGCTAAAGAGGAAACACGGAATGTGAAGAGCAAAGAGTCATTTCACGGGTTATACTAAAACAACGGTTCAAGTCGTTAAGATTAAAGTTGGAAAAGTACAAAGATTCAAAGATACAACCAAGATTCAAAGTTTAAAACCATAATTCATAATAAAATGTTTTTAATTAAAAATTCCCAAAATAAGGTCTTCTTCCCCGAGGTACACTTCACATAATTGGCTTGACCCGCCTGAGCAATGCACTTCATAACTTACGCTTAGTTCCTGAAACATTAAATAAAGTGTCAACTACGAAAACGTAGTGAGTGAGTTACAGTTTATAAGTTGACCAAAGGGTTCCAATAAAAGTTCGACAAGTATATATATGTAAAAGTACAAAGTTTTCCAAAAGAAGTAAGTGGATGAGCAATCGCATAAAGATAGTTTATATATTGTCGTAATAGTTCATGTCAAGAGTTTAGAGTTCGTAAAAGTTCGAGACAAGTTCGAAGTTCATAAAAGTCCAAGATAAGTTCAAAGTTCATAAAAGTTCAAGATAAGTTCAAAGTTCATAAAAGTTCAAGATAAGTTCAAAGTTCAAGTCGCGTAGCAATCGATAAAAGTGTGTAGTCATTACCTCAGCGTTGGATTAATCCACATGTGTAAGACGGTAAGTAAGCATATGCGTAAATAATAAAGACCTGTGATCCTCGAGTTGTACCAACCACTAAGCTTAATATAACGTAAGATTTTGCACACTAATCCGATTCTGGTCAAGCTCAAGCCCCTAGTTCCAGTCTAAAGATCGAGTTCGCGAGAACTTAGTAATATGTACCCAGGTTGCTACCTTTAAGTAAGGAGTGACCGCTCCTAAGTATCGATACCCATATTTACTAACGGCTATTGTTAATAGTGTGTAGAGAATAGTTCCAAAAAAAGTTGCGGGGCATTTTGTCCGTTCTGTTTCTAAAAATTGGTTGTTTGTACTTACGGCGTTTATATCCTCACCTAGGGTTTTGCTCCAAATACAACCAAGCTATCATCGTCTAATCAATTATCCAAAGAGGCAAACCTATTTAGTCTAAAGTAAGCCAATCCGAATAAATGATATTGTCTACGCATATTAGTTCGCAAAGTTCCAAAATAGTCCAATAGTTCTCAAAAGTTCCAAAGTTCAAAGAGTTGCAAGTTCGTAAAGTTCCAAAAATAGATAAGTAGCTTAGTAGTTCATAAAGTTTCCAAAATAGATAAATAGCTCAATAGTTCATAAAGTTTCCAAAAATAGATAAATAGCTCAATAGTTCATAAAGTTTCCAAAAATAGATAAATAGCTCAATAGTTCATAAAGTTTCCAAAAATAGATCACAAAATGTTGTACGTAGGTTCAAGCGTGTAAAACAGTTTCACATAAAAGATAATGTTCACAAAAGGTTTTGATCTCATGTTTCCCCCAAAAAGAGTACTAAAATGTAAGAGTAAGGAGGGGTGTAAGTCACGGATTGCGAAGACAAAGAACTCGGGAATCGGTCGGAGCGGAAGCCGGAAATCACGGGTCGCCTAATAATACCAAGATAGTCCAATTATTATTATCTTATTATGTTATTGTACTTAAGATAATATAATTAAGTTTCTAATTAAACTTTAAGTGTCAAGGTTAAGTTTAATCCAAAATAGTCCCAAAACGGTGAAAGTTACGTTTTTGTCCAAAATCCGATTTTTAACGTTTATTGTTATCATGTTATGAGTAATTTGGTCGTTGCAGTGGTGCGTATTTTCCTAATGAAATTTGGGCAGCGCTTCCGCGCCCAAATTTCATATCCAAAAATACAACTTCACTTCCGCTCACAAAAGACATACAACACGATTTTATATCCAAACGAGTCCATTTAAGTTCCAAAAGTCCATTACAAGTCACCAATGTATATTTATTTTCCAACTCAGTCCCAAAGTGGTATTTACGAAAAATCAGCAAGTCAAACAAGTTCAAAACGTCAAAATAAAGCAATTCGGGAAAATCAGTCAGGCATGTGCGCCGTTGTGAACTTTAGGACGGCGCACATAACCAATTTTTCACCCCGTTGCGTCGTCCTGGTCATAGGGACGGCGCACGGGTCGTGTTTTCGGGATTTTTCGAGCAAAACGACTACTTTGGTCACGAATTTCAACATGAAATTGGTCTAGACTTAATAAAACTTCATTTCCAGTGTATCCAAAGTTTTTTATTCATAAAAACATAGATCTAAACAATATTTCGGTTAAAAATCGTTTTTGTACATAAAACGTTATAAATCTTTGTAAAAACTTATTTTAAATCCATAGATCATCCATGCAAGTTGTTATTTACATAAAAACAGTAATTTAAAAGAAATCTACCGGTGGAAATCGCTTGGATGATGGTTTGGTGATGTTTGAGCTCCGAAAATCCTTACAAAAATGGTCCTTTACCGAAATTTATTGGTTCCTTTTGTTTCTTTGGATGATTTGGACGATTTTAATGGATAGAAATTGGTGTTTGATGGTCGAATATTCTGTAGTTGATGTGTTCTTGAGAGGGTTTTGGAGAGAAATGTGTGTGTTTTATGTTTTTGTTATAAAAGAAATGAAATGAAAATGTAAAATGAAAGGGTAAAGTAAGAAAATGGTAAAGAGGGGGGGTTGGGGGCTGTGAAATCAGTAATTATGGCCTAATACCCGAGATTGATTGGTGTAATGGTTGTAAAAATCGAGGCATGCAGAATTTTCAAAAAATTTCGGAGTTAGTCCTCCAGGACGGCGCACAAGGTCACTGTGCGCCGTTCAGGACCATTTTTGCAACAAATTTTTGATTTTTGCTGTTTTTGTTATTTTTGTGTTATCGTTCCGTTGGACCTTTTCGTTAACTAAAAGTTCTTAATTATGTTACATTATGAACTTAGGAAAGTTCATTAGGTGTTTTCTTGGTATTAGGACTTATATAAAATGATTCCGGTTGTGATTCCAACACGAGCGCGGTTCCGATAAAGGTTCAATTTAAAGACACAATAGACAAAACGAGAGATATAGGACGTAAAGAACACCTGAAATTTGACGGTTGTCACATTCTCCCTGGGTTGAAAGGAATTTCGTCCCGAAAGTTAGTTCGTCTCTTGGGGAAGAAGTGTCGTCGGATCATGGTGGATTCTCCTGACGAATTTCAGTCCCTGCGTCTTCACGCGGTTTTGGGACTACGTCGGGGGTTCCACCGAACTCAGAGATGGGGACAAGGTTCTGTCTAAGTTGTTTGACCTTGGAGTCAACAACTTAAGCGGTTCATTAAGGAATTTGGGTTTGGCACCAATCTTGACCTTGTCTAGAGGGATGACGAGGGTCTCATCCGATGAACACTTTTCAAGTGTGAGAATGGAACATATATGAATGTTAGAAGAAAACTGTGGAAGTTAAAGGCGATGAGTAATCGGACCGATATGTCCTAAGACTTAGGTTGGACCGGTGTACCTCGGGTCAGTTTGCCGCGTTTCCAGAAGTAGGCTACCCCCCCTTTTATGGCGATATTTTGGGAAACACTCCATCGCCATCTTGGGGCTCGAGGATTTTTCTTCCGTTTGGTTACGCAGCTCCTCTGCCGGGTACGGGATGCTTCTAGTCTCTCACGGGTAGAGATAAACGTCGGACCTTGCAAGTTATCGACCGTCAGCTTCTAGCCAACCGGGCGGTGATCGACACCTGCGTCCATATAGAGATTTGGAAGAGGCGCACTCAGTGCTGGCATGGAAGTCGTTGTCATAAGTGAACTCGATCAGAGGAAGGTGAGTGTCGTGACTTTCTACTAAGGCAACCATACACGCTCTCGTTATCTCTTTAAACGTTTGGATCGTCTTTCCGTTCTGACTATTAGCCGAAATGTGGTGTGAAGCGCTGAGGTTTAGTCGCGTCCCTAGCGATTCTCTAGAGGGCACTCCGAAGAGAGTGGGACGTAGATCGACTAATGGAGGGATGGGTTTCGGTATTCCGCCTTGACCTCAGAGTAAGTGAGGCACTCGGCTAGATACAAGGCAATACCCTTATTCATGTCCGGCCACGAACAGTATTCCCGGGAGCCCTTTTGTACAGCAAGTCGGGTCTCGGTTGGGTGGAATAGCAAAATCAGTGGCCCTTAAGGGAAATGAGTTTGCGAAGACCTTTGGATTTCAGAGTTCATGCTTGGAGCTTGACGTAACGAGTTACGTTTAACCTGAGTTCGAATTCCTTTATGGTTGGCTATAGGATTGGCAAAATGTTATTTTCTCAGGAGAGTTCTAGAGTGAGCTTGGGATGTTTCACATGGTCTTCCTTGAGTATGTGAGAGTGTTGACAAGGAGTATGGTTATTAATCGTCTAAGTACGGCCCACACACTTTGTTCATTAAGTCCATGAGTACCGCTAGTGTGTTGGTTAGGCCTACTGACAGAGGGGAGGCTTGGATTGCTTGCATCGAGTTTTGGGATGCGGTTCTTGGTGATGTTGGTTATAATGTCACGAACCTGGTGATAACCCGGGCGGGGGTCTATTTTTGAGAGTTAAGTTGCATCCCGCAACTACTCGAATAGGTTGTCGATCCTCGGGGATGGTTATCGGTTCTTGACGGTTGGCTTGGTACGTACATGACGATCAGTGTACAAACGGGAGAGTCCGTCTTTCTTTTGCTAGGGGAATCGGGGCTCCCCAGGGGAATGAACTTGAGCGGATGGAATCGGGGTCTAGGAGTTCCTACAGCGGCTTTGGCCGCCTTAGCATCTCGGGTGGTGCCAGACGGTAGGGTGCCTTGGAAACTGGTGCTGCGACAGGAACGAGGTCCATTCGGAATTTTCCACTTGTCGATTCGGCGATAGCCCAGGCAATTTCGCAGGGAAGACTCTGGATGGTCATTGACTACGGAAATGTCTTGGACTCGGCTTTCCTTAGATTTACGTTCGACATCGTGAGCGAAGGATGCGTCGTAGTCCTTCTCGAGGTACTTGCGCATAATAAAAGGGATACACATTGCGAAGCTGTCATTTAGGTTTGTCCTCCTGAACGACGGGAGTTTTACTTTCTGGATAGGAATACGGGTGAGTTCGTCGGAACAGACGGTCTTGGCTCAAAGATGGGGTGACCAGTCCACCCCCACGATAGCGTCAAAGCTTGATGGTTCGAGAGAGATTAGGTTGATGGGAAACAGGTTTTTGGCCAATGAAGTATCAGATATCCTAAGTTTGTATTCGTAGCTTTGTCCGTTGACCGCTGCCATATCTGATAGAAGCTATCCGTAATGGCTTTAGGTCCTAGGTTGATGTGGGGTCTAATTTCTAAGAAGGCAAGGTTTCTTTCAGCTCTTGAATCAAATAATATGGATGAAAATGGTCATTTGACAGAGAACATACTAGTAACTGCATTGGTGTCCTGATGGGTCTCCTCGGCTGTGATTGCGAGAGCACCGAGAGTTTCTGTGGTATGCTCTAAGAGGAAATCCCCACGGAGGTGCTGGTCGCTCCCGCACTCGAGGCATCGCAGTTTTCTGGCCCGGTTGTTTGCTTTCTCTGGACAGCACCAGGGGTAATGCCCTTCTTCGTTGCAAAATCTGCATACCGGGCATCTTCGAGCATGATGGAAGTGGCACCTGTTGCACTGGGGTGCGGTCCAGAGTAGGCTCGGGTTACGGTTGTGGATTCCTGGTTGTTGCTGGTCCATGAGGGTTGGTGGTGAATCTTTCTTCTCTTGGAGGGGAAGGTAGGCGGTTGGTTCCAAAATCCTCGTCCTCGTCCTGCCTAGTTGGTACAAGAGGGAGAAGGGGTTCGTTGATTCTGAAGATCCCTTGGTTGATTCCAGCGACAATCTGGGCGATCACGCTTGGAAGTACCGCCTGGAATTGCACAACGATCTGTTCGGCTATGCGATCAGCGTGGCTTCTCTTGGGAGGCATGATTCTACAAGGGAAAGAAGAAACTAGTTTAGAACGCACAAATTGGAAATTACTACAGGAATTCAACTCAAGAGCTAACAATTATCGAGTACACGCAAGTAATGAGAGCGGGCAATTAGCACAAGTATGGTAACGATAATAGTAAAAGAGTGTACGAGAAAGGTAACAGTATACGCACGATGATGATCCAAGAATTTGTAGTAATGTTTGACAATAATAAAAGGTTCACGCGATAAGACAAGTGTAAATAATAGAAGATAGAAATTTTCATTAATAATAAGAGGTTTTAGTACATAGAGCAAAATACTGAAGGAAATACAAGTACAATACATAGGAAATAATAGATAATAGCTTAAGTCGTGTACAATGGAAAAATTACGACTAAGCCGGTACAGTACGAATACAAAGGAAATTATGCCTAATAACGCTCTTCAAAGAACATCTTGGCGGCAATAGCTACGATAAACTCCCCCATGATCAAGCATGCTCTCGTGAGACGCTGCACTGTCCGAGCAGTGGCCTGAGCCGATGCGATGATCCGCATTGACTGCTGGGCCAACTCGTGGGCGGCGTCGGAGACCTCGAAGAGAAGAAGGCCCTGCTCTTGGGCTTCCTCCGCGAGTCCCCGGACCTGACGGTGCAGGTTGAGGAAAGTAGCTGGTGGGAGAGGCTAGTGAGAAGGTGGCATCATGGGTCGGGAGGGTCCGGCCTCCTGGGCGCGTCGCCTTTCTTCGATGAACTGACGATCCCATACGTAGCGTTCCGCGACTGGAGTACGCAGAGCGGGTTCGTAGGGGTCCAAGAAAGACTGGGGAGGCGCGGGTCGGAACGGGCCCGATTGCTGATGCGTATGTGCTCTAGCGTTGGTTCCTCGGGGCTGCGGTGGTGCTGCAACGGGTACCAGCCTAGGAGGTGGGAGTACTGTCCTCGGGCTGGACCCATTACTACTGCTGATGGTCATTGACGTGTCTTCCGTCGGGTCAGTAGTCTGATGACGCTGACTCTCGGAAGCCGTATGGCCCTCAGAGGGTTCGTGCGAGGGGGAGGCGGCTCGTGGGAGCGATCGTGACTGGGATCGGGAGTGCGATGACTGAGACATGGCGTATCTGCGAATAGAGAGTTACATAAGTACGGGGGAAACTAAAATAGGAAAAACGTAAGTAAAATGCATGCACGGGTCAGTTATGTGAGTGTCGGGAATTGATAAGACCGGGAATTTTTCGACTCAAAACCGTTAACGATAGCCACTGACTTTCCGTTCTTGCATAATTCATTTTGAACTATGCATGGTTGATCAAGTCACGCATAGTTGTAAAAGATAACCATGCAATCGCGGAAAGTAATGTTCTAAAGTTTAAACCCGAAAATGATTTTTCTGAAAAGCCTTGGTTATAGTTTTGGTTTCGAAAACTTTTTGAAAATTTTTAAAACCGTTTTCACTATAACCCGTTCTCTGATACCAAGTCTGTCACACCCCGCTAAAGAGGAAACACGGAATGTGAAGAGCAAAGAGTCATTTCACGGGTTATACTAAAACAACGGTTCAAGTCGTTAAGATTAAAGTTGGAAAAGTACAAAGATTCAAAGATACAACCAAGATTCAAAGTTTAAAACCATAATACATAATAAAATGTTTTTAATTAAAAATTCCCAAAATAAGGTCTTCTTCCCCGAGGTACACTTCACATAATTGGCTTGACCCGCCTGAGCAATGCACTTCATAACTTACGCTTAGTTCCTGAAACATGAGATAAAGTGTCAACTACGAAAACGTAGTGAGTGAGTTACAGTTTATAAGTTGACCAAAGGGTTCCAATAAAAGTTCGACAAGTATATATATGTAAAAGTACAAAGTTTTCCAAAAGAAGTAAGTGGATGAGCAATCGCATAAAGATAGTTTATATATTGTCGTAATAGTTCATGTCAAGAGTTTAGAGTTCGTAAAAGTTCGAGACAAGTTCGAAGTTCATAAAAGTCCAAGATAAGTTCAAAGTTCATAAAAGTTCAAGATAAGTTCAAAGTTCATAAAAGTTCAAGATAAGTTCAAAGTTCAAGTCGCGTAGCAAGCGATAAAAGTGTGTAGTCATTACCTCAGCGGTGGATTAATCCACATTTTTACAACATGTGTAAGACGATAAATAAAGACCTATGATCCTCGAGTTGTACAACCACTAAGCTTAATATAACGTAAGATTTTGCACACTAATCCGATTCTGGTCAAGCTCACGCCAATAGTTCCAGTCTAAAGATCGAGTTCGCGAGAACTTAGTAATATGTACCCTGGTTGCTACCCTTAAGTAAGGAGTGACCGCTCCTAAGTATCGATACCCATATTTACTAACGGCTATTGTTAATAGTGTGTAGAGAATAGTTCCAAAAAAAGTTGCGGGGCATTTTGTCAGTTCTGTTTCTAAAAATTGGTTGTTTGTACTTACGGCGTTTATATCCTCACCTAGGGTTTTGCTCCAAATACAACCAAGCTATCATCGTCTAATCAATTATCCAAAGAGGCAAACCTATTTAGTCTAAAGTAAGCCAATCCGAATAAATGATATTGTCTACGCATATTAGTTCGCAAAGTTCCAAAATAGTCCAATAGTTCTCAAAAGTTCCAAAGTTCAAAGAGTTGCAAGTTCGTAAAGTTCCAAAAATAGATAAGTAGCTTAGTAGTTCATAAAGTTTCCAAAATAGATAAATAGCTCAATAGTTCATAAAGTTTCCAAAAATAGATAAATAGCTCAATAGTTCATAAAGTTTCCAAAAATAGATAAATAGCTCAATAGTTCATAAAGTTTCCAAAAATAGATCACAAAATGTTGTACGTAGGTTCAAGCGTGTAAAAAAGTTTCACATAAAAGATAATGTTCACAAAAGGTTTTGATCTCATGTTTCCCCCAAAAAGAGTACTTAAAATGTAAGAGTAAGGAGGGGTGTAACTCACGGATTGCGAAGACAAAGAACTCGGGAATCGGTCGGAGCGGAAGCCGGAAATCACGGGTCGCCTAATAATACCAAGATAGTCCAATTATTATTATCTTATTATGTTATTGTACTTAAGATAATATAATTAAGTTTCTAATTAAACTTTAAGTGTCAAGGTTAAGTTTAATCCAAAATAGTCCCAAAACGGTGAAAGTTACGTTTTTGTCCAAAATCCGATTTTTAACGTTTATTGTTATCATGTTATGAGTAATTTGGTCGTTGCAGTGGTGCGTATTTTCCTAATGAAATTTGGGCAGCGCTTCCGCGCCCAAATTTCATATCCAAAAATACAACTTCACTTCCGCTCACAAAAGACATACAACACGATTTTATATCCAAACGAGTCCATTTAAGTTCCAAAAGTCCATTACAAGTCACCAATGTATATTTATTTTCCAACTCAGTCCCAAAGTGGTATTTACGAAAAATCAGCAAGTCAAACAAGTTCAAAACGTCAAAATAAAGCAATTCGGGAAAATCAGTCAGGCATGTGCGCCGTTGTGAACTTTAGGACGGCGCACATAACCAATTTTTCACCCCGTTGCGTCGTCCTGGTCATAGGGACGGCGCACGGGTCGTGTTTTCGGGATTTTTCGAGCAAAACGACTACTTTGGTCACGAATTTCAACATGAAATTGGTCTAGACTTAATAAAACTTCATTTCCAGTGTATCCAAAGTTTTTTATTCATAAAAACATAGATCTAAACAATATTTCGGTTAAAAATCGTTTTTGTACATAAAACGTTATAAATCTTTGTAAAAACTTATTTTAAATCCATAGATCATCCATGCAAGTTGTTATTTACATAAAAACAGTAATTTAAAAGAAATCTACCGGTGGAAATCGCTTGGATGATGGTTTGGTGATGTTTGAGCTCCGAAAATCCTTACAAAAATGGTCCTTTACCGAAATTTATTGGTTCCTTTTGTTTCTTTGGATGATTTGGACGATTTTAATGGATAGAAATTGGTGTTTGATGGTCGAATATTCTGTAGTTGATGTGTTCTTGAGAGGGTTTTGGAGAGAAATGTGTGTGTTTTATGTTTTTGTTATAAAAGAAATGAAATGAAAATGTAAAATGAAAGGGTAAAGTAAGAAAATGGTAAAGAGGGGGGGTTGGGGGCTGTGAAATCAGTAATTATAGCCTAATACCCGAGATTGATTGGTGTAATGGTTGTAAAAATCGAGGCATGCAGAATTTTCAAAAAATTTCGGAGTTAGTCCTCCAGGACGGCGCACAAGGTCACTGTGCGCCGTTCTGGACCATTTTTGCAACAAATTTTTGATTTTTGCTGTTTTTGTTATTTTTGCGTTATCGTTCCGTTGGACCTTTTCGTTAACTAAAAGTTCTTAATTATGTTACATTATGAACTTAGGAAAGTTCATTAGGTGTTTTCTTGGTATTATGACTTATATAAAATGATTCCGGTTGTGATTCCAACACGAGCGCGGTTCCGATAAAGGTTCAATTTAAAGACACAATAGACAAAACGAGAGACATAGGACGTAAAGAACACCTGAAATTTGACGGTTGTCACATCATACAAGTTCCTAATGCTCATAGAAGTTTCTACTGCTCATAGAAGTTTCTATTGCTTATACAAGTTACTATTGCTCAATTACTACTACCAATACTTGGTTACTACTGCAACTCAGTTACTACTGCCCTATCAAGAGTTAATACTACTGAGAAGATAAAGATTAATTTAGGATAAGATATGATTAAATTTTATTCTTATTTGTAATTATCTTTATCATTATCATAGAGATTTGTTACATTAGCATAGGGAGATATTCTAGGAAGGTTACAAAGATATCAAATCTTGGTAATTATTATTCCTACGTATTCTTAGGAGTTTGTTAGAAACAAGGTTATAAAACCTTGATACATGCATAGAGAAAAGAGAGAACATGAATAGAAAATGCATGGTGATGTAAACCTAGAAAAAATAGGTTGAGCCCCAAGATCAAGGTGTCCTTGATCCTGATTGCGTTGTAAATATATGTTATATTCTAATCAAAATATAATAGGGGAGTTGGTGGAAAAATGCTTGTGTTCTTTTTATTCATTCTTATTCATATTCATATTCATAAATTTTTATTCACAAAACCTTATAATATCAAAGTGTTGATCCGCTGCAACTTCTTTGATAGATCTAGATATAATTGTTTGTTTTTATACAAACCTAAGTTCGATAGATTCTGAAAAACGCACATTCTAACCAAAGGAATTGTAGATCTACACAATAACCACAATAAATCTAACCTTACAACAGAAAATTTCAAAAACGCACATTCTGACCAAAGGATTCGATATGAGCTTCTGATTGAAAGATATGAATTTTTGAAATCTGCTGTTGTAAGGTTAGATTTATTGTGTTTATGTATAATAAAACGATCGTTTCTTACTCGTTACACACTGGATCTTCCTGAATTTCGGATATGTTCTTCAAGTAAAATACATCTATTTCGGGTTAAAATTCGATCGTTATTGGGTGTTTAGATAAGGAGATGTACAATTTCAAACTTGGATGTTGAATGTTTATCATTTGTTGAGCGTAGCTGTGATAAAAGGATCATTGTGTGTTCGTTAACCGTTAGATCGTCTTGAAATTTGGATATGTGGTTGAACATACACAGATCTACTTTGGGCAACAAATTGAGCATGGTCGTATTTTTCAATGATAAGTTAATTAATTTTTAATCCGCTGCAAATCGTTAGCTAGTATTGTGCTTATATTGTTAATGCTGCTGCTAAGTTGTTAATACTACAATACACATTTTTTTTTCGATGATGAACTTAGTATTTCTCCTATTTGTTAGTACTGCTTGTATTGCTCTTCATGGTTACTATAAAGGCGGTATGAATATTTAAATATTCGTTTGAGGGGAAGAATATGTTCCAAAGTGCATATGAGAATTGGAACATTTGGATGTAATCTTATACATGCACCACTTGAGGAAAAGGTTTTTACTTGTGAAATATGATTTAACCTCATGAAAGAAGAACAACTCTCGATTCAAAGAGAAGGTATACTACTTCAACTCTATTATTACTGTTGATTTGAGTTTCTACTGTTAAAATTCATTTTTTTGGGTGTGTGCTTCATGGAGGGTAATTTGAGACATTGGAATGCTTGGGTTAGTAGCTCAATATGGTTCGTAGTTATAAAGAGATGTTCAAAGTTGCATATTTTCAAAGTTCTCCTATTGCATGAGTTTCACAGCTTGGGTTAGTAGCTTAACTTAGTTACTACTGCAACTCAGTTACTATTGCCCTATCAAGAGTTAAAAACACTGAGAAGATAAAGATTAATTTAGGATAAGATATGATTAAATTTTATTCTTATTTGTAATTATCTTTATCATTATTATAGGAATTTGTTACATTAAAATAGGGAGATATTCTAGGAAGGTTACAAAGATATCAAATCGTTGCAATTATTATTCCTACGAATTCGTAGGAGTTTGTTAGAAACAAGGTTATAAAACCTTTATACATGCATAGAGAAAAGAGAGAATATTAATAGAAAATGCATGGTGATGTAAACCTAGAAAAACTAGGTTGAGCCCCAAGATCAAGGTGTCTTTGATCCTTATATCGTTGTAAATATGTGTCATATTTCGTATCAAAATATAATTGGGGAGTTGGTGGAAAACTGTTTGTGTTCTTGTTATTCATTCTTATTCATATTCATATACATAAACTGTTATTCACAAAACCTTGTAATATCAAAGTGTTGATCCGCCGCAACTTCTTTGATAGATCTATATCTAATTGTTTGTTTTTATACAAACCTAAGATCGATAGATCCTGACAATAATGAATATAATTTCTCGCATAAAAACTACATAAAATGTATATTTAAGCACAACATAAAAATTATATTCAATACAATTGAATACGTTTATTAATATGATAAAAATGAATCGGGCTACGCAACGTCGGTGTGCATACAAATATTGCAAATGCGTTTTTTTTTCTTTTAGTGTTCAGATGTGCTTTACATTAACTAACTCTATCTATTAATCATTTTATCTATATTTTATAATTATTAATTTTCATTCTTAATTCAATTACAATATTGTAATAGATACATGTAATGATATGCTCAAAATTTTAAATAATTATAACTTTTAGTAATTTAACTATTTTTATTCTAATTATTTTATATATTACAATGCTTATATCAAGTGTTTATAAATCTTATTGATATATTTATTACTTTTTTTTTTTTTTTTTTTTTTTGAAACGGCAAATGTTAGTGATTCGGGGCCACATGCGACCCACGAACCTTACACCAAGGTTAGTTCTAAATCTCCTAATAATCACCTAAGGAGGGAGACCCCTGGAGGCTCGAACCCAAGACCTCCCCTAGGGGGGTACAACCTCCTACCAATGGGACAAACCCCATTGGCTATTTATTACTAATTAATTAACTATTAAAGGTTATCATCATTTAATTTATATTATAATTAAATTTTATACATTAAATTATATTTTAATGGTTTATTAAATTATTTATAAGTTACAAAACTCATTTACTAAATTCATTTAATTTTTTTATTCGAGATTTGAATGGCTAAGATTGGTTTGTGAAATAAATGGTTAAGATTTCATTATCTTAAAATTTAAGTTCTTAAAACTAAAAGGCTAATATGTGTTATATAGTAATATAGATATATATAGAAAATAAAAAAATAAAAAATCAGATACACTGGACTATTTAATTATATAAATATCAAAATATATATTTAATTATTGACTTTGAACTTTTACTCATTAGTTAGATGTATAATAATATTTAAATTTAAACATATAATGTAGGTTTACTAAAGCAAAATTATAACCAAATTCATTTAATATCATTCGGTTTAGTAATATTTGCTAATCAAAAGTTCATGTTATAACATAATTATTGGTGATCAACTCTTATATGTATCGCCTAATTATTTATTGCGTCTCATCACGTAGCGCGTGTACGCTACTTGTACTTTATGAATCATATAAACTTTTTTATTTAAGTCACCAATTTAAGTAAAAGAAATCTTTACTATTTTTTTTTTATAAAACAATGTACAATATCCAATATTTTAAATTAAAAGAATAGCTTCATGAGCTTTGTAACCTTTAAATAAAATTATAGTAAATATAATCTATTGCATACTTGTTAATATATTTACTTCAATATCTTTAATATATAATAAAAGAGGGGTCTTAAATGCCGCATGGCGATATAAGATCATTTGGATTGATTAACCTATTTGATTTCTGCCGTTAGATCAGAATGATGATGTCATCAAAAATTATTTTCACATTACACCCTCTAACAATACATAATTACATTTTCTATTTCATTCCATCTACACTTAAATAGATAAAGTCTAATTTACTTATAAATCGCTCAATTTGAACTATGATTTACCTTGTTATTATTCTAAAATCTTCTAATACAAAGTATCAAAACATGTGTATAAATGTAAAGGTGTATATGTTATTATAATTATAAAAATGTGTAAACGTAAAGATATATATGTTATTATACATGTAAAATTGTGTTATCATAATAACTTAATATCTATATAAAAATAAAATTTACCATTCAATTTTTATCGTTAGTCGTGCTATCGCGGGACAATAATCTAGTATAATCTATTAGATACTTGTTAATATATTTACTTCAATTTAAATGAACATGATAAAACATTTTAGTACATAATAATTATAAAATATATATTTAAAGAGATCATTAAAAACCACTTAGTTTTAAGATTAATTTTACACCCTTAGATTAAAATAATAATTTCATATAACATAATAATTAGCTATTTCAATTTTAGTCCCTCTATTTAAAATACAATTTTGTGTTTGTTTAACAATACTAATATACCAAATAATAAAAAAAAATGTTGGCATACAAAAATAAGAGACATCATGTGTATTGATACATACAACCATACCAGATTAACAACATGAAATAACTAAAGATATAATTTAAAATGTAAATTTGATAAAGTATAATCACGAAAATACTCAAATGACCCACATATAAAACTTAGTAGAATGCAACTCTCTCATTGACTTAATAAACACCATACCCCAATCTTCTAATAAGTTATAATTGTATTATTGATAGAGTTCTCTACGTATATGAATTTAAACGTGAAACTGAAAACACGTACATATTAACGAAACAACAAATATTTCACATCAAAACTCACATTGTTATATAGTGTTAATGACACACGGTATATACTCAATTTATATATAATATCTTTGTATTTTTCTCGATAAATTCCCCGCGTATACGCCGAAAATAAACTAATACATGTCTACACACATTAGTTAAAAATCAAATTTCTTTAAATAATCGTATTTGCATTGATTACAAAATAAATAAAAGAAAAGTTTTAGTTAAATAAACATAATTTATGTGTAAACATGAAAATATTGGTCTTTCTTTAATGAAATTAATATATATAAACATGTTAGAAAATCTACTTTATATAAACACACTAAAACATGAATACATAATAAACATTTTAATTATAAAACCATATAATTAGAACGCAATCCATTACATTAAAAAATATTGGTGCCTAACTTTATTGTAATATTATAATATAGAATATAGATGAAAATGATCTCCGGCCTATCTGGTTGTGATGCACCGGGTTTTATACCCATGTGGGCTGAGGTCGTGGGTTCGACCCTTGTGGTCGTCGCAATAGCCTAATTTAACCCATGCCTCTTAAGGCACGCATGACGAATATTCCCCTGGAGACCCCCATGGGGGGCTGGGTTTGCCCGCTTTGCGGAGTTCGAACCTGGGATGCTCGTTAAAATATTACGAGTAGGCTCCGATATATTATCATTGCCGTTTCCAAAAAAAAAAAAAGATGAAATTAAATATTCAAATAAATAGATTATTACAAAATTATTGTAACGTATTAAAAATCTTCAAAACAAAATATAACTGAATTACTTTAATATATAAATGTCTTCGGTGCGTCTTTAAATTTCTACATAATTGTAAATATATACTGTTGGTCGTCTTTCTTTTACCTCGATTTGGATCCAAACTTCTAAATTCGCGGAATAACAAAAAGGAGAATATGTAATGGTGAAACACACTAAATAACCGAATGATCGATATTATTAAGCTTACGTAATGTTGTACAATACGAATAATATCAATTACAAAGATTTTAAACCATTTAAGTGATTGTTACGCAAGACTTTCTCTCTCTAGCGCAACAACACTTTCTCTCTCTAGAAACGGATGCATTTATGACAGGCTGGTGGAGTATTTATAGTCCTCTCCTAACCCTAACGTTTTTACGCAACCTTAACACCCGGAATGGGTGTTACGCAGCGCAACACCCTGTTGCGCAGTGCAATAGTGGTGTTGCCCTATGCAACACCAAGCGTAACTGCGGTAAAATGTGACGAAACGCTTTACAACTCAATCTATAAACATGCTAGTCTTCACGACTCATTCCTATGCTAAATACAAACTACAAACAATGGCGGTTATGCTCCAACAAACTCCCCCTTGGATGTAGCTTGTATTTTCGACAAATCTTCAATGAGAATTTGATGTTGTGAGAACGAGAGTTGTTTCTTTGACTTCAATGAAGTATCTTTTACAATTCTGAAGTCTGATGTGTCTTGAATCTCTCGTGCAGGTAGTCTTCATCTTCAAGCAACGCGGCTCCATGAATATCAGCTTCGAGTCTTGACTTCCTGGAAGTGCTAAACTCTTCGAGATCCAATCCTTTAATCTATGTAAACCTGACTTATAGAGAAACACACTTTCCAAACACGTGTTTTGTTCTTTAAACTGATAAAATCTTTTAGTTTTTCAGAAAACACGTGAAAAAATCTTATAACCTTGTGTGATACGTTACGACGAAAAAAATAGACATAGATATAAAATCTTTTTGGTTTTTTGTTGATTTTCTTAACCTAGTAACGCAAAACCTTTTTGGGATTTTCATCTATAAGATCTATACACTACTTAGCAACCTACAAAACGAAAATCTTTTTTGCTAGGGATTCGTTTGCTTTTAGGGTCATATAGCTAAAAGTGGACTCATACGAATCAGCCGATTATTAGTATGTTTGTCCTCTTAAATACAACATCGACATCATAGAAGTAATCTTCCGATTATATACGTATGTTTATACGGAGTCCCACTAATATCTACACTTTACTAATTCCGAACTCCCCTCAAAGTGTATCGAACTCTAGGTATTAATAGGAAAATGTCATCTTATTCCTAATTTTATTAACTAAACTAGAAAATTGGATCGTCTCGAGTATTGATGCTATTCACACTCTTTTGTGAGTGGTTGTATAACCGTTTTAGGTATATATAAGTTTTGCTTGCACCCAGTTACACATTGTATAGTACTTATTCATTTATTTATGAGTTTTTTATGACACGAATTCCTTCCCCAGTCTTTGCCGTTTATCAAGTAAGCATTAAGGATTATGGAATTCTAGAGTTTTACCGACTTTCCCCCTGTATTTTCCGTTTATCAAAAAAGCATCAAGGATTAGACTCTTTATTCGACTTTATTTAAGGGTTACAATGATTTTTATTCTTACTTTTTCTTATTACTCCCTTATTTTTACCCTCGTATATATATATACATATATATATATATATATATATATATATATATATATATATATATATATATATATATATATATATATATATATATATATATATATATATATATATATATATAATCCTATTGATGACAAAGTCCACGCACACCGAAATATCTCGACTTATCATCGAAATGAACAGAAATAGCCATGTTACCCGTTATAAACAGTTTTGGAAAATTGTTTAGATGATGTTAGCCATATCTACTAATACATCGAACAAAAGCTTATGACCCTGATTTTTAACGAAATTTTAATCTAGTGATGTACTACCATTTCCTAAATTTTTTACAAACTTTCTCCCCCTCTTTTTATGTTTTTATGATTTTTTGTGTTTTTCTGATTTTTCCTGACTGTACAAATCCTAAAAACTTAAAAAAGAAAAAATTTCGAAGTCACGATCGAAGATTTAGATTTTATTATGTTGGACGCTTTAAACTTAAATGAGAACAAATTTCTTTAACAATTGAGGTTTTGTAAATCTTTAAACTCTGTTTAAAAAGAGTTTTTTGCACTTAAGCAAAAGAAGTTTTGTTCGAGTTCGCAATTGTTATGTGTTGCGAAGTCTAAACGCTTTAAACTTACCAAATTACGTAAGAATACTTACTTTCTCGGTTGAGAAGAAATTCTTTAAACTCACTCGAGAAGGATTTCTTTAACTCACAAAAAACGTCTATGTGAGAGAATGAGGTTTTTATACCTCCCCCTCAACTATTGTGCTAACGTAACACTTAGTGTTACGGTACGTAACATCCATCAAGTATTGCGTGAGACTTTCTATGTTGCGCAACAACTTCTTAAAACGGATGTTTTTCGTTTAATTTTAATCTTTAAATTTTTTTTTAGTGATTTACCCCTTTACACTATCACTAGATGCCAAAACCTTGCGTTTTTCAAACCTTTACACTGAACGTAGAGATAAAACTAATTTCTCGACACGAAGATGAAGGCATATGATCTGTTGATCGTATGTAAGCTCAGAAATCCTTCAAATCGACGAAAATACTCCATTAACCGTCATACCGGGAGAATGTGATCCATAATTCGTATGTAACCTCACGTGATTCTCCTTCTCACTTTAAACTGCAATTCACTTTAAAAACACGAGAACCGTAAAATTGAAAAATAAAGATAAAATCCTACAACTTAAAACCAAAAATCTTTTTGTATTTTTAATTAATTTAATCAAAAACCAAACTAAAAACTTAAACCGAAATTCTTTTTGTATTTTCTAGACACGTTTTGATTTTTATAAGTTATTTACAAAACGTTTTTCTTAATCCAATTTTTTTAATTTTGTATTTTTTTTCGTTTTAAAGACTCTACTATTTACAAAATTTGGTTTGGGTCAAGTGATTTCTAATGTAAGCAGACGGTTTAAACGGATCAACTCTTCGAATCGAATTTCGTTAAATGCTTTTGAAAAAATATCAGCTTTTTGAATTTGAGTGTCGATTCGAATCAAAGTGATCCAATTTTTATCATAGCAATCCCGAATAAAGTGGAAACGAACTTCAATGTGTTTCCTTTTCGTCTGAAGGACAGGATTGCGTATGATACACACTGCAATGTTATCAATGTGTATAGGGGTGTGAGTAACAATCAAACCATAATCGCGGAGTTTATGTTGAATCCCCAGAACTTGCGAGCAACAACTTGCGGCATCAACGTATTCAACTTCAGCAGACGACATAGAAACTGTTGTATGCTTCTTGCACTGCCATATAACTAACCGCGATCTGAGAAACTGACAACCACCGGTTTTGGACTTCATGCCAGAGTTGCAACCCCCATAATCAGAATCGGAGAAAGTTGTCAATTTGAAATCATTGTCGTCATAAGGATACCATAGAACGGTATTCGACTTTCCTTTGAGATAGCAGAAAATCCGTTTCACAGCTTTCAAATGGCACGTCTTCGGAGCAGCTTGATAGCGCGAACACAAAGACACGGAAAATGTGATATATGGACGAGAATTCGTCAAGTACATTAACGAACCAATCATTGAGCGATATAGTTTCATGTCAACGACCTCTTCACTAAGTGCGGGATCAAGTTTGTGATTGATTTCGATCGGAGTGCTAACCGGTCTGCAGTCAAGCATTTCAAATCGAGTCAAGATGTCTTGCACATACTTAGTCTTATGAATGTAGATTCCCTTCTTTGATTGTTAAACTTGTAGTCCCAAGAAGAAAGTTATCTCTCCCATCGCACTCATTTCAAATCTTCATTTCATTAGCTTCTCAAATTCCTTACACATCGAATCATCTGTCGATCTATCATCAACGTAGATCTGGACAAGAAGCAAATGATGATTCCGTTTCTTCGTAAACAAGGTATGGTCGACGGATCCTCTAGTTAACTCGTTGGTCAACAAATATTCGGAAAGCGTTTTAAACCAAGGTCTCGGGTTTGGTGGAGACCATATAGAGCCTTGTTGAGTTTGAAGACATGATTCGGTTGTTCATAATCCTCAAAACCCGGCGGTTGGCTGATATATATGTTTTCGTTGATGTCTCCATATAAAAATGCGATTTTCACGTCGAGCTGATAGACCTTCAATTGTTTGTGAGAGGAAAATGCGAGAAATAGCCTAATTGATTCAAGGCGGGATACCGGAGCGAAAACTTCATCATAATCGAGACCTTCAAATTGATCGAAACCTTGTACGATGAGTCTCACCTTGTTTCTCACAATAACCCCTTTTTCGTCCCTCTTTATCTTAAACACCGATTTGGTGGTCAAGACTTTTTCATGTCTAGGTAGTACGACTTTTTCCCAGACATTGAGCTTTAGGAACTGCTGAAGCTCTTCTTGCATCCCTTCTACCCAAAACGGATCCATTAACGCCAACTTGATGTTTTTCGGATCCATCTAAGATACGAAGCATGAGGTGAATAAACACATCTTTGCTTCAAAGTCTTCCAAGTATTTTGGACGTTGTGTAATCCTTCCCGATCTCCTTAGACTCAAAACACTACCTTCTAGTTTGAATACCCTCGTTAACATTATCAATGATATCCTCTACAGGATGAGTGATATGAATTTTCGTCTGAGGAATCGTTTCCGGGTCAATTGACGAATCCAGATTTGTCATATCAACATTCGCTTAACTATATTCACTTTTAGGAATAACTTCCTCTGTATCACTTTCTAACGAGACATCTTCCCCTGATTGAACGGTAGCATCTACTAATTCATCCTTAAATTCATCAGACCTTATGCCATAAACTGTTGGTTTCTGTCGAATCGGTTCCGGTTGAATTTTTGACAACCGTCACTTTTCCGACTCAGATTAGTCTAGTATGCCGTATGCTCTTACCGTGTTTACAAAAAAAATTATAAAAGATCTTTACATTTTCTTTTATGTATAATGATTACTATGCATTGTGTGTATACCTTGTTATATGATGTTACTGTATTAGTTAGGTGCAATAGTTAGTCCCACTAGACGAGCTCCTAGATAACTTATCGGTTAAATTAGTACTTTAGATACTTTATCACTTTACTATAGTTATTGATCGTTACAAATGAATTTCGTATTTGGGTTCGATAATTACACGTAAGGTACATATTCCAAGGTTCCTTGTTTCGGGAATTCACTGTAAACCAGTCTGTTTAACGTCTACGTCCATCTTTTGAAAGATAAACGAGTTGCGGGGTCACAGTTAGCTATAATTAGCGAGTATGTGAACTTTCTATATTTAGATGTTTTTATCAATCTCGTGTCATATTGCTTATTTTATTTCGTATTATTATTATAGTCAAAGATTATTGAAATCTAGCCTAACCCGTGTTCGTGTTAAACCCAATCATAAACCCGAATCCATCGGATCTTCTTTTAACCCATTAAGCTTTGCTAATAATCCAAGTAACCATCGAATAAGCCCAACCCACCAACCATTTTGATCCATTATCGGCTAAGGAAAAGAAACCATTTTGCTAGTCGGTTAAACCTAAACCTAAAACTATTCTAAACCTAAAACCCTAATTACCTAAATGCTGCCACCCTTTCCCCCTCTTGCAAACCATCGGGATTTTTCTCTAATCCCTCCCCTTTTGCCGTCACCTTCCCTCCCATGGCATCCCTTCCTTTTCTTCTTGAACAGCCGCCCCCACCTTCATACTTACCACAATCGAGCAGCCCCAAGACATCACTCATTCAATCATGGTGAAGAAAGTGTGTGTATCGTTTATCGAGCAGCCCCAAGACATCTCCAAGCCGCTTTAACCTTGCAGCCGAAACTTGTTACTCACCTCACCATGATCGAGCAACTCATTCATCAGTGAATTTATCTTCCATATTCAGCAACTTTCCAAGGTATTATATGTATTTCGTTTTGTGTGTTTCCTTATAGAAACCCTAATCCGTGTTCTTGTTTACAGCCGCCACAAATAACCTATTTATGCTGCCAATCATCATCACCACCGACTCTATATATTTCTGGTTATTCATCATCAAATTCGTAATCATCATTTCGGTATTTCAAGGTTTGTTTTGGTTTAAATCTGTGAGATTGTACATTATATCTGAAACCCTAAAAATTGGTTGTTTTTGCAGCCGGTATTTCAAGTTTCATGAATCGAGTTCCTTCATTTCCGTTAGCAACCGATTAGGGTCTCATCTTATTCAGGTCCTATTACCCCTCGTTCTGTTATTATATTCATCTTATTAAAAATCGTCTATTTACATATAATGTTGTATTGAAATTCTAATCGTAATCTCTAATTTTCGTTGTTTGAGATTGAAGAGTTGCGGAGTGTTCTTGTGAACCGAAATCGTCCTTAGAAACTTATTTTGGACAGCGGGAATAAGTGTTCTTCATCGTCCTCAAAAGTTTTGTAATCGGGTCCCTTATCCTTTTCGATTTCGTTTCATTATTTCTTGTAATTTCGGGTAGTTTACCTTTCTCTATTTCGTGTCAATTTGATTTGAAACCGAAAGCTTATTGATGATTCTAATTGTGGACATCTTTGTGTTATTACAACCCTCAAGTCATTATTCAATCGCTTTCAAGTCGTAAAGGTAATCGACTTCCGATAGCATAACCGTTACGACTAACGGTAATCATCTTTTACCTTCCCATGCGTTTTTGTTTTTGATGGTGATTGTGTTGGAATTTATTCCTTATTTCGGACATTTTAATTGTGTGGTTGATTTTATTACTTGTATTTAACTGCATGGTTGAATTTCGTTATTCGTACCTTTTCGTTTTATCGTGAATTGTAGACAATCTTGTATTTGGAAATTTTTGGGTCCCATTATTTTTGTATCTGTATTCATGTATATTTTTTTCTATCTTGACCTGAATATAAGTTGTAGGTCTCGGATTCTAGTTTTCAAAAACGTAAATTTCATTTTCTAACTCTCTATAGATTTTCCTAAAAACGTAAAATACCATCTAGGGGTCTAAACTGATTATTTTGACTAAAGTGTCTAAGTTCATTAACCTACTTCGTGTAACCACTTAGACAACTATAATAACGATTAATTAGATTTATACTAAGTTAATAACAAGTCTAAAAGGTACTAAAAAGGTTCGTCTTGTCTACACCTAAATTATACGACACTTTAATGTAATAAACACAACATACATAAGTATAACGTTTTTGGACAGCTTAGGTAACCGGTTTTATTTTAGTCATATATTACTCATATAAAACTCTTTTATAACGATGTCTTAGTCTAAAACGTATCTCTCAATGTCTAGTTTTCAAATATGTTTCCGTCAACGTCTAATTCCTTCTAGAACCATAGTTATCTCAGTTTGAGTGAACCTATGTGTTGCTAAAAAGTTTGTCGTTTTATCCAAGATAGTTAACCGTCGAATTCCATTCTTATACGTTTATACTTTTATCTAGGGGAGCTCTAGGACTAGTGAGGACTCTAGTTGTGACCAACTTACTACACCATATACACACAGTACCGCTTACATACGCTCACTCGATAAGGTGAGTCATCGCCCCTTTTACTTACTACTGTTTTCTACGTTTTAAATCGGGGAAAGTAAAGCAACCTAAATGACTTGAAATAAAATGATTTACGAGTATGATGTACTACTTCCTATTTTTTGAAATATTTCTATTTTTAGAAACTTACCATAAATAGATTATTCTATTTATGGAAATTTACGATATATCGAGACTCTAAATTGTGTAATAAAAAGCTAACGCGATTTTCTAAAAACATCACAAACGGTTTTTCGATACTTGCTTCGATATACTATTACGATGGATTATCGGTATGCGTTTTCATAGCGATACCGCACGCTCTTTATGAGGTGCACTTACTATACGATGGATTATCGGTATGTGTTTGCATACCGATACCGTACACTCTTATGAGGTGCACTACTACGATGGATTATCGGTATGTGTGTCATACCGATACCGCACACTCTTTATGAGGTGCACTTACTACGATGGATTATCGGTATGTGTGTCATACCGATACCGCACGCTCGTATGAGGTGCACTTACTATGATGGATTATCGGTATGTGTTTCATACCGATACCGAACGCTCTTTATGAGGTGCACTTGCTATGTTCCCACTATACTGAATGCTTGTGATATACTTTTGTACTATACGATGAGTTGATTGTTTTCCTACTACTTTAAAATGCATTAGTTACACAATATTTCTTTACCGATTTGTATTATGAGATTAATTACTTTTATTACTACTCGATGTACTCGCTCAACTTTATGTTGACGTTTTTCAGCATTACTTTCAGGTAATGAGCAGGCATAGGACTTGGATGTAGGAGTCGGACTCTAGATGACCTCAGGATACCTTTTGCATTTGTGGACATTTTTATTTATACATTTGATTTACTTTTCGGGTTTGCACGCCCAAGTATTCTTTCATTCGTCGATGTTTACATTTGAATATTCTTTTTGTAGTGTTTGACGATTTTCGTGTACTAAGTTTTATCCCTTGAGTATGGCGACGTCATAATAATACATTATGTATTTATTCATATAGATTATATTCTTTATATTACTGTTGTGTTATGACGATCGTCAATCAGTTGCACCCTGCGTTTCCGCCAATGGCGGGGTGTGACAGGATTGGTCCTGTTTCTAGTTCGACAACAAGATCCTGAATCGGGGTCGGAGTCAGAGGAGCGGTTGCCGATGCAGGTCCACTTTGAGAGTGGAACTATTGAAGATGATGTTGGTGCAAATTGTGTGACGGTTTTTCTAGATTAATTAAGTCTGTATTTATAGTTTATTTGAGTTTGTGATGGCCCACAAGCATTGTATTGTTAGTGGGATATTTAGTCCATTATGAGTGCTAATGGACATTGCATTGTCCATAAGCTCATTAGTGGCCCAAGCCCATAAACATGTTTGCCTATATAAAGGACAACATGTTTAGGTTTAGGGTTAATGCTTCAGACGCTTTTGAGAGAATTCTGAGAGAATACTATATTGTGTAATTGAGTGATTCAATCAATAAAGTATTTTGAATTTGGTTATTTGTGTTTATTTGTTATTGCTTTCGATTATTACTTTGTTTATACAATTGATTACGAGTTTCCGCATTGTAATCAATTGGATTAATCATGTAGATCTGACCACTAGGACCTACAATTGGTATCAGAGCGAACGTTTTGTTTGCTCTCTCTCGAGAATTGGTTCAGGATTAATTCAAGGTTTAATCGATTTAGCTAATTAGGTTTCTAAATTTTTGGCCGTTGTGATTATAAAATAAGGTTCTTGATTTTTGTGGCGGCTAAAAAATTAGAGTTCTTAATTTTTTTTAGGGTTTGTGGCGGCTTAAAGTTTAGGGTTACCGGCTGCTAGGTTTATGAAAGTTAAGATTCTTAAATTTTGTATGTTTGGCGGCTGTGAACTTTTTTAAAACTGTGGTGTCCTTAAATTATCATTGGGCTCTTGTCTACTTATTTGGGCCTTCAACTTCAATTTGAATTGGGCTTGTAATTGGATTTAATTGGGCCTGCTTACTTTCGTTTGGGACTGGTTGAAAATTGAGCAGCCGAAAAGAATCATAAGGGAAATAGACAGCGAGATCAAAAATAAAAAACACAGATAGAAATTGGTGGGCGGCGATAAAGACAAACACACATATAGATTAAAAATCAAATTGGGGATTTTTTTTCTCTTTCGCTGACAGAAGGGAAAAATCATATTGGAATCTTCGTGCCGTTGATGTTCGTGTTGTTGATGTTCGTGAAGATTTTCGTGACCGGTTTTGATTTCATTAAATCAAGTTCGTGGTGTAGGCTGGGATTTCAAAAAAAAAAAATTAAGTTTGTGGTTGTATCTTGTTTGTGCTAGACAAGTAAAAGACAAGTTGGTTTCGCAATAACTAATCAGTTCGGCGGAATTTTTCTTAAGTTCGTGACTGTGTTGGATTTTAATTGCGTGACTCTCAATTTTTCTTAAGGTAGATATCAAGTTCGTTAAAAGATGTTCGTCTGATTAATTCTCATGTTCGTGGTGGTTATGTTCGTCTGAAATTTTTGTTTCAAGTTCGTGAGGTTAAAAATCAGGTTTTTAAGTTCGTGAATTGATTGTGAATTTTGATAAACAAGTTCTTGGTGAATTTTGATAAACAAGTTTGTCGAAAAACACAAGTTCGTTTAATTGAATTTCTGGTTCAAGTTCGTGATTTAAAGCTGGGATTATTTTTGGCCAAGTTCGTGAAACCGTGGTTTGAATTTCATGTTCGGTGGTTTGAATTTCATGTTCGTGGCCCAGTTTTGATAAATAAGTTCGTGAAGCGGTGGTTTGAATTTTATGTTCGTGGCCCAGTTGAATTTCATGTTCGTGGTTTGAATTTCATGTTCGTGAATCTAATTTCAAGTTCGTGAAAATTTCATGTTATGTTCGTTGTTGTGGAAAGCAGATTGTGAAGAAAGTGGACTCTTTAATTGAACTTTACTTGGGCCTGTAATTGAATTGAACTAGGCATGCATTTGATTTGGACTTTAAAGTTTCTAATTGGACTTTTAATTGGACTAGTTGGATTTAATTGATTTGGATTTAATTCATTTGGACTTAGTTAATTCGGGCTTAATTAATTTGACAAATAGTATTACATTTTATTTCGAGGTCTTATTAAAGAAATGAAATCTTTAAAATCAGACAGTCCACTTAAACTACTTAACACGTCTCTTTATTATGAATGGATAGACAAATTTGAATCTTACTGTAGATTAAATGACGTTCAGATGTGGTTATATGTCCATCCAACGGTGACCGTAAATGGTATAGTGCAACAGTCTCCTATCAACAGTATGTCAGCTGAATGCAGAAAAGTGTTTGATTCTGAGAACAAAGTTTGGGCAAGTTTGAAAATGTCTCTTCCTAACGAACTGTCTTATGGAGAGCAATTGAGAAAAGGTGCGCCGGTTCAGCTAAACAACGAAAAGCCAAAGGAACTATGTTGAAAAGGCAGTTTTCTATCTTCAAAGCAACTGCGAATGAATCTTTAGAAGATACGATAAACAGATACTATCATTTGCTTATTGAACTTGATAACTTTGGAATTGATGTTGATGACGAGAAGAGAGAGAGACTGTTGGATGCTATACCAAAGAGATGGGAGGTATATGCAAATCTCATGCGAGATGAGATAGAAAAGGAGACTGGTGATACTAAAGATCCTCTAACACTGGAGAAAATCGTTGAGAAACTAAGAGGATATGAAGCAACAAGCACGAGCGTTAATGTATCACAAGAGTACGTTCAAAACCCAACACTTTATGGATTTACTGTCCTGCAATCTGATAAAGATAAATCTACCAAAAGAAGCTCATGTTCTTCATCTCGAAAAACTTCTAAGGCAACTCATGCTCCTCAGAATATGCCAATGAGTGTGAAATCGGCCGAGGAATCATTAGAAATTTTGTCTTGCTTCATGACGGCTTATGAAAATCATATCCAAGGAAAGATAACTGAACCAGGACTTTGGGATGTAGATTATGATCAAGTGGATAGTGATGACATGGAGGAGATGGATATTCAATGGCAAATGGCAATGCTCACTTACAGAGTCAAGAAGTTTATAGAAAGAACCGGAAGGAGTCCTCGTACTGGTAAAACAGGTTTTGACAAATCTAAAGTACGATGTTGTGATTGTCAGAAATTGGGACACTTTGCGAGAGAGTGTCAACAATCAAAGATTCCAAAAGTTGAGCAAAATGAGAACCAAGACAGTTTTAGCTCCAAGGCTATGCTTATTCAAGAGGATGATCAAACTTATGAATGGACAACACGTTCTACAAGTTCAAAAACCTCCAATCATGCATTCAAGGCTTTACTTAGTGATCAAGATACTGAGAGTACATGTTCTGACAAATAAGATTTCAAAAAGCAGGAACAGTCTATTTCAGCTTTAACCAAGGAAAACAAAACGCTTAAACGAATCCTTGCACACCTTGATGGCTCAAAATAAAGATTTGAAATTTGAATTGGCGAGTCAAGTTAATCTGAAGAATGATTTTTCCAACAAGCTTCATCAAGATTCCAAAGATAGAAGTGAACTTTTACGTACTATCGGTGAACAATCACAAAAGATTGACATGTTGTATGAGTGTGTTGAAAAACATAAAAGGAGTTATGCTGAGAAAGTCCAAGAGGTAAATAACTGTGAAATTAAGTTATCTGAACAGGAAAGGAAGCTTGAATAATTTCGAACTTCATCCACCACACTTACTTCCATTTTGAGTTGTCAAAGGCCAAGTTGAAATCTTACTGGTTTGGGATACCATGAAACACCTCCACCTTTTAATCACAATTACGATATCCTTTAAAGCTGAATGTGACGTGAGTGTTGACTTTTCCTATAAATCTTCACCTACAAGGGACGATCAGACTGATTGAAGTGCTTCAAATAATTCAAGTTTTTCGAAAACAAGAATGAGTACATTAGATGAAAACTCAAAACCCAAACAGGCTAAACATATGGCTCGATCACCTTCACTTGTTGGGAAACAAGTGAAGCAAAACTGGATTATAAAACAGGAACACACGAGTGTTTCAAATGATCATCCATTTCAACCGCGTCCATTTCAACCGTCTTTTCGAACTTTAAATCCATATTGCCCGAGTCAAAGAGTAAATTCTTTTTGTCGGCAATCGAAATCTTTCAGTTCACCGAGGAACCACCTGCATTCTAAAGTTCAAGTTACTGTGTCCAAAATGATGGTTTCTTCAAGGAGTTTGTGTACGTGAACGAGAAAGGACAATCAAGACGTGTTATGGCTTGGGTTCCCCATCATAACTGATCATTGGTCTCTTAGCTGAAATTTTTGTAACATTGTATATCTTTATGAAAAATAAAATCGACATGAAAAGATCAAAATTTCATGTCGATATCTCAAAAAAAAATATTTACTAACGTTTGTTTGCAGGTTGCGGAAATTGTACGAGACTCTACTCTTAACACTGTTGTTTGCGACGTTGTTCAGCGTCAGACAGCTCCGGGGGAGTTTTGTTGACATTTGATGGAGGCTCGGAGGTTACATGAGAAAGAGATGAACTTAGTTGAGTGGATTCGTGATGAAGACTCTTATAAACAACAAAGTTCACAACAACAAAGGGAGCTGCCTAACTCTTCACAAGCGTAAACGGAGAAGACTGAATTATTGCAACAATTCAGGGAGTTATTCAAGTCAACGATGAGTTAGAAGAACCTGCAAGGAGTACAAGACTATAAAGACTTTGAGCGTATTACAGAATCTAGAAGCAACATTCAAGGGGGAGTTTGTTGGTGCAAATTGTGTGACGGTTGTTCTAGATTAATTAAGTCTGTATTTATAGTTTATTTGAGTTTGTGATGACCCACAAGCATTGTATTGTTAGTGGGATATTTAGTCCATTATGGGTGTTAATGGACATTGCATTGTCCATAAGCCCATTAGTGGCCCAAGCCCATGAACATGTTTGCCTTTATAACATGTTTAGGTTTAGGGTTAATGCTTCAGACGCTTTTGAGAGAACTCTGAGAGAATACTATATTGTGTAATTGAGTGATTCAATCAATAAAGTATTATGAATTTGATTATTTGTGTTTATTATTTAATGCTTTCGATTATTACTTTGTTTATACAATTGATTTACGAGTTTCCGCATTGTAATCAATTGGACTAATCCTGTAGATCTGACAACTGGGACCTATAGATGATAAATATCCTCAAATTCCCCCCCCCCCCCCCCCCCCCTTGCATCCAAACCGCTCATGTTCTTGTTCTGTAGCAGATGAACCATTTGGAGAGAGCTTGAAGGACTTGAAAAAAGAATCATAGTCGAAGAGGCTGTCAGGTCCGTCTCCCTGCGTCGACGAAGTATGTCTGAAACATGTGACTTCATAACACTCTTCAATTGTTCCCGTGATCTTGTCAAAAACTCTTTTACTCGGTGAATCAGTTGAGTATCCGAGAAAACATCCTTCATGTGATTTCGCTCCAAACTTGGAAACTCATTCTTTGGTAATCATAATTTCGCACGGGCATCCAAACGGTTCGAGGTATTTCAGATTGGGCTTATGTTTGTTGATCAACTCATAGCTCGTCTTCTTGTGGCGTTTGACCAAAGTAACCCGATTGAGAACGTAACATGTTGTATTGACTGCTTCAGCGCAGAAGGAAACAGGGAGTTTTGAATCTGAGAGCATCGTACGAGCCGCTTCAATTAACGACTTATTCTTCCTTTTTGCTATACCATTATGCTGCGGAGTTCGAGCCGCATTGTATTGGTGTGTAAGACCCCCTTGTCAGGAAAAAAAGTTCCATAGTGTGGTTCTTGAACTCCGTCCCATTGTCACTTCGAATCATCTTAATCTTTAAATCGAGAGGGGTTTCTAGTCAAACAAAGAGAAACTTAAGTTTTTCAGCTGTTAGATCTTTCATCGCTAGGAAGAAAACCCATGAGTATCTTGAATAATCGTCAGTGAATACCAAGCAATAAGATTTCCCTCCTTTTCTCTTTACACTTACAAGACCGAACAAGTCCATGTGAATAAATTCCAAAGGAGCAGAAATGGAGTTCACTAGCTTCGATGGGTGCGAATTCTTGTGTTGTTTACCCTTTACGCACGAGACACAAGTGTCGTTCATCGAGAAGCTGCAGTTTGGAACTCCGGTGACCAACTCGTGTTTCACCAAATAGTTCATCTTCCAGAAGTTGATATGAGCCCTACGACGGTGCTACATGATCGACTCCTTCTCCGAGGCTTTAGACAATTAACATGCATGAGTTTCAGTCAAAGTAAATGAATTCATGTTGATATAGTAAATGTCATTAATCCTCGGTGCTCGTATCAAAATCCAGTCTGGATGAATGGTAGAACCAGGCTTCAAGATCATACATTCCTTATCGTTGAAAAACGTAGTGTACTTCTTGTCGCAAACTTGGGAAATACTGAGTAAATTGTGCTTTAACTCTTTCCAGAAACTGACGTGGTCGAATGTCACTTTTCCGTTAGAGATGCTTCCCTCACCCGTAATCTCACCTCCTTTTTCCCCAGCGAAGACAACGTTCCCCCCGTCAACTAAGATGAAATCGGTCAACAAAGAGAAGTCGCCTGTCATGTGCCTTGAACAGCCACTGTTGACATACCAAATGTTTTCTACAACTCGCTTTGGTTGTCCCTGCACATTTGAAGGAAAAATTAGTTTGGAATAGGGACCCAAGCCTTAACTGACTTGGGTCTCCCACTCGCATCGGGAATGATCACATCAACCAACTAATGATCTTTCTGATAGTCGGAATTGGTTGATGTGTCATCCTGATGTTCGGGTGACTCGCTAACTTCTTTCACAGCCTTGGTCAATACAGGTTTTGGTCCGGTCTTGACCTTGACTGAAGGAGAATCACCTTGTGGTTTGGTCTGTTGATTCTTCCTTTGTGGGATAGTCTTTACATTTGAAACTTTTCGTGACTCTTTACGTTTCAAAATTAGTCCTTGCAAGCATGGACAAACCTTAGCAATATGTCCCTCACATCGGCAATAATAGCAGATTCGAGGGCCAGTTGAATTAACCTCTTGAACCTCAGAAGTTTGAATCTTCTTATGATTGTCGTTTCAATGTGGAACAACCTTAGGTGTTTCAGCTTTCGACACTTTAGGTGACACAACTCTTGGTTTAGCATTTGAAGTTTGTCCCTTTGTATTAATCCTGGTCATTGGGGTGTGGACAGTGAAAACTGGTTTGTTTTCATCAACAACTTTAGTTTTCCCCTTTGAGTTTGACTTTGACTCGTTTTACCTAGACTCGAACTTGGTTTGTTTAAAAATCTTTTTAATTTCACGATCCTGGAGTTTTTCTAATTTCTTGTCCATGGTTTTGACAAGTCGACTCTCAAGTCGTTGAAAGACTTTTTCTAAAAGGTCTTGTTGAGTCTTAGAAAGGTTCATGTCATTTGAGACAACCGACTCATGGTCTTTACCATTTGAATCGTCTTTAGAATCTGTGGAGGCTTTAGAAGGACTTTCTTCGGGACTGCTTACTTCTGCTTTACCCCTTACAACTTCGGCAGTCACCGAGGAAGTGGGCTTTAACTCCTCAGTCAAATCAACATCTGGGATCAGGGTAAAGTGCTTTGGAGGTGGCACATTATCGTAACCTAATCCCGATTTGTAGTTAGGATTTGTCCTCTTAGTGTCAATAAACTGACTCAAAATTTCTTTTGAATTTGCCAAAGCGGCTAATTTTCCGTTTAGTTTTTCAATTTCACTTTCTTTTTCAGAAACTGTTAGCCTTTCTTGTGCAAGAGCGGCAGTATAATTTTTAATCGTGGTGATATAGTGTTTGACCATGATTTCTAAATCTGACACTTCAATCATTTTATTGTCTTTAAATTTTTGAAAAGATTGAATAAATTTAATTAAACGATCGTTTACGAATCTCAGTTTATCTATGTCATTTTCCATATTCACATTGGTCTTTTTCCACACTTCGATCTTGGTCTCTAGCTTTTTTTCAATTCTTACAAGTTACCTTAAAGGCATCAATATCTACCTCAGATTTTGGAGGCAAGCTGTCAGAATTGGTAGCCATGAGTGCGAAGTGATCCGTTCCCGGAGAGTTGTCTTCATATGAGCTCCAATCCACTTTGCTGTCGAGAACCATGAGATCCGTAGAGGCATTGTGGTTATCCCTCTCATCGTACTGAATTCTAAGGTTCCTATTCGTTGGTCGTTGGTAGTTACTTCCTAGTTGATAAGTTCGACCTTGAGAAGAAGCTCGATAACCTTGACCTTGCTGATAGTTCCGTTGACCTTGGACAGTCGTACTATCTTCACGAGAATGTTGACCACACCTTCGAGCAAAATTCCCAAGGTTATTACATTTGTGGCATTTGACCTTGGATTTGTCAAGTCCCATTCCAGTTCGGCTATCTCCACTGATATGCTTTTTCCCTAGTGCGATTGAGATAACTCTCGATTCTTCGAGTCAACATTGCCATATTCCAACGAAGATCCATCTCCTCCAAATCATCTTGATCAACTTGATTATAATCTTCTTCAACCATGTCGAAGTTTGAAATTCAACCTCCAATCAAATCATCGCATGCTGTAAGAAAGCAAGATTGAAGTCTTTCATGTTCACCTTGCGGGGAATCGCAAGAAAGAAAGGAAGATGCTGGAGACTTCAAGAGTGACGGAGAGGCTTGAGTTTCCTTTCCTTTTGACTAACAATTTCCACAAGTTGGATAACCGGTTGAGGTGGAAATGGAGCATTTTGTTTTACTTGAAAGCTCGGTGCGGAAACATATTGACTTGAAGAACTAGACATGGATATTCCCGCTAGCGGCGGTGGTTGCATTTGCTGAAACACGAAATCCGAGAGGAAAAAAACTCCCTAATTGTCACGCTAAGTCATGTCTCGAGCTTGATAGCCACTACCGAAAGCCTTTGGCTGCATCTCAAGATTTGTTATTTTTAGTTTTACGATTAACTCTTCGAAATCCCGATCTCTGAGTTCGGCTTTATCTTTTAGGAGCAAAACACGCATCTCCTAGTGTGCAAGAAAACTATACAGTTAACGAGTGTTTATATCAATCTTTACATAAGTAACTTTAAGGTCATACAAATCATTCGTTAATCTACAGAATCTAGAAATTAGCATAGCAAGACTTTCATTCGCCCTACAAGTAAAGTTGTCAAATTGTTTCTTCAACATATCTGCTTTGACCAGCCTCATAGCTTCAGTTTCACAATATCTCTTCATGATTGCATTCCAAAGATCGTAGGCTGTTTCATGCTGTCTGAAAACCGATTTCATCTCATTTGTTAGACAAAGTTGAATCGATCCCAGTGCCTTCTGATCTTTGAGATAGGCTGCTCTCTCAGCTTTTGTATAAGCTTCCATCACCCTCGGTGTTTGCACTCAAGTTGTTGCATTTACGTCCACATGAGCAACAAACTTTGTGAGAATATGTATCCACATTCTTGAGTCGGAATATGCTACGTACGTTTTGAAACTCGATACCCACTCCTCAAGAGTACGATTCGGAACGTACTTAGGCGGAAGTAGAGGATTCCGGTTGATCTCCATATCGTACGAAGCCGTGTTCGTAATAAGAGCAATATCAATCACTGAACTAACTTTAAACAACGTGAAAACCTGAATACCTGAGTAATCAACCAATAAAAAACCCGAATACACAAATATTCACTCAAACGAATACCCGAACAGTCGACACACGAACAACCGAATACCCGAACAATCAAACAAACACTATCACAAACACCCGAATCTTCAACACAAACTCAAATACTCGAACCTTCAATCACAAACCCGAATACCCGAAATGAAGAGAATACCAACTAAAAGACCAGAAATTCCAAACCTAATAACTACCTAATAATCCTAACGAAAATCGGGCAGCGTAACGGCAAGAACGGGAGTTGCGCAGGTGTTGCGCAACTCAGATGGTTGTTGCACAAGTTGTTACGTTGGGTAGCAATGTTCGCTAAGTAACACGTTGTTCCTTAGGTTTATGTTGCGTGACAAGCAAGTATGTTGAGTGACAACTATTGCGCAGCGTAACAACTTGTTGAGCTGCGTAACAGCCTTGTTGCGTGACAGCTGTTGCACAAGTCGTCGGAAACAAAATTTCAATTTAGGAACCCATCTTCTCCAGGTATGATGTAGATGATAACACTAACCTAAATCTTCAATTTCAGCCCCAAACAACCACGGAAACGTCCTAGATCTACAAAATAAGTCGTCAAACTACCAAAACCCAAATCCTATATCTACACCTATATAAGCCATGAAATCACCGTAAGGGTCCAAAAACCTCTATAATAGATATAGAGGCTCGGATACCACTTGTTGGTCGCCTTCCTCAGACCTCGATTTGGACCCAAACTCCGAAATGTCGCAGACTAACAAAAGGGAGAATATGTAATGGTGAAACACGCTAAATAATCGAATGATTTATCTTATTAAGCTTAATGTTGTACAATACAAATAATTTCAATTACAATCGATTACAAAGACTTTGAACCGTTTACGTGACTGCTACGCAAGACTTTCTCTCTCTAGCGCAACAACACTTTCTCTATCTAGAAACGGATGCATTTATGAGTGGTTGGTGGAGTATTTATAGTCATCACCTAACCCTAAATCTGTTACGCAATCATAACAACCCGAAATGGGTGTTACGCCACTTTGGTGTTGCCCTGCGCAACACCAATCGTAACAGCGGTAAAATGCGTCGAAACGCTTTACAACTCGATCTATAAACATGCTAGTCTTAAAGACACATTCCTATGCTGAATACAAACTACAAAAAATAACGGTTATGCTCCAACATATACATTTCTCGAGCCTACGACGTCGGTTTCAACATTTTACATATAGATAGTTTACATTGCAATTAATACTAACCAACCCACTTATCTTTAATATTTTACTTTTTTCTTAGCCCATTTTTCTAGAATTTTTATCTTATCAAAATATACACTAATCAAAGCAAAAAAAAAAAAGGTATAAAATATGTATATTTACTACAAAATTGTGAAATATAGTGTTAACGTCATAAATAATTAAGGATGAATTCACATTTAATGTCCATAAAAAATATAGTAAAAAAGGAAAAAGTAAAAAGAAATACTTATATACCATCAAAAATTTATAAATATAGTCCTAACACTACGGGTAAAAGTTAATATATGATTAATATAAAAGTCAATAAATATTCTTCTAAAAGTTCGTGGTAATTTTATAACTATTCCAAAAAGGAAATTTTTCAACATAACATTTGTTTCATGATCATAACACTTAATTAAGGCTATATTTTGCATATTCCTATAAATTATGGGATATTTATAACATTACTTACGAAGTAATATGAAAAATAAATCGATTTTGATCTTATATAGCATCCAAAAACCTAATGGGTTATCCAAGGATACCCATATTCAGATTTACACTTTTCACCCTCAAGTTTGTTTTTTTTTTTTTTAAATCTCTCTTTATTAACCTATATACCCCCACGAAAACACGAAAAAATATTTTATCAGTCATCACGAAAAACACGGAATCACAAAACACATATTTACAATGCAAATATTCCCCCACAAATTGTAATTCCCCCTCAAACGATGATTCCCCCCTCAAAAATTGATACATGTAACACATATTCAAAAGTAAAAGTAAAAAAAAGAAACGACCAAGTTACAACTTGAAGTAATCGATTTAATTTTTTAAATTCAACATGCCGAGCTTGGAAATAAGAAATTTAAAACGTTTTTCATCCAAAGCTTGTGTAAAGATATCGGCAAATTGAAAATCAATTTCAACAAAGTGTAATTCAATTATTCCTTTTTCAATGTTATCTTTTAAAAAATGATAGCGAATGTCAATATGTTTAGTACGAGAATGTTGAACCGGATTTGCACAAATCGAGATTGCACTTGTTGAATCACAATAGATTGGAATTGAGTCTGCTTCATAACCGTAATATCTAAGTTGTGTGCGTATCTATAGTACTTGTGAAATACACACCGTTGCCGCCACATATTCCGCCTCGGTTGTGGAAATGGAAACACAATTTTTCTTTTTCAAGTCCAACTTATAAGCTTGTTTCCAAGAAAGTGAGCACCACCCGAAGTACTTTTCCTGTCTAAATTACATCCTCCAGGATCCGCGTCAGAATAAGCAATAAAATCAAAAATCGTATTCTTTGGACACCACAAACCAAAATCACTAGTACCTTTTAAGTATCGAAAAATTCGTTTTACAACCAAAAATGAGATACTTTTGGGTTTGATTGTTATTAAGCACACATACAAGTAGCAAACATAATATCCGGGCGACTTGAGATCAAATACATCAAAGAACCAATCATTCCTCGATATAACGTTACATCCGTTGATATTCCCGTTGGATCATCATGTAAGTTTATTCGAGGAGCCATTGGTGTGGACATTGGAGAACAATCAACCATTTTATACTTTTTAAGCATATCAAAAATATATTTTGGTTGATTAATGAAAATCCCATTCGGTAATTGTTTTACCTATAATCTCAAAAAGAACGACATTTCTCCCATCATGCTCATTTCAAAACGTTTAGACATCTAACACACAAAATTGTTTACATAAATGTTGACTTGTTGACCCGAAAATGATGTCATCAACATAGATTTGTACAAAAATTGCGTCTTGACCCTTTTTACGACTAAAAAGTGTAGTATCGATATAAGCACTATTAAAACCTTCATCTACGAGAAAAGACGAAAGTTTTTCATACCATGCAATGCCTTATTTATCTTGTAAACATCACTTGGTCGATGTGGATCAACAAATCCTTCCGGTTGTTCAACATAGACTTCTTCTTTGATATCTCCATTAAGAAACGAGGTCTTGACATCCATTTGATAAACAATAATATCCTTCGTTTCCGCATATGCAAGAAACATTCTAATCGTCTCAGTCCTAGCAACCGGAGCAAATATATCATCATAATCAATTCCTTCTTGTTGTGAATACCCCTTAGCCACTAGTCGCGATTTATTCCGCACCACAACACCATTTTTATCCTTTTTGTTCTTGTGTATCCATTTGACCCCTACAATTGAACGATCCTTTGGTCGAGATACCTTTTCCCAAACATCTAAACGCTTTAATTGATTCAACTCTTCTTGCATCGAGTTTATCCAATGTGGATCATTAAAATCCTCCTTGATGTTTTTCGGTTCAATCGAGCTTATGAATTTTGAGAAAAGACATTCATTCGACGTAGCCTTCCAGTGCGAACTCGTTCATTAACATTTCCAATGATTTAATTAAGAGGATGAGATTTTGTCCACAACTTGACACGTTGAGTTAATGATGATGGTTGTTGAACATTTGGATTGGTTACAATTGGTGTAGTAGTCGGAATGGTGGTTGAATTAGGTTATGGATTTGAAGTTTCTTCGATTACATCTTCTTGTTGTCGAACATGTGAATATTCTGATGTATCATTATGTGATAAATCTGTTTCATCATTGTTTGAGGAGTCGGGTTCATCATGAATTGGGTTTTCTTGTTGTTCATTCAAAATGATTGCTTCATTTGATGTAGTCGTTGAAAAAGGACTTCGTGAACGACCTGAGTCTTCATCATTGAAGTAGTACAATGTGTCCAAATTTTTTTCCGAAATTGGTTGAGAAGTATGCACTTGGTTTTCAAAGTTGAAATAATCTGAACTCATTGTTCCAAACTCATCAAATGACACATTACACTTTCCACAATAACCTTTGTCCGAATTTTGTAAACACGAAACGCGTTTGACTCTGTAGAATATCCGACAAATACCGCTTCATCCGCTTTATAATCAACTTTTCTCAATTGATCTTTATCATTTAACGCAAAACACTTGCATCCAAAAACATGTAGATATTTGAGTTTTGGAGGAAGACCATCCATTATTTCATATGGGGTGATAATGAATCCTTTGTTGATTGCTGAACGATTTTGAGTAAATCAAGCGGTTGAAATTTCCTCTACCAAAAATGAAAGAGGAAATTTGGAATAAGAAATCATTGTTCTTGCAGCCTCCACTAGTGTTCGATTACGCCTTTCAACGAATCCATTTTGTTGAGGAGTTCGAGTTGCCGAATATTGATGTGTGATTCCCACCTTTGCTAGAAAATCATTCAGAAGGTGATTTTTAAATCCCGTTCCATTATCCGAGCGAATAGTCTTCACACAATGTTGAGAATGCAATTGCTTATTCTTGATGAAGGAAATCACAATGTTTGGACTTTCCGGCGAATGAAGAAAATACACCCAAGTGAAACGAGAGTAGTCGTCAACAATCACAAGAATATATTTCTTCTTACTTCGACTCTCCACTTGCATTGGTCCGCACAAATCCATATGGATTAGTTGAAGGACATGCGTTGTAACCCAAACTTTCTTTGAAGAGTGTGATGTTTTTGTCAACTTTCCTTTTTCACACGCATCAGAAAGTTTCTTTTTGACGAACTTGAGTTTAGGATGTCCGGTGACTAAACCGTTAACCGCAAGTTTCTTGATGTTGTTGAAATTCAGATGAGAAAGTCGTTGATGCCATAATCACGTGTCTTGAGAATCAGCTTGAGATAAAAGACACACAATTTTGTCGGTTTTATATTGATTCATATTGATTGTTTAGAGATTTGTCTTTCTTGATCTCGTAATCATATTCTTCATGTCATAATCACGAACCCACACACCATTTTTCGAAAATTCACCTCAACATCTTTATCAAAAAAACTGCCCAATACTTAACAAATTATGATGCAAACCCCGTACATAAGCAACATCCTTGATTGTAATATTATCGTATTTCAAATCCCCAATGCCTTCAATTATTCCAAAATGATCATTTCTGAATCGTACCATGCCCATGTATTTCTTCACAAAGTTTGCCAATAGATTCTCTCTCCCAGTCATGTGTTTTGAACATCCAGGATCCAAGTACCACACATGACGTGCCTGCACAATGCGATTAAGAAGATTTAGGTACCCACTTAAAAATGGTCCGTTTTTGTTAGTAATTGCAGGATTATAAGAAACATCAACAATTTCATTGTATTTAAAACCAAATTCAAACATCGTTTTCAAACATTAGTTTACAAGTTTTGAATTATCGAATGACAAACTGTTTTTAACGACACTCTTATTACAAATTTTATTCTCAAATTTAGGCTCTTTCTTATTCGGCAACCCTTTGTCCATGAATTCTTTCTTGTCACCCTTTGCTTTCCAAATTCCCTTTACAATCCCTTTCCTTTGCACTGAAACACTAGAAACTTTATTAGTAATCACTTTTGGTGGTGTAACTACCTTAGATTTTGCATCTTTGGTAGTCACTTTTGATGGTGTAACTATCTTATATTGCTTTGCATCTTTGGTAGTGACTTTCTTGTTTTTCACAAAGAAGTGATCAAATGAAGTATCAAAAGTTTCATCCGAATCAAACCATTCATCCATGTCTTTTGAGTTAAAATCAAGTTTTGTTGCCAATTTGTTAATGTCTTGTTTGGTCTTAACTTCTTGAAATTTGACGTGTTTCGGAGATTTACTTGTTAAATTTGGCCTTACCGAATCTTTCTTTTTGAGTGAACTTTTAAATGAGCCATTTTCCATTGATTTTTCCGTGGAATGAATCTTTGGAGATGGTGTTTTTAAAGTTTTATCATCAGAAAGACTTGGTTTAGACACATTTAACACATTAATCCATTTTTGCAAAAGCTATATCGTTTGTTCTTTTTCATTTAACGCTTTTTGATAAAACATTACTTTTTGATCAAATTGTGTTTTCGGGACATGTGCATTTGTTGACGATGACACATTTGAAATAGACTTGACATGTTCTTGTAGGATACAAAACTCTTTCCACAATTTCCCATATTCCAATTTCTTGTTGGCATGCAATTTCCCATTTGTGTTCGCTTTTCTTTCAAGTTGAAATTTTCCAATTCAATCTTTTCAAAGTGAGTTTCGTATTTTTCAAGAGAAATTGTTCTTTCCAATTCATTTGAAACCATTATGTTAAAATTATAAGTCCGCAACTCCTCTAAATGTTGTTCGATAATCAACGTTGGTGTATAATATATCACTTTCGAAGGTTGCACACTCACATTTTGTTCTTTGGAAAATGTTGGAATTGCATTTGCGGGTTTCCAATCTTGTTTGTGAGGTTTAAATGTGTTAGGAGAATCTTGTTCAAAATATTAATTATTAGTTCCAAAATATTCAAAACGTGTTTGACATTTGTCCCCCCGTTTTCTCTTTGCATCGTCACAAGATTTTTCTTCCGAAATTTCTTCATTTGAAGCATTAATAAAAACTAACCTATCAATGTTTGCTCCTAATTTGATGAAATCTAAATCGTAGAGGGAGCAACATTTTGATATGGCTCGTTTAAGAAACTTCGGATTTTCAACAAATGTGTTTTCATCAAAACCAAGACCATCTTAAAAGTTCAATTTTTTCGGTCATGTTTAAATGGATCGTTTGGTCCGTTTGTCCTCGTTTGACAAATTCCAATTCTAAATTCTTCAATTTTGAACATAATTACAAATTTTCTTTGGAAATACGTTCAACTTCACTTTGGTGGAAGCTACTATCATTTATCAATTGTTGACATTTGATAGTTGCTTCACATACGCTTTCGTTCATGTTTTTCTCATTCACTTTTTGACTCAAAACTTCGTCCTCAAGTTGTTTAATGTGACATTTCATGATTGAAAATTCAGAAACGTATTTTTGATTCTTTTCAATAAGTTTAGAATTTTTAGTTTCAAGATCTTTGATTATTTCACGTTTACCACGAAGTTTTGACTCAATAAGTTTCATTTGAAAAATGCAAGTTTCCTTCCTAACCGGATCATAAACATATTGATATACCTCATCGTCGTCTGATTCCTCAAAGTAGGAATCAACCATCAATGACTTGTGAGCGAAATGAGCACTTGCTTGTTCCTCGTTGTCTGAATCACTCATCCAGTGTGCATCTTCGGTTAGAAAGCTTGACCTTTTTCTCCTCCGGATTCTCTTTTCTTCTCAAACAACATCTTCTTTCGGTAGTATTCTGAATTCTTCACAACTTTAACCTTACAATCTCTAGCAAAATGCCTCGGCTCCATACACTTGTAACAAATCACCATACTCTTATCCTTGGTCATCTCTTTGGTCGACTCATCTTGAGTGGTTTGAGTGTTTGATTGTTGACCTTGATTGTGTGGAGCTTGATTGTGATTGTATGAAGAACCACCCCGATAAGTGTTGTTGTTGTTGTTGTAAGATCTTTGAGATGATTGAAATCTTTGACCATTAGACCTTCCAAATTTCTCTTTTGAACCATGTTTGAAAGTAAAACAATCATTTGAGATATTTCTTCCTCGGAGTCTTCATCATCAGAATTTGTGGTTTGAGTGACTTCCACTTCTTCATCTAGGAAAGATACGGAGTATTTGGAAGATGATTGAATGTTGTGAATTAACGCCTTTGATTGGGGCGTTTTTTCATTCTTTGAAGATTTCTTTGATATTTCATCAATCTTGTTCAACACGAGAGCTAATGGTTCATTCTCTTATTTTAACTTAGTCTTCAATTCTTCAGCAAGTTCCATAACTTCTTCTTCGTTTTGCATAAGACATTCAAATACATCGTGAACCGGAGTTGTTTGAATGTTGATGTTTTGCTTGAGATTAGATGTGAAACGTTTCCAAACCGTTTTTAGCGTGTTCATAAACTTCACATTTGCTTCAAGATGAGTCTTTAAAAATCCATTTTTCCTCAATTCATTAAGTAACCCACAAAAACGACTGTAGGTTTGCTCAAGCATTTCACCATCTTGTGCTCCAATCATCTTGATACTTTGACCCGCTTTACTTCATTGTAGTTGCTTAGTTAGCTCATCAAACATCTCTTTTGCGGTTTTGTGACTATCAATATTCATGAAGATATCATTTGGAATGGCATTCATGATGTGTGATCTTTCTAGTCGATTTGCAATGTGTTATTTCTTTTCATCGTTCGTCATTTGAGTGAAGAGCTTCGTGGTTGTACCATCACTTTCCGTTCCATCTTCATTGATTATTTTCACCATTATCTTCTTTGGACCATTTTCGATAATTTCTATAATTTGTTCACCCAAATATTTTCTTTCGATGAAATCCATAAACCTTGCTCTCCATTGTTCGGAATCACCTCGGAAAAGAACTGGAGGTCTTGTGTCAGATCCGATTGACATTTAATCCCTTGACGTCATGATTCTTGATTCTCGTTGATCATTTTATACCCTTTGTAAAAATTCCAAAAATTCAATTCGTGTAAGTACTGAACCTATTTGAATGGTTGAATTCGTGTAAGGTTAAAAGTGATTCGAATGGATTTTGATTCGTGTAAGGTTAAATCCTAGTCAAATGGATTTTGATTCTTTAAGGCTAAAAGTGATTCGAATGGATTTTGATTCGTGTAAGGCTAAAAGTGATTCGAATGGATTTGATTCGTGTAAGGTTAAATCCTAGTCGAATGGATTTTGATTCGTGTAAGGCTAAAACCTATTCGAATGGTTTAATTCGTGTAAGAACAAACTTTGTCCGAATGATGACTTGGTAATTTTCTTTCAACTTCTTAGCTTATTGTGCAATTCGAATTTCCGAGCAAATCACCGTGATCGATCAATTCAAAACTAAGTTCGTGTAGTGAATTCCTATTCGTTCCAACACTTGTCCAAAACCAACAATTTCCTTATTCGAATTCTATTATCCGAATCTTCTAATTCGAATGACTCTTATCCGAATCTTCTAATTCGAACGATTCTATTCGAACACTCTAAATCAAACGATTCTATTCGAACACTCTTAAATTAATCTTCAAACGAATCAATCTTCAAAGCAATCTTCAAACGAATGCACACTATCTTCAAACGAATATCTCCATTCGATCTTCTTTTCAAAGTATACGAACTAATCTTCAAACCTATCTTCAAACGAATGCAAACTATCTTCAAACGAACAAGAAATTCGGCTTCAAAATCAACCCACACGAATACACTTCCTATTCGTGTTAGTTAAAAATCTATTCGAATGATCTATTCGTGTAGAATTTTTCGAATGATACCGTTCAAATGATGCTATTCGAATGGTGTTATTCGAATGGTGCTATTCGAATTGAGTTGGAGTTTTTTAGAGCATCCCGCTCTGATACCAATTGTTAGGTATGAGAATCAACCAAAAGTCATATTATTACATCACACCCCTTACCTATTTATAGGTAAGGGGTAAACATTCATTACATGCTATAATCACCTACTAGAAACCATATCAACTAATTCTAATCTCTACAAAACTTAATCCTAGAGGCTCCTATATTTCACTTTTTATCTAGGGCACTTAGGAGGCGGCTTCGTACATTGGTTCCATCCCGATACTATTTTACTGTGAGTTTTTCGTACCCCTTTTTCGCTATGTTTGGGGTGAAAAGCGTAACTATTATTTGAACTATCTTATTTATCTCAACTGCATGTGGATCAATTTAGAGATTAATTGCTAGAGTTATTATTATCACCCCGTATACCTGTGTGGTATACACGCCCCCAAAACTTATACACCTGTTAACTCTTTGAGCCCCCGGTTCCTATATATAGATCTATATGGGCACTACTAGCCTTCATCTATCTGATAGAAGTTGGGTAAAACACTAAACTATTGGTATATGTTATGACCCGTACTTTACTATCATTATATTGCCATTGGATTGATAACCCGATGGTGGGGGAGGCACAGAAATTACATGTCAGGCTCACGTCGTAAACTCTATAACAATTGCTCTACACATATTCGAACTATTTATTGAGATAAACAATTTCTGATTTCATTTTATATATGAACGAACTATGAGTTCATATATAAACCAACTATGTTTTAAACTAAATAAACTACAATTTCAAAACTATATTTTTTTTTAGTTACATAACTGCAAAAGATTCACCAACTTTTGTTGATGTTTCATTTTCTAACGCTTTTCGGGAGATTTAGGATGTTGATTTTCACACATGCCTTTGTGTATTATTTGGATCGTTTGTGCTACCGTGAAACTTATTTTATTTTGTTTAGTTCCCTTGTGATCCATTTGACATTTCTTTTGATTATGTATTTGTAACATTTGTACTCTTTATTTCGTTATAAACGTTTGTAAACTTTTATTTATCTAATGTCATGTTAGTGTTGTTTGTTATATACCTTGTCTCCCGATATCATATCGTTCGCACCTCGTGTTTCCGCTTTAGCGGGGTGTGACATGGTAGTTGGCTTACTTGAATGCCTCATTCATTTCAAGTGAATTTATATCTGGGAGGATCGGTCCTTACCCATCGGTCACATAGGGTTCAGACCGGTCCGTATGTCCGTGCAACCATACGTGTCACAAGGGCGCCACCCTGGTCATCCGGGTTTGGTAACCTCAATGTAAGGGGTATTAATGGTGCATGGGGGTTTATGTACTTTGCATTTAATGCAGCGTGACTCTTCGAAACGCCCGTGCTTACCCACATTAAAGTCTTTGTCGGTTTGGTATTGATTATTCCGGAAGTGTTCTTCGCCTTCCGTCTTTAGTTGTGAAGGTTCGACCATGGAGCCTTAGCGTCCTTGCTCAAACAAGTAGTCATTAAACATGGAATCTTATTCATAAAAATACTTAAAATGATAATTAATTTATGGATAATTTATCTAAATAAAAGAAACATATATTAAAACATACTAATAATCTTTCATATTAGGGAATCTATGATCATGTATTTGATTCTAATATATGGCTTGGTAAGTGGTAATTAGAGATGCAAACACGTAATCGTTTTTTTAAAACCAAAAACGGTTTTTTCCATAACCGTTTTTTTTTTTAATCCAAACCGGTTAGGATCGGTTCTCCATTTTAAAAAAAAACTCGGTTTTTCCGGTTTTCCGATTTTTTAACTAGTTATAACCGGTTTTTTGACCCGCAAGTTAAGTTTCAATTAGTGTCAGTAGTGTCCGTTAGTTACCGTTAAGAGCCTTTAGGATCGTTTTTTTATTTTTTTATTTTTTGAGTTTTTTGACACCTCTAAGTTGTCTATAAATAAGACATGGAAGAAGTTAATGAACAAGAAGAAACCAAAATGGGGATATCACCTACAACTACCGAATTAGATGAAGGTGAATTTGAAGAATTTGAAGTAGAACCCGTGGAAGAAGAAGAAGAAGAAGAATACTAGTTAAGTGTATTCGGGTGATGGCAATGTCGAAGCTCGATATACTTTACTACACGATTGTATTATATAAAATTGTAATAAAAGTTATGTTTCCGTTTTATATTTTTAGTTGTAATTGTATTATTTAAAATTGAAATAAAAGTTATGTTTGTATTTTATATTTTTAGTTGAATTGTATTGTTTAAAATTTAAAGAAAAGTTATGTTTATATTTTATATCTTTTCCAAATTCGAACCCGAAAAAAACTAACTGATTAAAACCGGTTCAAAACCGAAAAAAACCGATTCTAAACATTTAAAACCGAAAAAAACCGATTGCGAAAAAACTGGTTTAACCGAAACCGGATTTTTTAAAAACCGATTAAAACCGTTGCACCTCTAGTGGTAATTAATAACCTAACGAGTACCACGTTCTTGTAATATTTGTACAAAAGAGTAGCACATACACATGATGAATTTGATATTTTAATCCAAATAAAGTAGAGGTGGCAAAATGACGATGATTAGTATCCGTTGTACACAAATAATTCTGTAACGGGTCAAAAATGTTGTGACGTCTGTTTTGTTGTTACTTTCACCAATGTTAAATGTATTAAGTTTGATTACAACAACGGATTTACCTACCTGTGTGTTACGATGGGATTAAAAATTATATAATTTTAATTGTCGATTTAAATTTTCTAATAATATCGTATTTTTTAGTTTTCTCCTTTAGATCATAATCCTTTTATTCTAAAAATGGTAATATTTGACTGACATTTGTTATTTTCACAATAATAATAACAATAGCACTAGCAACAACAACATCAATAGCAATAGTAATAATAATAATTAAAATAGTAGTAATAATAATAATAACAATAATAATAATAATAATAATAATAATAAAGCTTTAAAAGAAAATTGTAAACTTGAAGAATATTTAATAATAATAATAATAAAACTTTAAACAAACATTTATAAACATAAGCAGCACACGTGTAGCAATATTACGAAGCCAACAAAAGCCAGCAATACGAGGGTCTGGGCTAGAGGGAGTCCAACAAACAAAAGAGAAACAGGCCCAAAACAAAATGTGATTTTTTTATCATTCTTTGCACGCAAAACGTAAAAATGATCAGATTTAAACTGTGAGTATAATAATAAACTTGAATAATAATAATAATAATAATAATAATAATAATAATAAAAAATAAAAATAAAGATACCTATTATTAATTTGGAAAATAGTATTATACCCTTTAATGTTACTATTCACTACTCACAAGGACTTTTATTGCTTGATTGAGTTATAATAATAATAACAATAATAATAGTAATAATAATAATAATAATAATAATAAAACTTTACACAAAATTTATAAACATGATACTTGAATAATAATAATAATAATAATAATAATAATAATAATAATAATAATAATAATAATAATAATAAAATGAAGATACCTATTATTAATTTGAAAAAAACTATTATGCCCCTTAATGTTAGTATTCACTATGACTTTTATTTGTTAATTGAGTTATAAGTTAATATTTGGTATTAAAATAATAAATAAGTTACTTTTAAAGTTAAAACGATTTAGGACGATGTAAATAGATGAATGCACATTAGGCGATCTTTGATATGATGTTCATTCTGTGTTGTTCTACTTTTAGCTAATTATTTTTATTTTGCTTGTTTGAGCTGCTATCAATAAACACAAACGGAATAAATATGTTTCATATAAATTGGTTCAAATTTCGGACATGAAACAGTTAACTATCAATAAACACATACCCGATAGATATGTTTCATATATCTGTTTGTGGTTGTTTGATAAAACTGAGTTTAATGTGCTCGTTGAGGGAGAGTAAAAATAACTAACAAAGAAAAAAATAACAATTATAAGAACTCTTATGTATGATCAGTATTTTCAGCTTAAAAGTAGGATTGGACTTTCGTTTATGTATGATTCGATTTGTTAAGAGAAACTGTAAAACAATTAAAGTCCACTAAGAGACATATTAGAAATGGACATATTCTATGGCTTATAAAACGATATTTTTGCCAGAAAAGTATTTATACAAATCCGATTTGTAGTAATGGTGTTTTTGAAAATGGATTTTGCATATCCAGTATACCCAGTGTTTCATTTGCGGTACTTAAATTGATAGTATAAGTCTTATAATAGTCTTAAATGATAAATAGCTAGACTTTCTGTAAAATTGTGTTTTTACCACATCTTCCAAAAGTTCTATAAACGAAACCAAGAACACTCGTTATAACTAGATTCTTTTTCTTTCAAACACCGGTAAATACTGATTCCCACCACTAGAAAGAAAGCCACCTCTACTTACTTCATGTCAAATTCACATCGATAATGAGAATATTCAATTGATCATGCATTTGATTCTAATTTATTGCTTGGTAAGTGGTAATTAGAGATGCAAACACGTAATCGATTTTTTTATAACCGAAAACGGTTTTTTCCATAACCGTTTTTTTTTTATCCGAACCGGTTAGGGTCGGTTCTCCATTTTAAAAAAACTCGGTTTTTTTTTCCGGTTTTCCGATTTTTTTAACCAGTCAAAACAGGTTTTTTGACCCGCAAGTTGAGTGTCGGTTAGTGTTAGTAGTGTCCGTTAGTTACCGTTAAGAGCCGTTAGGAGCGTTTTTTTTTTCTTTCAATTTTTTGAATTTTTTTGGCACCTCTAAGTTGTCTATAAATAAGACATGGAAGAAGTTATTGAACAAGAAGAAACCGAAATGGGGATATCACCTACAACTACCGAATTAGATGAAGGTGAATTTGAAGAATTTGAAGTAGAACCCGTGGAAGAAAAAGAAGAAGAAGAATACTAGTTAAGTATATCCGGGTGATGGCAATGTCGAAGCTCGATATAATTTACTACACGATTGTATTATTTAAAATTGTAATAAAAGTTATGTTTGCGTTTTATATTTTTAGTTGTAATTGTATTATTTAAAATTGAAATGAAAGTTATGTTTGTATCTTATATTTTTAGTTCTAATTGTATTGTTTAAAATTTAAAGAAAAGTTATGTTTATATTTTATATTTTTTCCAAATTCGGATCCGAAAAAAACTAACCGATTAAAACCGGATCAAAACGGGAAAAAACCGATTCTAAACATTTAAAACCGAAAAAAATCGATTGCGAAAAAACTGGTTTAACCGAAACCGGATTTTTAAAAACCGGTTTTTTAAAAACCGTTGAACCTCTAGTGGTAATTAATAACCAAACGCGTACCACGTTCTTGTAATATTTGTACAAAAGAGTAGCACATACACATGGTTAATTTGATATTTTAATCCAAATAAAGTAGAGGTGGCAAAATGATGATGATTAGTATCCGTTGCACACAAATAATTCTATAACGGTCAAAAATGTTGTGACGTCTGTTTTGTTGTCACTTTCTCCAATGTTAAATGTATTAAGTTTGATTACAACAACGGATTTATCTGCCTGTGTTTTACGATGGGATTTAAAATTATATAATTTTAATTGTCGATTTAAATTTTCTAATACCATCGTATTTTTTATTTTCTTTTTTAGATCACAATCCTTTTATTCTAAAAATGATAATATTTGACTGACATTTGTTAGTTTTCACAATAATAATAACAATAGCAATAGCAACAGCAACAGCAACAACAACAATAACAACAATAGCAATAATAATAATAATAATGATAGTAGTAATAGTAATAATAATAATAATAATAATAATAATAATAATAATAATAATAATAAAACAATAATAACAATAATAACAATAAAAATAATAATAATAATAATAATAAAGCTTTAAAAGAAAATTATAAACATGATACTTGAAGAATATTTAATAATAATAATAATAAAACTTTAAACAAACATTTATAAACATGATACTTGAATAATAATAATAATAATAATAATAATAATAATAATAATAATAATAATAATAATAATAATACTAATACCTATTATTAATTTGGAATATACTATTATAACCCTTAATGTTACTATTTACTAGGACTTTTATTTGTTGATTGAGTTATAATAATAATAATAATAATAATAATAATAATAATAATAATAATAATAATAATAAAACTTTAAACAAAATTTATAAACATGATACTTGAATAATAATAATAATAATAATAATAATAATAATAATAATAATAATAATAATAATAATAATAATAATAATAATAATAATAATAAAATGAAGATACCTATTATTAATTTGAAAAAAACTATTATGTCTCTTAATGTTACTATTCACTATGACTTTTATTTGTTGATTGAGTTATAAGTTAATATTTGGTATTAAAATAATAAATAAGTTACTTTTTAGAAATAAAACGATTTAGGACGATGTAAATAGATGAATGCATATTAGGCGATCTTTGATATGATGTTCAGTCTGTGCCGTTCAACTTTTAGCTAATTATTTTTATTTTGCTTGTTTGAGTTGCTATCAATAAACACAAACGGAATAAATATGTTTCATATAAATTGGTTTAAATTTCGGACAGGAAACAGTTAACTATCAATAAACACAGACCGGATAGATATGTTTTATATATCTGTTTGTGGTTGTTTGATAAAACTGAGTTTGATGTGCTGGTTGAGGGAGAGTAAAAATAACTAACAAAGAAGAAAATAACAATTATATGAACTCTTATGTATGATCAGTTTTTTTAGCTTAAAAGTAGGATTGGACTTTCGTTTATGTATGATTCGATTTGTTAAGATAAACTGTAAACAATTAAAGTCCACTAAGAGACATATTAGAAGTGGACATATTCTATGGCTTATAAAACAATATTTTTGCCAGAAAAGTATTTATACAAACCCGATTTGCAGTAATGGTGTTTTTGAAAATGGAATTTGCATAACCAGTATACCCGGTGTTTCGTTTGCGGTACTTAAATTGATAGTACAAGTCTTATAGTAGTCTTAAATGATGAATAGCTAGACATTCTGTAAAATTGTGTTTTTACCACATTTTCCAAAAGTTTTGTAAACGAAACCAAGAATAGTCGTTATAACTAGATTCTTTTTCTTTCAAACACTGGTAAATACAGATTCCCACAAGTAGAAAGAAAGCCACCTCTACTAACTTCATGTCAAATTCACATCGATAATGAGAATATTGAATTGAACTTACTAATATCATAACCCGATAAAATATTATACACCAAATCAAATAAGCAAAAAAAGGTTGCCATAAAATCTGATCTGATCAACTAAAATCTTTGACACCCACTCTGGGTTAGTTAAGATACAGATTGAAAGAGCTTGAACGATAGGACCGAAGTGATGAGCCCGCGGGTTGACCCGACCACAGCTACTAGTGATACAATCAAGCATACAGCACTAAGTAGTTGCATCCAAATCCAAGTGAAGGAGTACTTGCGGATCTTTGCTTGGGCAATGTACATTTGAATCGGGAAATAAACTGACAATGGCCAAAACGTACCCCCACCAAGTAAGCCGACGAAGTCGTTGAAGAATGGGAAGATCATTGCGATTAGTGTAGTCACTATCACGTACGCTGTTCTCCAAGTGAATCTGAACATATTAATATCATAACCCGACAATGAGAACTCTTTTGTAACGAGTTTGTTTTGTGGCCATTTCTGTTTGCTCCAAGTCTCGACAAACCCAAAAACTGGTTGCGCCATTACCTGGAGAATTGGTTGCAAGAATATTTTCAGTTAGTATTATCTAAGGTGTTACTGAACCTCGTGATCGTGTGACCAGAGGGTAAAATGAGGAGTCCCTACAAGACTCTCGTTTGCAAATATCTCAATCACAACAGAAGATACTGTTGCAAAGGGTTGTCATTAAATAGTAATGTTTTCATGATGGTATGACTTACCTGATAAGCACCGAGAAGATGAATAACGATGCATAGATTAGCAATATCAACCAGCCAAAACGGCTCGTAAAACCCAAATCCAGTCAAGAAGTTCCCCGGTGCATCATTTCCGAATGCGGCATATCCCAGAACCCCACAAAGTATATAAAACACAATAGATGTCATGATTCCAATGGATGTAGCCTTCCTCATTTGTCTATTCTCCGGTGGACTTGATTTCAAAGTATCCTGCATGTCATCAACTAATATAAATTAGAGATCTTCAAATTCACTACCCGTAAAGTCATTTCCCTCCCGAAAATCATGTACAACTTGCCTGAATTTCAATGAGGACGAAACAAAACGAATATGCAAAAGACATGTCTCCTAAGGCAGAGAAAGTTTTCCACATTTTCTCCATGCCTGAAAAATCATTTCCAACGGGTACTCCCATTAGAGTAGTCTTCCCCATTCCGTCTTCTGTAAACACAAGAAAAATATGTCAAAATCTTCACAAAGATCTATTAACCAACTGAGCAAAAAAAGTTTTATTTTTCTTTTCTTCCAAACCTGCTATTTTAGCAATCGAAAGACCAATGCCAATAAACGCATAGCTGAAAGACATAATAGCCGCAACAACAGAGAGCGGTGCCAGTTTATGGAAGTTGGGGACTTGGCTTAGAATGATTTGAATGACGCCAAAAATAGCCATAAACAAGTTTCTGGGCACACTACAATCCGCTTTGTGTCCGTTGTTATGGAAACAGTTGGATTTCATGATTGCTCTGACGAAAGGAAGTTATAAAAAAAGTTCAGAAAATGAAGTCATTAAAACATGTGAAAAAGAGATAGTGTTGTGAACTTACCCCATGCTAATGGCAGTAGTGGTGGTGTATCCGATATTTATTCCTACCAGAACACCATACTGAGCGATTCCACAAAGCTTGTATTGAAGTGTTCCTGTATGTACACAAACACGTTATAAAGTATGATTACAATGGTGAACAGATTTGGGTTTCATTTGTAAAAATGATTGAATGAATACCCAAATACCTATAAATACAACTTCACTAACTGTCTAACAAACTAGGCCGCGAACGTCCTATTTATTTACATTAAAACTAACTTTCAAGTCTAAGTAATAAAAATTGTAGTCATTAGACCTTCAAGACTAGCGTGTAAGCTGCGAGTGGCTACAAGGATGAAATCCCAGCTTAGATAGTAACTTGTGATTTTAATTTGCGGGCAACACTTGGGTAAAACATCAGCCAATTCATATTTGGTTGGTTGGTATTAACATTAAAGGGCTTAATCAAATATGCTTTAAGTTGATCACTAACATATCTAGGATTCAAAATGAGGTGCGTCCAATCCAACCTATTTGATTCGAGAAAATAAGCAACCTATTTTATATGAGAAAATAAACGTGTTACGGTATGTGTCTATACTCTTATTCGATACATCCCCCATTATTTTAAAAATCCTAAAATCAACTAAACAACATATTTATTGTATTACATTACTATTATCTTTTTCAGCCAAACAACTTTTTTCTTAATAAATTTAATATTAAATATTTAAAATAAACGTATAGAAATCATTTAATTTTACATAAATGTCTTAAAATATTGTTTGACCAATCAATGTCTGTTACGTATCTACCATCAATGTTTAAAACGTAATAAATGATAAAAAGGCTTAATTGGTATCTCTAAAAGTAAATTAATTTGTGTATGATAACGAAATATTGTTGTTATTAAGAAAATAATTAATGGTATAAAAATATAATGGTCTACGAAAAGTAATGGAAATAAATTGGGTTACCTAGATTGGATTTTACAGCTTCCATGTAAGTATAATTTCTGGTACCCGTAACAGGATCCGGTGAA
>CAJVGC010000582.1:32554896-32633211 GCA_910822075.1 Senecio squalidus
TCTAGGTAACCCAATTTATTTCCATTACTTTTCGTAGACCATTATATTTTTATACCATTAATTATTTTCTTACAACAATATTTCGTTATCATACACAAATTAATTTACTTTTAGAGATACCAATTAAGCCTTTTTATCATTTATTACGTTTTAAACATTGATGGTAGATACGTAACAGACATTGATTGGTCAAACAATATTTTAAGACATTTATGTAAAATTAAATGATTTCTATACGTTTATTTTAAATATTTAATATTAAATTTATTAAGAAAAAAGTTGTTTGGCTGAAAAAGATAATAGTAATGTAATACAATAAATATGTTGTTTAGTTGATTTTAGGATTTTTAAAATAATGGGGGATGTATCGAATAAGAGTATAGACACATACCGTAACACGTTTATTTTCTCATATAAAATAGGTTGCTTATTTTCTCGAATCAAATAGGTTGGATTGGACGCACCTCATTTTGAATCCTAGATATGTTAGTGATCAACTTAAAGCATATTTGATTAAGCCCTTTAATGTTAATACCAACCAACCAAATATGAATTGGCTGATGTTTTACCCAAGTGTTGCCCGCAAATTAAAATCACAAGTTACTATCTAAGCTGGGATTTCATCCTTGTAGCCACTCGCAGCTTACACGCTAGTCTTGAAGGTCTAATGACTACAATTTTTATTACTTAGACTTGAAAGTTAGTTTTAATGTAAATAAATAGGACGTTCGCGGCCTAGTTTGTTAGACAGTTAGTGAAGTTGTATTTATAGGTATTTGGGTATTCATTCAATCATTTTTACAAATGAAACCCAAATCTGTTCACCATTGTAATCATACTTTATAACGTGTTTGTGTACATACAGGAACACTTCAATACAAGCTTTGTGGAATCGCTCAGTATGGTGTTCTGGTAGGAATAAATATCGGATACACCACCACTACTGCCATTAGCATGGGGTAAGTTCACAACACTATCTCTTTTTCACATGTTTTAATGACTTCATTTTCTGAACTTTTTTTATAACTTCCTTTCGTCAGAGCAATCATGAAATCCAACTGTTTCCATAACAACGGACACAAAGCGGATTGTAGTGTGCCCAGAAACTTGTTTATGGCTATTTTTGGCGTCATTCAAATCATTCTAAGCCAAGTCCCCAACTTCCATAAACTGGCACCGCTCTCTGTTGTTGCGGCTATTATGTCTTTCAGCTATGCGTTTATTGGCATTGGTCTTTCGATTGCTAAAATAGCAGGTTTGGAAGAAAAGAAAAATAAAACTTTTTTTGCTCAGTTGGTTAATAGATCTTTGTGAAGATTTTGACATATTTTTCTTGTGTTTACAGAAGACGGAATGGGGAAGACTACTCTAATGGGAGTACCCGTTGGAAATGATTTTTCAGGCATGGAGAAAATGTGGAAAACTTTCTCTGCCTTAGGAGACATGTCTTTTGCATATTCGTTTTGTTTCGTCCTCATTGAAATTCAGGCAAGTTGTACATGATTTTCGGGAGGGAAATGACTTTACGGGTAGTGAATTTGAAGATCTCTAATTTATATTAGTTGATGACATGCAGGATACTTTGAAATCAAGTCCACCGGAGAATAGACAAATGAGGAAGGCTACATCCATTGGAATCATGACATCTATTGTGTTTTATATACTTTGTGGGGTTCTGGGATATGCCGCATTCGGAAATGATGCACCGGGGAACTTCTTGACTGGATTTGGGTTTTACGAGCCGTTTTGGCTGGTTGATATTGCTAATCTATGCATCGTTATTCATCTTCTCGGTGCTTATCAGGTAAGTCATACCATCATGAAAACATTACTATTTAATGACAACCCTTTGCAACAGTATCTTCTGTTGTGATTGAGATATTTGCAAACGAGAGTCTTGTAGGGACTCCTCATTTTACCCTCTGGTCACACGATCACGAGGTTCAGTAACACCTTAGATAATACTAACTGAAAATATTCTTGCAACCAATTCTCCAGGTAATGGCGCAACCAGTTTTTGGGTTTGTCGAGACTTGGAGCAAACAGAAATGGCCACAAAACAAACTCGTTACAAAAGAGTTCTCATTGTCGGGTTATGATATTAATATGTTCAGATTCACTTGGAGAACAGCGTACGTGATAGTGACTACACTAATCGCAATGATCTTCCCATTCTTCAACGACTTCGTCGGCTTACTTGGTGGGGGTACGTTTTGGCCATTGTCAGTTTATTTCCCGATTCAAATGTACATTGCCCAAGCAAAGATCCGCAAGTACTCCTTCACTTGGATTTGGATGCAACTACTTAGTGCTGTATGCTTGATTGTATCACTAGTAGCTGTGGTCGGGTCAACCCGCGGGCTCATCACTTCGGTCCTATCGTTCAAGCTCTTTCAATCTGTATCTTAACTAACCCAGAGTGGGTGTCAAAGATTTTAGTTGATCAGATCAGATTTTATGGCAACCTTTTTTTGCTTATTTGATTTGGTGTATAATATTTTATCGGGTTATGATATTAGTAAGTTCAATTCAATATTCTCATTATCGATGTGAATTTGACATGAAGTTAGTAGAGGTGGCTTTCTTTCTACTTGTGGGAATCTGTATTTACCAGTGTTTGAAAGAAAAAGAATCTAGTTATAACGACTATTCTTGGTTTCGTTTACAAAACTTTTGGAAAATGTGGTAAAAACACAATTTTACAGAAAGTCTAGCTATTCATCATTTAAGACTACTATAAAACTTGTACTATCAATTTAAGTACCGCAAACGAAACACCGGGTATACTGGTTATGCAAATTCCATTTTCAAAAACACCATTACTGCAAATCGGGTTTGTATAAATACTTTTCTGGCAAAAATATTGTTTTATTAGCCATAGAATATGTCCACTTCTAATATGTCTCTTAGTGGACTTTAATTGTTTACAGTTTATCTTAACAAATCGAATCATACATAAACGAAAGTCCAATCCTACTTTTAAGCTAAAAAAACTGATCATACATAAGAGTTCATATAATTGTTATTTTCTTCTTTGTTAGTTATTTTTACTCTCCCTCAACCAGCACATCAAACTCAGTTTTATCAAACAACCACAAACAGATATATAAAACATATCTATCCGGTCTGTGTTTATTGATAGTTAACTGTTTCCTGTCCGAAATTTAAACCAATTTATATGAAACATATTTATTCCGTTTGTGTTTATTGATAGCAACTCAAACAAGCAAAATAAAAATAATTAGCTAAAAGTTGAACGGCACAGACTGAACATCATATCAAAGATCGCCTAATGTGCATTCATCTATTTACATCGTCCTAAATCGTTTTATTTCTAAAAAGTAACTTATTTATTATTTTAATACCAAATATTAACTTATAACTCAATCAACAAATAAAAGTCATAGTGAATAGTAACATTAAGAGACATAATAGGTTTTTTCAAATTAATAATAGGTATCTTCATTTTATTATTATTATTATTATTATTATTATTATTATTATTATTATTATTATTATTATTATTATTATTATTCAAGTATCATGTTTATAAATTTTGTTTAAAGTTTTTTTTTTTTTATTATTATTATTATTATTATTATTATTATTATTATTATTATTATTATAACTCAATCAACAAATAAAAGTCCTAGTAAATAGTAACATTAAGGGGTATAATAGTATTTTCCAAATTAATAATAGGTATTATTATTATTATTATTATTATTATTATTATTATTATTATTATTATTATTATTCAAGTATCATGTTTATAAATGTTTGTTTAAAGTTTTATTATTATTATTATTAAATATTCTTCAAGTATCATGTTTATAATTTTCTTTTAAAGCTTTATTATTATTATTATTATTATTTTTATTGTTATTATTGTTATTATTGTTTTATTATTATTATTATTATTATTATTATTATTATTATTATTATTATTATTATTATTATTATTATTACTACTATCATTATTATTATTATTATTGCTATTGTTGTTATTGTTGTTGTTGCTGTTGCTATTGCTATTGTTATTATTATTGTGAAAACTAACAAATGTCAGTCAAATATTATCATTTTTAGAATAAAAGGATTGTGATCTAAAAGAGAAAATAAAAAATACGATAGTATTAGAAAATTTAAATCGACAATTAAAATTATATAATTTTAAATCCCACCGTAAAACACAGGCAGATAAATCCGTTGTTGTAATCAAACTTAATACATTTAACATTGGAGAAAGTAACAACAAAACAGACGTCACAACATTTTTGACCGTTATAGAATTATTTGTGTACAACGGATACTAATCATCATCATTTTGCCACCTCTACTTTATTTGGATTAAAATATCAAATTCACCATGTGTATGTGCTACTCTTTTGTACAAATATTACAAGAACGTGGTACGCGTTTGGTTATTAATTACCACTAGAGGTTCAACGGTTTTTAAAAAACCGGTTTTTAAAAATCCGGTTTCGGTTAAACCAGTTTTTTCGCAATCGATTTTTTTCGGTTTTAAATGTTTAGAATCGGTTTTTTCCCGTTTTGATCCGGTTTTAATCGGTTAGTTTTTTTCGGATCCGAATTTGGAAAAAATATAAAATATAAACATAACTTTTCTTTAAATTTTAAACAATACAATTAGAACTAAAAATATAAAATACAAAAATAACTTTCATTTCAATTTTAAATAATACAATTACAACTAAAAATATAAAACGCAAACATAACTTTTATTACAATTTTAAATAATACAATCGTGTAGTAAATTATATCGAGCTTCGACATTGCCATCACCCGATATACTTAACTAGTATTCTTCTTCTTCTTTTTCTTCCACGGGTTCTACTTCAAATTCTTCAAATTCACCTTCATCTAATTCGGTAGTTGTAGGTGATATCCCCATTTCAGTTTCTTCTTGTTCAATAACTTCTTCCATGTCTTATTTATAGACAACTTAGAGGTGCCAAAAAAATTCAAAAAATTGAAAGAAAAAAAAAAACGCTCCTAACGGCTCTTAACGGTAACTAACGGACACTACTAACACTAACTGACACTTAACTTGCGGGTCAAAAAACCGGTTTTAACTAGTTAAAAAATCGGAAACCGGAAAAAAAAACGAGTTTTTTTAAAATGGAGAACCGACCCTAACCGGTTCGGATAAAAAAAAACGGTTATGGAAAAAACCGTTTTCGGTTATAAAAAAATCGATTACGTGTTTGCATCTCTAATTACCACTTACCAAGCAATAAATTAGAATCAAATGCATGATCAATTGAATATTCTCATTATCGATGTGAATTTGACATGAAGTAAGTAGAGGTGGCTTTCTTTCTACTGGTGGGAATCGGTATTTACTAGTGTTTGAAAGAAAAGGAATCTAGTTATAACGACTGTTCTTGGTTTCGTTTATAGAACTTTTGGAAAATGTGGTAAAAACACAATTTTACAGAAAGTCTAGCTATTTATCATTTAAGACTATTATAAGACTTATACTATCAATTTAAGTACCGCAAATGAAACACTGGGTATACTGATTATGCAAATTCCATTTTCAAAAACACCATTACTACAAATCGGGTTTGTATAAATACGTTTCTGGCAAAAATATCGTTTTATAAGCCATAGAATATGTCCACTTCTAATATGTCTCTGAGTGGACTTTAATTGTTTACGGTTTCTCTTAACAAATTGAATCATACATAAACGAAAGTCCAATCTTACTTTTAAGCTAAAAACACTGATCATACTTAAGAGTTCATATAATTGTTATTTTCTTCTTTGGTAGTTATTTTTACTCTCCCTCAACCAGCACATCAAACTCAGTTTTATCAAACAACCACAAACAGATATATGAAACATATCTATCCGGTCTGTGTTTATTGATAGTTAACTGTTTCCTGTCCGAAATTTGAACCAATTTATATGAAACATATTTATTCCGTTTGTGTTTATTGATAGCAGCTCAAACAAGCAAAATAAAAATAATAAGCTAAGAGTTGAACGACACAGACTGAACATGAACATCATATTAAAGACCGCCTAATGTGCATTCATCCTATTTACATCGTCCTAAATCGTTTTATTTTTAAAAGTAACTTATTTATTATTTTAATACCAAGTAATCAAACTTAATACATTTAACATTGGAGAAAGTAACAACAAAACAGACGTCGCAACATTTTTGACCCCCTATAGAATTATTTGTGTACCGCGGATACCAATCATCGTCATTTTTCCACCTCTACTTTATTTGGATTAAGACCATATCAAATTCATGATGTGTATATGCTGCTCTTTTGTACAAATATTACAAATTAATTACCACTTACCAAGCGATAAATTAGAATCAAATGCATGATCATAGATTTCCTAATTTGAAAGATTATTAGTGTGTAATAATATCTATTTCTTTTATTTGATAATTTATCCATAAATTAATATTATCATTTTAAATATTTTTATGCATAAGATTCCATGTTTAATGACTACTCTTTGAGCAAGGTCTCTATGGATCCATGGCCGAATCTTCACAACTAAAGACGGAAGGCGAAGAACACTTCCGGAATAATCGATACCAAACCGACAAAGACGTTAATGTGGGTAAGCATGCGCATTTCGAAGAGTCACGGTGCATTAAATGCAAAGTACATAGACCCTCATACGCCATTAATACCCCTTCCATTGAGGTTACCAAACCCGGATGACCAGAGTGGCGCCCTTGTCAGCCCTTGTGACAAGTATGGTTGCACTGACATATAGACCGGTCCAAACCCCATGTGATCGATGGGCAAGGACCGATCCTCCCAGATATAAATTCACTTGAAATGAATAAGGCATTCAAGTAAGCCAACTACCATATCACACCCCGCTAAAGCGGAAACACGAGGTGCGGACGATATGATATCAGTAGACAAGGTATAGAACAAACAACACTAACATGCCATTAAATAAATAAAAGTTTACAAACGTTTACAACAAAATAAAGAGTACAAATGTTACAAATACATAATCAAAAGAAATGTGAAATGGATCACATGGGAACTAAACAAAATAAAATAAGTTCCACGGTAGCACAAACGATCCAAATAATACACAAAGGCATGTGTCACACCCCGCTAAAGCGGAAACACGGAATGTGAAGAGCTGGAAAATCATATCACAGGTCATATAAAACATAACGGTCATCGAGTCATTAATTAAAAATAAAAGTGTTTACAATCCATTCAAAAGGCCAAGATACGATAATTTAGAACATTGTTACACGACAAATAAGTTTCATTTAAAATTCCCAAAATAAATGGCCAAGTCTTTTCCCAATAAGGTTCTCACACGACCGCCTCGACCCGTCCATGCCATGCATCACGTGCTTACACTAATTTCCTGAAACATAAGATAAAGTGTCAACTACGAAAACGCAGTGAGTGAGTTACAGTTTAAATAGTCGACCAAAATGTAAGTAAAGTATATAAAAGTAGAGGTTTCCATAAAGGAGATTAGCTGAGAAAAGTCGCTTAAAATTCATATACTTTAAAGTCTAAGTAATGGGCGAACTGGTGCCCTAAGTTTGTAAAGACCAAATGGAGTCAAAATTTAGTCAAATAGTAGAAGCGGATAGCAATCGCTAAAAGTTTATAAGTTTATGCGTAAGTAACTAATTAGATTTTTCTTGTATCAACCTCTTGGCATCTATAACTTAAGTGTTCACACTAATCCGATTATCCAACCGTGAGGCCCCAACTCCCCGCCTCTCAAACGGGAAATTAAACAGAACTTAGTAATATGTACTTAGACTGCCATCTAAGCAAGGAACGGTTCTTTCCTAAGTATTGATACCCATAATTACTATACGGCTAAGTAGTTAATAGTGTGAAAGTCAAAGAAAAGAACATCGGGCACTAAGTACTTTTAATTTAAAAGAGAGTAAGATCTATCACTTAAGAACGTGTCATAGTTCCATCAAGGGTTGGTTACGCATACAAGCATCAATAATTAGTTTAGTCAAGAGAGAGAGAGAACTAATAAGTTTAAGTAAAGTCAAATTCATGTAAAATATGTAAAACAAGGGGTTGTAACTCACGGATTGCGAAGAGAACGAGAACTTGGAAACTTGGTCGGAATATGAGAGCCGGGAATCACGGATTGCCTAATAATTACCAAGATAGTTTAATTAGTTGTTATATTATTATGTTCTTATATAATAATATAGATAAACTTTATTAAACTTTAAGTGTCAAAGTCAAGTATAGTTAAGATTAGTCCGAAAAGGCAATTGTATTGTTTTTGTCCAAAAGTCCGATTTACCATTTTAGATTATTAGGCCTTAGGTGCTTTTGCTCGCTGAAGTGACTTACAATTTTTAAGGAAATTTGGGCAGCGCTTCCGCGCCCAAATTTCATGCCCAAAAATTGTACTACCACTTCCGCTCATAAATCACCTAAAACACGATATTATATATATTATAGTTCATTAGAGTCCAAAAAGTCCAATACAAGTCACCATTATACTCATTTTTATTTATCTCACTCCCACAATAAAGTTAGAACAAGTCCAGAACGTATATCTAACTTTTAAACGGGTAAAACGACGATTTTCGGGAGAACAGCAGCTCGGTGCTGCGCACCTGGGCACAGGTGCTGCGCACCTAGCTGCTGTCTCAATCCCGTTTTGTGTTTTTCTTGCTAAAAACGTTTTGTGGCTTAAGGATTTCGACATGCAACCAGTAGATACCTTATAAAATAATGTTTTCACAGTTTCTAAACAACTTTTAACCACAAAATATAGATCTAAGTACTATTTAGATAAAAATCGTTTTTGTATGAGAAGTGACATAAATCTTTATAAAACTTCTTTTTGTTGTTTAGATCGAACATGCAATTAGTAAATATGCTTTAAGACACTACTTTAACAGTTTCTAAAGTGTTTTTATCCACAGATTCGTGGATCTAAAGAGTATTTCGATTAAAAACGTTTTTGACCGTCAAAAGTCATAGATTTATGTAAAAACATATTTTTAACCGTTAGATCTTACATGCAATTGAATATTTGTGTAAGAATAGTAAAAATAAAGAGATCTACCGAAGGAAAAGCTTGGATGATGAGTTTTGGTCGGATTTGAGCTTCAAAAACCTTTACAACGGTGGTCCTTTTTCGAAATAACAACACCCCCTTGCTTCTTTTGATGAAAGGAACGATTTGTATGGATTGAAAATGGGTTTTAATGGCTGAAATGTTCCTGGAATGGAGTTTGCTAGAGAGAAAATAGAGAGAAAATGATGTAGGTGTAATGTGTTTTCTTTTGTAAAAATGAAAGTAAAAATGAAAAAGAAATGATAAATGGGGGTATATGGACTGGTAACAAGTCAGTATTGAGTGGTTTAAGACGTTTGTGATTGGTGGAATTGGGTGGTGGTTGTGTAAAAACGAGGCAGGGACTAAAATTGCAATTTTTTTGAATTTCTGGCGCGAGGTGCTGCGCACCACAGCACTAGGTGCTGCGCACCGGGGCATTTTCAGCCTTTTCAAAATTTTCGTTTTTACGTTTTTGCTTCGTTGGACCTTTTGTTAATTAAAAGTTCTTAAGTACGATTTGTTATGAACTTAGGAAAGTTCAATAGGTATTTTCTTGGTATTTAGGACTTATAATTTGATTCCGGGAGTTATTCCGACACTAGTTCCGACAAAGTACAGACTCAAAAGTTACGAACTAGAATAGAACGAACGCGATAAAGAAGTAACTAACGTTTCGAACAGATTCAATAATTGAACAAGTACCTGAATTTTTGACGGTTGTCACATTCTCCCCGGGTTGAAAGAAATTTCGTCCCGAAATTTAGTGCGTCTTATCAGGAAGAAGAGTTCTCGAACAGATGGGGGTACTTCTGACGGAATTGGTCTTCACGCTCCCACGTGAATTCGTGACCACGTCGGGAATTCCACCGAACTTTGATTATCGGGATACGGCTCTGCCTAAGTTGTTTGACCTCGCGGTCAACGACTTCGAGCGGTTCCTCGATGAAGTTTAGTTTGCTGTCGATTTTAACCTCGTCAAGAGGAATGACGATTGTCTCATCAGACAGACACTTTTTGCAAGTGTGAGACATGGAACACGTTATGAACATTCGCGAGAGCCTGAGGGAGTTGAAGACGATAAGCAACGGGACCAATACGCTCAATGACTTCAAATGGACCGGTGTACCTCGGACTCAGTTTACCGCGCTTCCCGAAGCGGACTGCCCCTTTCCAGGGTGATACTTTGAGGAGTACTCGGTCGCCAACTTGGAACTCGAGGGGCTTCCTTCGGTTGTCAGCGTAGCTCTTTTGTCGGGTACGGGACGTCTTCAGTCGTTCGCGAATAGTGGTGATCTTGTCGATGGTCGCCTGGATGATATCGAGTCTCGTAAGTTGTCGGTCGCCAGCCTCTAGCCAGCATAGCGGTGACCGGCACTTACGCCCATAGAGAGCCTCGAATGGCGCACACTTGATGCTGGCATGGTAGCTGTTATTGTAGGAGAACTCGACCAAGGGGAGGTGAGTGTCCCAACTTCCTCCGAAGTCTACTACACATGCTCTCAGCATGTCCTCAAGTGTTTGGATCGTTCTTTCGCTCTGGCCGTCAGTCTGCGGTGATACGCCGTGCTAAGGTCTAATTGAGTACCTAGGGATTTCTGTAGAACGTTCCAGAAACGGGAGGTGAATCGACTGTCCCTATCAGAGATGATGGAGAGCGGGGTTCCATGACGAGAGACGATCTCATTGATGTAGACTTGAGCGAGCTTCTCCATCGAATAATTTTCCCGAATTGGCAAGAAATGAGCGGATTTGGTCAGACGGTCCACGATTACCCAAATCGTGTCGTTACCCTTAGCCGTACGGGGCAACTTGGTGATGAAGTCCATAGAAATTTGCTCCCACTTCCACATGGGAATTTCTGGTTGTTGAAGTAGACCTGAGGGCTTTTGATATTCCGCCTTGACCTTGGAGCAAGTAAGGCACTTGGCTACGTACAGGGCGATATCCTTCTTCATGCCCGGCCACCAATAGTATTCTCGGAGATCCTTGTACAACTTGTCGGATCCCGGATGGATGGAATATCTAGATCGGTGGCCCTCGTCCAAAATGAGTTTGCGGAGATCCTCAGATCTCGGAATCCATGCTCGACCCTTGAAATAATAATAAATTCTGTCCGACTTGCGCTCGAATTCTTTCTCGTGATTATGAAGCGTTTCGGCCTTAATGTTCTCGGGCTTTAACGCCTCTTGCTGCGCGTTTGCAATCTGCTCTCGAAGGCTCGTCTGAACCTGAATACCCAATGCTCGAACTCGAGATGGCTTTACCCTTTCCTTCCTACTCAGGGCATCTGCTACTACGTTTGCTTTACCCGGGTGGTATTTGATCTCGCAATCGTAGTCACTTAGCAATTCTATCCATCTTCGTTGCCTCATGTTGAGCATTTTCTGATCTAAAATGTGCTGGAGGCTCTTGTGGTCAGTATAGACCGTACCCTTAGTACCATACAGGTAGTGTCTCCAAATCTTCAAAGCGAACACGACTGCTCCTAACTCTAAGTCGTGCGTGGTGTAGTTCTGCTCGTGGATCTTCAGCTGTCTGGAAGCGTAAGCGATAACCTTGTCCTTCTGCATTAGGACGCATCCAAGTCCTTGGTGGGAGGCATCGCAAAACACTATAAAGTTATCCGTGCCCTCTGGCAGAGATAGGATCGGTGCGTGACATAATTGGTACTTAAGTTTTCGAAAAGAATCCTCCTGATCTTTTCCCCAGATAAAGTCCTTATCTTTCTGGGTGAGCTCGGTGAGGGGTTTCGCGATTCTTGAGAAATTCTCGATGAATCTTCGGTAATAGCCTGCCAGTCCTAAGAACTGACGGATTTCTGTCGGGGTTGTCGGAGCTTGCCATTTCTCAATCGCTTCAATTTTAGCTGGGTCTACATGAATCCCTTCTTGGTTTACCACGTGACCAAGGAAATGTACCTCTCGGAGCCAGAATTCACACTTCGAGAATTTGGCGTACAACTTCTGTTCTCGGAGGAGTTCCAAAATGAGTTTAAGATGCTTCGCGTGATCTTCCTTGTCTCTCGAGTAAATGAGAATGTCGTCTATGAATACGATCACGAACTTGTCTAGGTATGGCCTACACACTCGGTTCATTAAGTCCATGAACACTGCTGGTGCATTGGTCAGACCAAAAGGCATGACAAGGAATTCGTAATGGCCGTATCGGGTGCGAAAAGCGGTTTTCGGGATGTCGGACTCACTAACACGAACCTGGTGATAACCTGAACGGAGGTCGATCTTGGAGAAGTAAGTTGCACCCTGCAACTGGTCGAAGAGGTCATCTATCCTCGGAAGAGGGTACCGGTTCTTGACGGTCAGCTTGTTCAGCTCTCGATAGTCTATGCACATGCGGAAGGATCCGTCTTTCTTTTTAACAAAGAGGATAGGGGCTCCCCAGGGGGACGAACTTGGACGAATAAGACCATGGTCTAGGAGTTCCTGTAACTGTTTCGACAGTTCTAGCATTTCGGGTGGCGCCAGACGATACGGTGTCTTGGCAACCGGTGCTGCGCCAGGAATGAGGTCTATTCGGAATTCCACTTGTCGTTTAGGTGGTAGCCCTGGCAATTCCTCGGGAAAGACTTCGGGATGATCCTTGACCACAGGAATATCTTGGAGTCGTATCTCAGAAGGTTTTCGCTCGACGACATGGGCAAGGAATGCGTCATAGTTCCTCTGAAGGTACTTGCGCATTTTGATGGAAGATACGATGCGGAGTTGTCGTCCAGGCTTGTCTCCCTGAACGACGAGAGTCTCTTTTTCCGAAAGAGGGATACGAATGAGCTTATCGAAACAAATGATCTCCGCTCGAAAGCGAGATAGCCAGTCCATCCCAACAATAATGTCAAAACTTGAAAGCTCGATAGGGATTAGATCAATGGGGAAAATTTTGTCAGATAGGCATAGTGAGCAACCTAGGATTATGTCCTTAGCTTCAAATTCTTGGCCGTTAGCATATTCAACGGTAAAACTATCCTTAAGAACTTCAGATTCTAGCTCTATGAGGGGTCTAAATTCTAAGGAAATGAAACTTCTCTCGGCTCCTGAGTCGAATAGTACTGAAGCAAAATGATTGTTGACGTTGGCGTTGATTCCGGCGGTGATCTGAGCGATCATGTTGGGCATCGCCGCGTTCAGCTGTTCGGCAACTTGCTCGGCAATGATGCTAGCATTGGTGCGAGGAGCCATGATTCTACAATCAGAAGAACAGATTTAGTTTAGAACGCACGAATGGAAAGTGATAAGAATATAATTCAAGTGTCCATAGATGGTTATAGCACGAGATAAAAATGACTGATCAAGTAGTACGCGCAAGATTTGAATTCAAGAGATAGATTTATAATGATCATAACAAGCACAAGATCCACAAGATACGACAAACATAAAGTTAAAAGATAGGAATTTCATAAATAATAAAGTTGGTACAAATACTGAACTGAGGGAATATCGTCACAACACATATAAAAAAAAGGATAATAAGGTCTATGTCGTGTACAAGGAGAAAATTACGACTAGACCAAGTACAATACAAATGAAGAAACAACTAATGGCGCCTATCCAAGAACATCTTAGCCGCCATAACCACAATCAACGTGCCCATCACCAGGCACATACCGATAAGGCGCTGCACAGTACGGGCCGTAGCTCGGGTCGATGCGATGAATCGCAACGCCTGCTCCGACAACCGTTCAGCGGAGTCGGTAACCTCACTGATGAGGTGTCCCTGGTTCTGGGTCTCCTGAGCCAATCCCCGTACTTCGCGGTGCAGGTGAAGGAATGCGGCCGGTGGGGGAGGTTGAAGGGTAGGAGGCATCCTCTGCCTCGCGGCCTCAGCGTCTCTGGCGCGCTGCATCTCTTCGCGCTCGAACTGTCTCTCCCAGGAGTAGTGGTCCATGACACTAGTACGTGGCACCTCTGGAGGGTGACCGAAGGGTAGGTGTGATGGGGCAGGCTGGGATGGTCCCTCCTGACGGGCAGCCATCCTGTCTGGCAGACGGCCCGGGAGGATGACCTGCTTTCGCGCGGTCATTCTGGTGCGCGGGCCCCGGTAGTGAAGTGTGGCGGCAACGGGTACCGGTGGAGGGGGCGGTAGCACAGCCCTCGGGCTGGACCCGATGCTGCTCGAGATGGCCATGGAGGTGTCCTCCGTGGGATCGGTGGTCTGGTGTCGTTGGCTCTCGGAAGCGGTACGGCCCTCAGAAGGCGACGCGGCTCTCGGTAAGGAGCGAGACTGAGAGTGCGACGGTGAAAGCGATCGGGATGACTGAGACATGACGAATCTGTGAACAACGAGTTTCGTGAGTACTAGAAGACACAAGGAAATGATAAAGGAAATGTGTAATGAAATGCATGTACGGGTCAGTCGCGTGAGAATCGGGAAAAGACAGTACCGGGAATTTTGACTCAAAACCGTTAACATTAGAAATTACGTTCCGTCCTTGCATAATCTCTTTTGAACTAGGCATGGGTGATCAGGCCATGCGTAGTTGAAAATAAATATGCAATCGCGAAATTAATTCTCTAAAGTTTAGACCCACAAGTGATTTTCCGAAAAGTCTTGGTTATAGTTTGGTTTCGAAAACTTTTGAAAATTTTTAAAACCGTTTTTCTCTATAACCTGTGCTCTGATACCAAGTCTGTCACACCCCGCTAAAGCGGAAACACGGAATGTGAAGAGCTGGAAAATCATATCACAGGTCATATAAAACATAACGGTCATCGAGTCATTAATTAAAAATAAAAGTGTTTACAATCCATTCAAAAGGCCAAGATACGATAATTTAGAACATTGTTACACGACAAATAAGTTTCATTTAAAATTCCCAAAATAAATGGCCAAGTCTTTTCCCAATAAGGTTCTCACACGACCGCCTCGACCCGTCCATGCCATGCATCACGTGCTTACACTAATTTCCTGAAACATAAGATAAAGTGTCAACTACGAAAACGCAGTGAGTGAGTTACAGTTTAAATAGTCGACCAAAATGTAAGTAAAGTATATAAAAGTAGAGGTTTCCATAAAGGAGATTAGCGGAGAAAAGTCGCTTAAAATTCATATACTTTAAAGTCTAAGTAATGGGCGAACTGGTGCCCTAAGTTTGTAAAGACCAAATGGAGTCAAAATTTAGTCAAATAGTAGAAGCGGATAGCAATCGCTAAAAGTTTATAAGTTTATGCGTAAGTAACTAATTAGATTTTTCTTGTATCAACCTCTTGGCATCTATAACTTAAGTGTTCACACTAATCCGATTATCCAACCGTGAGGCCCCAACTCCCCGCCTCTCAAACGGGAAATTAAACAGAACTTAGTAATATGTACTTAGAATGCCATCTAAGCAAGGAACGGTTCTTTCCTAAGTATTGATACCCATAATTACTATACGGCTAAGTAGTTAATAGTGTGAAAGTCAAAGAAAAGAACATCGGGCACTAAGTACTTTTAATTTAAAAGAGAGTAAGATCTATCACTTAAGAACGTGTCATAGTTCCATCAAGGGTTGGTTACGCATACAAGCATCAATAATTAGTTTAGTCAAGAGAGAGAGAGAACTAATAAGTTTAAGTAAAGTCAAATAATTTACGCATAAGAGATCAATTAGTTGTTCAATAAGTCCAAATACGTCCAAAAGTCAAAGTTTGATAAGTCAAAAATCATAGTTTGATAGATCAAAAGTCAAAGTTTGATATTTTGCAATTTATTTCATAAGGCATAAAATGCATTTAATCTTATGTTTCCCCCAAATTCATGTAAAATATGTAAAACAAGGGGTTGTAACTCACGGATTGCGAAGAGAACGAGAACTTGGAAACTTGGTCGGAATATGAGAGCCGGGAATCACGGATTGCCTAATAATTACCAAGATAGTTTAATTAGTTGTTATATTATTATGTTCTTATATAATAATATAGATAAACTTTATTAAACTTTAAGTGTCAAAGTCAAGTATAGTTAAGATTAGTCCGAAAAGGCAATTGTATTGTTTTTGTCCAAAAGTCCGATTTACCATTTTAGATTATTAGGCCTTAGGTGCTTTTGCTCGCTGAAGTGACTTACAATTTTTAAGGAAATTTGGGCAGCGCTTCCGCGCCCAAATTTCATGCCCAAAAATTGTACTACCACTTCCGCTCACAAATCACCTAAAACACGATATTATATATATTACAGTTCATTAGAGTCCAAAAAGTCCAATACAAGTCACCATTATACTCATTTTTATTTATCTCACTCCCACAATAAAGTTAGAACAAGTCCAGAACGTATATATAACTTTTAAACGGGTAAAACGACGATTTTCGGGAGAACAGCAGCTCGGTGCTGCGCACCTAGCTGCTGTCTCAATCCCGTTTTGTGTTTTTCTTGCTAAAAACGTTTTGTGACTTAAGGATTTCGACATGCAACCAGTAGATACCTTATAAAATAATGTTTTCACAGTTTCTAAACAACTTTTAACCACAAAATATAGATCTAAGTACTATTTAGATAAAAATCGTTTTTGTATGAGAAGTGACATAAATCTTTATAAAACTTCTTTTTGTTGTTTAGATCGAACATGCAATTAGTAAATATGCTTTAAGACACTATTTTAACAGTTTCTAAAGTGTTTTTATCCAAAGATTCGTGGATCTAAAGAGTATTTCGATTAAAAACGTTTTTGACCGTAAAAAGTCATAGATTTATGTAAAAACATATTTTTAACCGTTAGATCTTACATGCAATTGAATATTTGTGTAAGAATAGTAAAAATAAAGAGATCTACCGAAGGAAAAGCTTGGATGAAGAGTTTTGGTCGGATTTGAGCTTCAAAAACCTTTACAACGGTGGTCCTTTTTCGAAATAACAACACCCCCTTGCTTCTTTTGATGAAAGGAACGATTTGTATGGATTGAAAATGGGTTTTAATGGCTGAAATGTTCCTGGAATGGAGTTTGCTAGAGAGAAAATAGAGAGAAAATGATGTAGGTGTAATGTGTTTTCTTTTGTAAAAATGAAAGTAAAAATGAAAAAGAAATGATAAATGGGGGTATAGGGACTGGTAACAAGTCAGTATTGAGTGGTTTAAGACGTTTGTGATTGGTGGAATTGGGTGGTGGTTGTGTAAAAACGAGGCAGGGACTAAAATTGCAATTTTTTTGAATTTCTGGCGCGAGGTGCTGCGCACCACAGCACTAGGTGCTGCGCACCGGGGCATTTTCAGCCTTTTCAAAATTTTCGTTTTTACGTTTTTGCTTCGTTGGACCTTTTGTTAATTAAAAGTTCTTAAGTACGATTTGTTATGAACTTAGGAAAGTTCAATAGGTATTTTCTTGGTATTTAGGACTTATAATTTGATTCCGGGAGTTATTCCGACACTAGTTCCGACAAAGTACAGACTCAAAAGTTACGAACTAGAATAGAACGAACGCGATAAAGAAGTAACTAACGTTTCGAACAGATTCAATAATTGAACAAGTACCTGAATTTTTGACGGTTGTCACAGCATGTCTCAAAATCAGCATCCTAAATCTCCTGAAAAGCGTTAGAAAATGGAACGTTAACAAAAGTTGGAGAATCTTTCGCAGTTTTATAAGTAAAAACAATATAGTTTTGAAATCATAGTTTATTTAGTTTAAAACATAGTTGGTTTATATATGAACTCATAGTTCGTTTATATATAAAATGAAATCAGAAATTGTTTATCTCAATTTAATAGTTCAAATATGTGTAGAGCAATTGTTATAGAGTTACCGACCTGAGCCTGACATTTAAATTTCGTGCCTCCCCCACCATCGGGTTATCAATCCAATGGCAGTATAATAATAGTAAAGTACGGGTCATAACATCTACCGATAGTTTAGTGTTTTACCCAACTTTTATCAGATAGATGAAGGCTAGTCGTGCCCATATAGATATATATATATATATATATATATATATATATATATATATATATATATATATATACGAACTGAGGGCTCAAAGAGTTAAAAAGTGTATAAGTTTTGGGGGCGTGTATACCAAACAAGGTATACGGGGTGATAATAATAACTCTAGAAATTAATCTCTAAATGGATCCACATACAATTGAGATAAATAAGATAGTTCAAATAATAGTTATGCTTTTCACCCCAAACATAGCGAAAAAGGGGTACGAAAAACTCACAGTAAAATAGTGTCGGGATAGAACCAATGTACGAAGCCTCCTCCTAAGTGCACTAGATTAAAAGTGTAATATAAGTACCTCCAGGATTAAGTTTAGCAGGTTATATAGTTCAGAATAGATCAAGGTAGTTCAATATTGTTTAAGATAGTTCGATAATATTTATTATAGTTCAATATAGTTCGGTATAGTTCGATAAGATATATTTTAGTTCGTAAATGAGGTAGGTTGCGACAATATTTGCGTAGAGACGAAGACGATAGTAGAAACGGAACGATTCGCGAATATAGACGTAATATTATTAGTCGGTTAAGATTATATAGTTTTTTATTCAAAATAGAAGAGTTTATATATTATATGTATAAATTCGAAATATATACTTTACGTATAATGATATATTTATGTAAGTTAAAATGTTCAAAGTTCGGTTCTAAAGCTTACTTCGAAGCACCAAGGCTTCTCTGCGGCGCACTAAGCAAATATTGCGGCGCAATAGGTCGATAGTGGCCAAAATCGACTTTCATTCTTTTACGGTTTTTAGGTATTATTACTATAATAATAAGTTGTAATTTTAATAGATAGTAACTCTAGTTTTTATATCACGTAAGTATATATATATATATATATATATATATATATATATATATATATATATATATATATATATATATATATATATATATATATATATATATATATATATATATATATATGTGCAAAGTGCTTGGGGATGTAACAAACTATACACATTTTGCTATTGTATGCATCCTACTCTTAAACTTGCTATTATATGTAATTAACTCTTAATTTTCCATAATCAATGTAACGGGTAACCTTTTGCTTAAGTTGCCGGTTAAATTTTATTTTTTATTTTAGTTAGTAGCCAACGTGGATTTAATTTGAAACACATCAGTTTCCAGATCATAACCACACTTCCCCCAAATCAGAAGACAAAATTGAAGGAAGATGCCACGAAAATACCTTTCTTCGAAGAAATCAAATACAGAAAAATCCTCTCAAACATGCTCAAACTCACCAGATCCTCCTAAAGGTATTGTAAATTTGTCAAAAATTAGGGTTTTTTGAATTTTCAAAAATTTAGGGTTTTTAAAATTGTTGTTATTAACTTCATTATTGTTGCAATTTCATACAGATACGAAGAAAAATGTTCCTCGTCCTCATTTGCGTGGGTTTGAAATTGTTGTCAACTATGATGGGGCTTTTTTCTTCCAACCACTCCGATATGATGGGGGCCAAGTTTTATCTATCATAACCTCACCACTCAAGTATGACGAGCTTCATGATTACCTGGAGAAAGAAACAGGTCACCCTTTTACGGGTATTTATTTGCTTTTGGAGGGTAATCCACTTGAAGGTGGATTGGTTAGAATTCAGAATGACTCTGAAACGGACACAATATTTGAACTAGCTAGCGCATATGGTAAACAAGTTTTGTATTTAGATCATCTTAATTTGGACCTTGGTGATTACATTTATAAAGTAGACACAAAAGAGGATGATGTGACTGATAATGAGGGTGATATGGCTAATGATGCTGATTATGAGGGTGATATGGATGACTCAGAAGATGATGATGCGAAGTCTGCTGCTTCTTTAGATCATTTAAGTGAAGGAGAGGATGAGGTAGAAGAGATTAGAAAAGGGAACCCCATTGCTAACATACCACATCCCAACCAACTTCCAAAATTAGGATCAGAGAAAAAACCAGCAGGTGGTGAAGATGTGAAACCAGCAGTCCAACATGAGCACGATGAATTCATGCAAGAATTGTTAAAAGCTATGAATGGTGGTGAAGCTGTGAAAGAGGATCCTTTGGAAAATGTTGAAGTTGCTGAGAAATTTCCAATACATGACTCTCTAACACATTGGAAATTAAAGAAACCACAGGTAAACATACACTTCTTGTACTCATTATAGTAGCAGTTTGCTTTATTTGTATATACTTAATATGTTTGGCAGCTTTCTGAAAGATATGAAGGACCTGGACAGCTTAAAGAATGTTTAAGCTATTATGCTCTCCACAATGGGTTTTCAATATGGTATCAAAGGAGTGAAAAAAAGAGTATAATTGCAAGGTGTGGAACAAGACCACCAAGAATTGCCAAGCCAGAAAAAGGGAAGTTAAGGAAGTTTAAAAGATATCCTAGCAGAGTGAAAGGTGATGTGCCTTCTTGTACTTTTACATGTTATGCTAGATGGATGTCTGCTGAAAAGTCATTTCAAATCATAACTTTGGTTGATAAGCACACCTGTTCTAGGAATTTTAAGTATGGTACATTGATAGATTACAAGTGGATAGGGAAACATTTTAGCAATAGGATTAGACAGAATCCAAATATAAGGTTAGTTGATATTGCAGACTTGGTTATGAAGAAGTATAAATGCTTTGTTAGTCCTGGTCAGTGTAAAAGAGCAAGAGCTTGGGCATTGAATGAATATGAGAAATCACTTGTAGAATGCATACAATAGCAAGTTTAAGAGTAGGATGCATACAATAGCAAAACGTGTATAGTTTGTTACATCCCCAAGCACTTTGCCATATATATATATATATATCTATATATATATATATATATATATATATATATATATATATATATATATATATATATATATATATATATATAATAGTTTATATATACTAATTACGTTATAAGAGTCCAAAATGTTATATTATGTAAATATGTATGTTATAACATTTTGCTTATTTTATGCAGAAAATATATTAGAAAAAAACCTTATTTTGCTTATTTGATTTGGTGTATAATATTTACTCAGAAAACATCTTTAACAGTAAGTTATAACATTTTGCTTATTTTCCAAAAGATTTGTTGCATAATATTTTGCTTATTTTGCTTATTTAATTTGGTAATCTGTATTTTCCGGTGTTTGAAAGAAAAAGAATCTAGTTATAACGACTATTCTTGGTTTCGTTTACAAAACTTTTGGAAAATGTGGTAAAAAGACAATTTTACAGAAAGTCTAGCTATTTATCATTTAAGACTATAATAAGACATGTACTATCAATTTAAGTACCGCAAATGCAAATTCCATTTTCAAAAACACCATTACCGCAAATCGGGTTTGTATAAATACTATTCTGGCAAAAATATCGCTTTATAAGCCATAGAATATGTCCACTTCTAATATGTCTCTTAGTGGACTTTAATTGTTTACGGTTTCTCTTAACAAATCCAATCATACATAAACGAAACTACTAGAGAATAGAGTTTTTGGAACGCAATTTTTGGAACGGTTCCTTAAAAACCGTTCCAAAAAAGATTTGTCAAAAAGTTTCAATACCAAATTTATTTGAACCGTTCCAAAAAATCATCTTTTGGAGCGGTTTATAAGGAACCGTTCCAAATAATCATTTTTTGGAACGTATTACTATAACCGCTCCAAAAGAACCGTTCCAGATAATATTTTTTGGAACGTATTACTATAACCGTTCCAAAAGAAACGATTTTTTGGAACACCTTTCTCTAAACCGCTCCAAAAAACAAAATTTAAATTTCAAAAACAAAACAAAATCCTTATAGTACGGATGGTGATGTTTATTATCTTGATTAATTACCATCATTTTCCAAATTTTAAATTAGATACAAATTAAATTACTCCAAACCTCCATTAATGCATTTAAGCTTCAAAGAAAATATTAATGCTAGCAAAAGATCAAAGGTAGGTATTTAAATTATTGTTGATTTAGTACTTTTAAATGTTATCTTTTTTATATTTATAATATGTTTTTATAGGTTTAAGCTTCAAAATAACACCTGCAATTAATACGTCAATATATTTAAAGGTATGTATATAGTTTACATATACTTGGTTATTTGTATCATATATTTTTCTTGTATGCATATTCATTTAGGAAACCCTTTAGAATATACCCGTCCAAAATTAATCTATTAGAGATTAACTTTGGATTGTCCCATTCGGGACTGCTTTTTGAATATTCTATCTCATTTAGGATGTGTATATGCTTTAACAAGTTAACCATTTAAGAAAAAGTCGTTAGACATTTCTCTTTACTCCTACAAGTTCGCATTTTATATGCATTCTTGGGGGGTTAAGGGGAAATGCTGTCGATTTTTTCTTAAATGGTTAACATGTTTAAACGTATACATATGAGATAGAATATTCAAAAAGTGGGTTAGGATTCACCACCTTAGAACACCTTTTTTTCATTCATACCTATCATATATATACATGTATAACAATTTTTATTTTTATTTTTATTTACAGATGGATCGTAATCATTGGATGTATGATATTGGTCGGGGTAACCAAACATATGTGATGGGTGTGCAAAGTTTTCTTAGAGCTGCTGAAGCTAATCGAGTGAAAATAGAAGATGAATCTATTTGGTGTCCTTGTAGGAAATGTAAAAATTTCAAGAAATTTGAGGATATCAATGAAATCGAGTTTCATTTATTGAAGAATGGGTTTGTGTATAAATATACTTGTTGGTCAAAACATGGTGAATTACTTGTTGATGATGGCACCTCGAATAATATAGTTATTGACAATTTTGAAAACGATGATTCATACATTAATGACGAAAATAACAATTTAAATGATGAAAATGATAATTTGAATGGAATGATAAATGATTTGGAGACTAATATTGGTGATAATGATCAAGAAAAATTACAACAACTATTTGAGGATTCCGAAAAACCATTATATACGGGTTGTGAGAATTTTACTAAACTCGGAGCGGTATTGAAGTTGTTTAACTTAAAAACAAACAATAGTTGGAGTGATAAAAGTTTCACAAGTCTACTAGTCATATTGCATGACATGCTACCCGAGGGTAACGAGTTACCCATTTCGTTATACCAAGCAAAAAAACTCATGTGTCCAATGGGATTAAAAGTAAAAAGAATACATGCATGTCCAAATGATTGTATATTGTACAGAAAGGAGTACAAATATGATCATAAATGTGTCACTTGTGGTTCCTCGAGGTATATGCGTAAAAATGAAAATGATGAAATCGACGATGATGTGACCAAAAATGGACCCCCAGCTAAATAATTGTGGTATTTGCCCATTATACCAAGACTGAAACGATTATTTGCTAATGAGAAAGAAGCAAAATTGTTGCGTTGGCATTCCGATGAGCGTAAAAAGGATGGAAAATTGAGACATGTGGCAGATTCACCTCAGTGGAGAAATATTAATAATAATTTTCCAGAATTTGGTGACGAGATCAGAAATATACGTTTTCGACTTAGTTCGGATGGAATCAATCCTTTTGGAAACATGAGTAGTCGTCATAGTACATGGCCGGTTCTTTTGTGTATCTACAACCTTCCACCATGGTTATGCATGAAACGTAAATAGATAATGATGTCATTGTTAATTCAGGGTCCGAAACAACCAGGTAATGATATAGATGTTTATTTGTCTCCTTTGATTGATGACATGAAAACTCTTTGGAGTTCAGGCATACAAGTATACGATTCTTATAAGAAGGAGAATTTTCAATTGCGAGCCATGATTTTTTGCACCATAAGTGATTTTCCGGCATACGGAAATCTCTCAGGATACGTTACAAAAGGTAAACATGCATGTCCTGTTTGTGAAGATGATACAAGTTCGATGTGGTTAAATAATTGCAGCAAAACTGTGTACATGGGACATCGAAGATTCCTTCCGAAATCTCACGTTTTTCGTAGAAAAATCGAGGAGTTTAACGGAAAAATTGAGCTTCAAATGGCAAGAAAACGATTTGATGCCTATTCACGAGTTGAAAATTTAGAAACTGTTCTTGGAAAAAGAAATCGAATCGAGAAAGGAGTCATCTGGAAAAAAAAAAAAAAGTCAATTTTTTGGGAGTTACCTTATTGGAAGCATCTAATAGTTCGACATTGCCTAGATGTTATGCATATCGAAAAAAATGTATGTGATAGCTTGATAGGCTTATTGTTAAACATTCCTGGAAAAACTAAAGATGGGATTAAGGTTCGCAATGACATGTTTGATATGGGAATCCGTAAAGAGCTTGCCCCAGTTGAGAGAAACGGCCGTATGTATCTTCCACCAGCGTGTTATACAATGTCGAAACTAGAAAAAACACAATTTTGTAAATGCTTACATGGTATTAAGGTTCCATCCAGTTATTCTGCGAACATTAAGAGGTTAGTGTCAATAAAAGACTCTAAGTTGCTTGGTATGAAGTCTCACGATTGTCATGTTCTAATGACACATATGATTCCTATCGCTATTCGTGGATTGTTACCAACACATATCCGTCATACAATCACTAAACTTTGTTTGTTTTTTAACACGATTCACTCGAAAGTGATTGATTCGGAAATGTTGGATACATGGCAAAAAGAAATTATCATCACGCTTTGTGAACTAGAGATGTACTTTCCGCCATCCTTTTTTGATGTCATGGTTCATTTGGTATCTCATATTGTTGGAGATATTAAAGCTTGTGGTCCTGTATTTCTGCGTTACATGTACCCTTTTGAGAGGTATATGGGTTTCTTAAAAGGGTATGTAAGGAACCGCAATCGACCTGAGGGTAGCATTATCGAAGGATATACTTCCGAGGAGGTGGCTGAATTTTGTACAGGTTATTTGGAAGGTGTCAAAAGTATTGGTGTTCCTCAGTCTCGTCACTCCGGTAGACTGCAAGGGGTCGGGGGAGTTGGTAAGAAAATGACCGTCCCAAGTAGTGATAATTTACAACTTGCACATTTTGTTGTCCTACAACACATGACATGTCTTGCTCCATACATTGAACAACACATGAGCATATTACGATCAACATACAGATATAAGACTGAAATATGGTATAAGACGAAGCATAATGAGGAGTTTTCTTCTTGGATGAAAGACATGGTTGCAAGAAGTTATGGTCAACCAAATTTTGATAAAACTGTGGAAAGGTTAGGAGATGGTCCGAATTTTCGAGTAAATTCTTATCAAGGCTACGACATTAACGGTTATACGTTTTACACCAAAAATCAAGATGAAAAAAGTACAGTGCAAAATAGTGGAGTTACATTAATAGCCTCAACGACTGAATTCGACAAGATGAACCATGATACAAGAGTAAGGATCGCCACAGACTCATATTATGGTGTCATACAAGAAATTTGGGAGCTCGATTATTATGACTTCACAATACCTTTGTTCAAATGTAAGTGTGTGAATAACCGTACAGGTGTTAATATTGACGAACATGGTTTTACACTTGTTGACCTTGCAACAAATGGTTATACATCTGAACCATTCATTCTAGCAAAACAAGCCACACAAGTTTTCTTTGTGAATGACCCGAGCAAACCAAGATACCATATTGTATTGCAAGGTAAACGACGTATACTTGGTGTTGATAATGTCGTCGACGAGGAAGAATACGACCTATTTGACGAGCTACCACCATTTTCCGTCGGTATTCTACCAACAAATGGTGAAACTGGTGCAACATACTTACGATCCGACCACAACGAAGGAATATATGCTACGTGATGAAGGTTTGATATAATATACATATTTTTAATTATTTATTTTTATATTAATCTATAAATCATGATAAATTTATTAATCGTTTTTTATATATTATATGCAGGAATAAACAAACAAGAAAAATAAGTGATTTACGAAGACACATGCTTTGAATTTTATTAGTTTCAATTGTTTTAGATTTATTTGCTATCATATATTGATTTCTTTTTCTTTTTACTATTTTACTTTAGATACATTCATATTATGGGGGTGTTTGTTTCGGCTTATATAACCGGCGTATGAGCTTATGTAATTTTTCATAAGCTCATAAGCCCATTTTTTCCGGCTTATGAGTTTATCAAGTTGAGCTTATGACTTTAAATAAGCCATAAGCTCGGCTTCAGAAGCTCATAAGCTCACATAAGCTCATAAGCCGGAGAAAATGAGCTTATGAGCTTATGAAAAATTACATAAGCTCATAAGCCCGTTTAATAAGCCGAAACAAACACCCCTATATTAAAACCTATATTAAAATGAAATCTCACATAAAACATTTAATTATCTCAAGAAAAAATTAATAACTAATAATTAATAATCCTAACAAAATTCAACTTATTCTTTTTCTCTTTCGCTCCAAAATCAGAAAGTCATAAACCTCCAAAATGGCCGGTTACTAAATCGATAACGTCCACGATTTACACACAAAGACACTTCTAAAGTTTCAAAAACACATTCAACACGAAACCATCAACAAAAAAAACCCTAATTCGACATTTGGGGGAAAAAGTTTGGAGAGGACAAAAGCTTATTTGGTTGAATTTCTTCCTCAAAACAACCAAAATTGTTGTTTAAAAGGTATTGCTCTTGTTTTGTTTTGTTTCTTGAATATCATGGATAGTTAATGAATAAATTTTCTATTAATCTGTATAAATCTTGTTTATGTGTTTTTTATGAATTTTGTTCACCATGTAAGTTCTTTTACATGTTTTAGTTCAGATATGTTTTTTACGATTACACATATAAACCGCTAGAGAAAATAGTGGCCTTTTTAAATTGAGGTAATTTAGTAGTCCTGTTCCATCTGTTTCGATTTCCAACGACCCCTTCTGTTTTGAAACCATATAGCCACTTGTCGCGGGTGGAGACCAAGTTCTCTAGCCATCTGCTCATCACTAAACCGATAAGAAAGTTTAAGCAAGTAATGAATGGGCAAAAATTTAATGTCGTCATTTGAGCTCCATTCTTTTGAGACCGATAAGAAAGTTCCTGGAGCTGTTACAGGAATAGTGTTGCCAATCCATTAAGTGTTGCTTTTGCATTTGAAGTTGTCCAGAATGGTATTCGAAAATTCAAGGTAGATGTAACTCCTTGCTGTAAATAAATAAAAGTACGTCCTTAATTAGCAAATCTGTTCCATAACAGCACCAGAAATCATTAAACTTTGAACCCCATTATGATATCCTGTAGCTTTAGATGCTCCCGGAGCTAATGGCAGCATATATATCATAACTCCCGGTACCTTCCCTCTTTAATGCTAAGAATACCATTAGTTAAAGCTTGTTCATAGTCGTCCGCATACGCCATTTCTTTGGTCCATCTGAATAGGTTACGTGATGTAACAGCCCAAGCACACCCGTAGCGTGATATTGTCCGCTTTGCTCACCGGCGCACGGATTTGTTTCTGACACGGAGCCCGTGCCAAAACGCGTCATGCTAGAAGAGGTATCAACCCCCTTATAAGGAAGGATTCGTTCTCCTCTCCAACCGATGTGGGACGGATGTTACAATCCTCCCCCCTTACAGGACACAGCGTCCTCGCTGTGTACATCGGTCCGGGCCCCGGCTCTGATACCATTTGTAACATCCGTCCCACATCGGTTGGAGAGGAGAACGAATCCTTCCTTATAAGGGGGTTGATACCTCTTCTAGCATGACGCGTTTTGGCACGGGCTCCGTGTCAGAAACAAATCCGTGCGCCGGTGAGCAAAGCGAACGGGTCGGTTTGGGTTGAAATTTTAATAAAGCAGAAAACAGCAAGTGGCTGTTTTGTGAGGGCTGTAGAAGTCTCATCGTATATCCTATCGAGGTGTATGATATATCGTTTTAAAGGTGTGCATGTGTACTTTAACTCGTCTTTAGAATGTTTAAGCTCATTTGACTCACAAACAGGTCAAAAACGCGAGTCAAAACAGCAACTTGGTGCTGATTTGTGCAGAATTTATGTTAGAAAAATGAGTTTCTATTGTGTAAAAAGTTTGTTAGTGAATCGTAGTCCTTCAAACTATAGATATATATTTTAGAGGTGTTATATAGTCTATACGAGTATGTTGAAAAGGTTAAGAGGTCGGCTCTATGGTAAATGAGCGTTTGGCTAAATAAGCCCAAATCGGTAATAATGAGTTTTTACGATCTTATTAACGGGTATGTTATGATCAGGTTGATCGTGTTTGCATCGCTCGGGCGATTCCGTTTGTCGAGGACTGAGGTGAGTACAATATCGTTTTAAAAACCGAGCTTTAAGACAAAAGATGTTTTTAAAGATGAGTTAACGTTTTAAAAGATGTAAAACGTTTTGGAAAGATGTAAATACGTTTTAAAAGATGAGAAGACATATGATCGATTTAAGATGAACCATTTTAACAGGATAACGTAATCGTACTTTGATCGAGTAGTTGAAGCTACTCGTGTTTTATTGGTGTATAATGTGATGACATACATTTATAATATTTATTATTATTGTTGTACATTGAGATGACGTACATATTTGATTGCGGCCTTGTTTTGTCTTAGCAATTTCTTATTGTTATTGTTTTATGCACTATATGTAGTATGACATAGTTTTGCATAAGAGGCCTGGGTTACGGGTGGTAGGTAGCTGCTCATAGATAGATTGACCTAGTTTGACCGACTAGGTAGAAAAGTGCTAGCCTAAGAAAGTTGGTTACGGGGAATTCTAGACCTCCCTTGTAACACGCGGTACTGAGATGTAATCTCATGCTGGAGTGATGTATGACCATTGAGATGAGGGTCAGCCGGATACATCACGTGGGAGTGGGGAGGTGTATAAGTTGACACACCGTGGAACCCTCCTTAACGACAACGCATCGTATGCAACGTCGGAGTAGTGAAAGCCTACATTTCGGGTTATTATAGAGATTGGGAGTCGCGCCCCAATGCTTATAATAACATGCAGGAATGTGCGAGTAGCGAACGGGATTGTTGTCCCATGGGGCAAGAGATGGACCCCGCTTTAGAAAGATGATTGTTGGGCATAAGATGGACCCAAATTGTGATAGATGACGTTTGGACAAGAGATGGATCCAAAACGTAAGATATTGACTTTAGTGCGTAATTTGATTATGAGATGAGAATCATTTACGTGCATTATTGTTTATTCATTGAATTGTAACCTATCCGTCTGCGATGGGTGCGGGTATGGTTTGGGACTTTGAAGTTAAATATTTTATGAAATGTTTTATAGTCTTTACTAAGTTTATTGTCTCGCCAGCTTTGCTGATACTCTTTTCAAATGTGTCTTTTGCTCGTAGGGTGCTAGACTCTAGCCTAGTGAGGCGGGATTGCTTGGGGTAGACGTTGTCCCCATTCGTATAGTTTTGTTATATGCTTTTCGCAAGCTTTTGATGTTGTAACTAAGTAACGTATGGTTTGTATGAAGATGTTTAGGAACCGCTTTATTATGTTTTTTGTAACAGCCCAAGCACACCCGTAGCGTGATATTGTCCGCTTTGCTCACCGGCGCACGGATTTGTTTCTGACACGGAGCCCGTGCCAAAACGCGTCATGCTAGAAGAGGTATCAACCCCCTTATAAGGAAGGATTCGTTCTCCTCTCCAACCGATGTGGGACGGATGTTACAATCTTCCCCCCTTACAGGACACAGCGTCCTCGCTGTGTACATCGGTCCGGGCCCCGGCTCTGATACCATTTGTAACAGCCCAAGCACACCCGTAGCGTGATATTGTCCGCTTTGCTCACCGGCGCACGGATTTGTTTCTGACACGGAGCCCGTGCCAAAACGCGTCATGCTAGAAGAGGTATCAACCCCCTTATAAGGAAGGATTCGTTCTCCTCTCCAACCGATGTGGGACGGATGTTACACGTGACACCTATGCACAAGATCATATATTTAAAATACTCGTTCACTAAATTGGATGTGATCGTTAATTCTGAACTTCGCATGGAAAGATCACCAATAAGAGCAGCTGCTCGTGCCTTTTCTGTAACCGAACCGTTTTTAAGAAACTCCACAAGTAAACTGTAGGTTACTAGTTCCACTACTTGTTTGACATGACCCCACCATTCCTTTACATTATCTTCAAGCACACAATCTAGAATATAATTATCCCTTTTCAACTTTATGTGTACTACGTTATGGAGACCTTTTTTTTTTTTTTTTAGTTTTATTGTATATGAGTTGGTAGATGAGTGAATGCTGTTTTGGTGAAGGTTTATCATATAGTAAGCACTTTTTGAGTATATGGATATTGTTAACACTAATCTAAATATATGGTTGGTTCTTAGTTTTCGTATGTGTGAGTATAACTTCTGATTTTGGAAGGTTTGCTAATAAACCGACCTTAAAACAGTAGCTGGTAATCTAGGATTTTGTTAAAGAAACTCCACTGGCAGCTGCAAATATCCGTTTGTTTTCTGAACTTGTTAAAAGCTTAACAAGCATAGTTAACGCTAATTATTTTGTTTTCAAATCAGCAGATGCCATTTCTAGCAATGGCGGAATCAAACATATCTCATAGAGGATCTTCGTATTATGTTCTTCTAACTCCAATTTAACAATCTCTGTCAACATTGCCGTATTTGTTGATTTTGAACCATGAATTTGCTTATTTGTTTGTGTTGATTTGCTGTAACATGAATCTCACTATATATGAATAATAATTAATGAATTCGTGATTGAATTATTGTATTGTAGTTTTCAAGTTCAAACCTGTTGAATGATAGAGTGTATTATTAGTATATTACTTATTGTGTTGGGTTTTCCTTTTAGTATGTCTCAAATAGGTAAATGAGGTATAGCAAAATGTGAAAACAGTGATAAAAGTAACCCGAATCATACTTTCACGATTGAGTTTAACGAGAGAGGAATACCGGTTGGCGATAACGAACCTCGTTTCACTTCATGGTTTGGTTGTGAATGTAAAACACGTCTTCCTTACCATCTTGAGATGAAAAAGATGGATAAAAAACTATTTGAACAATTATGGTTATATACGAAGGTGTAATGTTTAGCAGTAATTGAATCTTTTTTTTTTCTTATATCTAAATAGTTCATTATTATGTTCTAATTGTTTGTAAACAATCAGCAAACTTGGCATATTGCGGATGATATAGGGAAAAATCACATGAAGAAAAAAGCATCAGATATAATGAGGAAATTTAGGTTTAGGCTTGTGCAAGACTACGTCAAAAAAGACCTTACGCCTTTCTCGAAATACAGTTATGTAGACAAAATCCTGGCCTGCGTTCGTTGAAAAAGCAAGATCGGAAATTTTTTTGGTATTTTTGATTTCTTTTTTTAACTATTATTAATTATTGTATTTTTTCACTTTTACTAACTCTTATTTTTTCCTCTTATATGAAGGCAAAAAGTGAGAAATCGAAGATAAGTGCGAGAAAAAACAAAGACCCAGCTCGATTAGGACGCACAACATTTGCCAGTTTGACTCATAATAGTAAATGGAAACCGAAATGGGAACAACTAGTTGAACAGAACCCAGTTCTAGGTTCTATAACAAATCTACATTCGAAACTTTGGATTGTGAGTAGATCACAAAAAAAATATAGAAACAGGTATCCATGAAATTGCATCAGATATAAAAGGAAGACTCGATGCTTTGGTATATTTATATAAATATAAATATAAGTAGTGTATATTCGAATGTTGAGTTGTTTATATCATTTCTATAAAAAGGTACAAAAAGAGAGAGATATGCCGGAGGTGGAGACGCTCCAAGGTGACTTAGCTCGACTACAAGCGGCACAAGGTTCGGGTGTCCGTGGTTCTAGTTGTGCGTCCGGTGAACCACACAATGATTTTGAAGATATCGAGGTAATTATATATTATTATGTATTATATAGTTCATACTTTGTTTACTAAAAATTCTTACATTGTTAACACGAGACCACTCAGTGTGATTTGTTGTGGCCTTTTACCGATGACGATACACGGGTAGCTAGAGGGTTAGTATACCCTACACGAGATAGGATTTTACACGGACGTTTGATGGCCTCGGGTTTTGTGAAGGTGCAAGTTGATACAGTTGAAACTGATTATAAGAAAATGTTTGTCCCTCCAGAGACACGGACTGATGAAGTGGTTAGACTAGAAGATGCTATTTATCAATTTATTCAGTGGCCACGAAAGTCGATAAGGGTATATTATATATAAATAGCTTTGTTATATTTGACATAGAATAATATTGTACTAATATTTTGTCTAATGTTTTTGTTAAATGTGCAGATTGAAAACATGATCTCAGAGCACGGATCTATCAGTCGTCCGACTCACATATCACCGACGCATTTGCAAAACCCGTCGATGTTACATCAGCCAATAGGTGACATCGCAACAAGTTCATGTTATCGTCCTCAAATGGTAATCATTGATAGTTCTATCGAGCAAGGATATTTTGGGTTGCTTTTAAAGTCCCTTTATTATCTCTCCCTTATTTTACGCAAGGATATATGTTCACTAAAAGTGTTATATTGTTTGTAGGAGGAACATGAACAAACAATGCCACAATTCCAACGTCAAACAAATGAATTTATGGCAATGGTAATCGCTAAATCATTCTAGTGATTATATATCTATAAATAAATCTTATGATAAATTGATATAATCAAATGGTTTGTTGATGTAGCTTCAATAACGAGTATAATGGAACAAGCTTTTCGTAAGCCTTTCAAATGGACTATGGTTAATGTAAGTTTTCTATTTTTACTTTTCGTAAGTTGATTAATTATTTGATATATTGCATATAATATATGAGATAATATTGGTTGTCTTTTGATTTAATCAGTGATGCAGCAACTATGTTATCATTATTATTATTATTATTAGTATATATATTATTGTAACTTTTATTTCATTTTCCTTTAGATGTGGAACTATACAAGGTTATTCAAGCAAAAGGATATAGACGAGGTTTTACTTAATTTAGTTTCACAATTTGTTAATACAATCGTTAAGGGATAGAACTTATCCGGATACTAGTAGAAGTTATTTTCTTTAATGTACGACTTTATTATATTTGCCTAGAAAGTTTTGTTTGTGGATATAAATTTGGAATGTTTTAATTCGAAACATTTGTTTGTGTATATGTTGATTGTGGATATATTTGTTTGATGTTGAATTTTTGATACATTTTCATTGTAGAAATTTGGTATTATATGTTATATATTTGGTTTCTCGTGTATAATATGCACATTTAAAGCATTTTTATTGAAAATAAAAACTTTTAACCAATTGTTTTTTGGAGCGGTTATATAATACGTTCCAAAAAATATTTTTTAATATTAAAATATTAATATTTATATTAAAATATTAATATTTATATAAAATAGATAACATATTTTGGAGCGGTTTTGAAACCGCTCCAAAAAATACCCAGATCTTTTGGAACGGTATAGATAACATCTTTTGGAGCGGTTTGAAACCGTTCCAAAAAGTACCCGGTTTTTGGAACACTTTCTTTTGGAGCGGTTGGAAAACCGCTCCAAAAAATCAATTCCACCGTTCCAAAAAATCAATTCCACCGTTCTAAAAAAGCAACTTTGTACTAGGAGCTTTAAAGTCCAATCCTACTTTTAAGCTAAAAACACTGATCATACATAAGAGTTCATATAATTGTTATTTTCTTCTTTGGTAGTTATTTTTACTCTTCCTCAGCCAGCACATCAAACTCAGTTTTATCAAACAACCACAAACAGATATATGAAACATATCTATCCGGTCTGTGTTTATTGATAGTTAACTGTTTCGTGTCCGAAATTTGAACCAATTTATATGAAACATATTTATTCCGTTTGTGTTTATTGATAGCAGCTCAAACAAGCAAAATAAAATAATTTGCTAAAAGTGGAACGACACAGACTGAACATCATGTCAAAGATCCCCTAATTTGCATTCATCTACTTACATCGTCTTAAAACGTTTTATTTTTAAAAGTAACTTGTTTATTATTTTAATACCAAATATTAACTTATAACTCTATCAAAAAAAAAAGTCATAGTGAATAGAAACATTAAGGGGCATAATAGTTTTTTTCAAATTAATAATAGGTATCTTCATTTTATTATTATTATTAATATTATTATTATTATTATTATTATTATTATTATTATTATTATTATTATTATTATTATTATTATTATTATTATTTTTATTATTCAAGTATCATGTTTATAAATTTTGTTTAAAGTTTTATATTATTATTATTATTATTATTATTATTATTATTATTATTATTATTATAACTCAATCAACAAATAAATGTCCTAGTGAATAGTAACATTAAGGGGTATAATAGTATTTTCCAAATTAATAATAGGTATCTTTATTATTATTATTATTATTATTATTATTATTATTATTATTATTATTATTATTATTATTATTATTATTATTATTATTATTATTATTCAAGTATCATGTTTATAAATGTTTGTTTAAAGTTTTATTATTATTATTATTAAATATTCTTCAAGTATCATGTTTATAATTTTCTTTTAAAGCTTTATTATTATTATTATTGTTATTATTATTCTCATTATTATTATTATAGTATGGTACCCGCACAATGTAGCGGATGAAAAAAATCATATTTAACAATTTATATTGGGGTAATGATTTATGTTAATTTATCATTTGTCTCGTTACATATATGTAGAGTTTAATAGTTTAAAGTTCCGTCTTTCGGACAATATAAAAAGAATGTTGTGGTAACAATTTATGGTTCGACCATTCATCGATAATAATTATTATGTCATATGATTGATTTTTTCAATTCTTCTCCATTACCCTAAGGAATCTCAAATTTGTAAGTAAAGAAAAATTTAGATTCCAACAGATTTAAATTCCGTCATAAACTTCAAACAAACATGTTATGGAAAAAGAATTCAATTCAAATTCACTCATTTTTTATAGATTTCGTGAAACAAACACCCTCGCAGAATATTTTCCGTTCGGATCATTAAACCCATTGGGGTAATTCGACTCATTTTAAGATTAAGCTCATTTACGAACATAACAAAAGTCTAATTTTCAGGTCATTTTGTTTTTTTTAATAGTGACGTCTAATAATTTTTCGTTCGGTCAAAAAGAGAATTAAATATATTTTTTGAATAGTATTCCCGTATAAACCCATGTTTTCCATAAATAAAAACTAATTTTCCTTCAACGATGCAAAAACAATTAAAAATCCATTCTGACACTACGCTTTCTAATCGTTTATCGTTCTGGTTTTCAACCAGAGAAAAATATTTTCATTCAAGACATTCAAATTCAGACTGTCTTCATGAATCCAATATGGTAACACATAATTTCGAATGTTGTAATAAAGGATAATCAATATGGTTAGAAGGTTTATTAACCTTAGAAGTATCAAATGTAATACTACTCAGCTTATTGGTATTAAGACTTATCGGTGACCAATAGAACAATATATAAACTTTTGATGATATAGAGCAACACGAACCACAACACTGTCAACTAACTTTATAAAATTTAGATTATAAATCAAATATTTGAAAATTTACACCATCAAATAACGTTTAAAGTTAAAAAATAATAGTTATATGAATACAAATTTTATATCAATTAATTTGAATTGCCTTTATTTCATATGGGTGCATATTTTTTAATGACATTAGTAATCGAATAAATTAAAGGAAATTAAGAGTAGTTTATATGCTATATTCATTAAGGGATATATTACTAATTATACTTTATTTAAAAATTTAAAATTTTAATAAAAAGTGAAAATGTGTTATATATTAATAAAGATAAAGATAAAGATAGTTATTATTATTTATTAGTTATTGTTGTAATTAAGGAAATGTCACTAATTGAAAATTGTTTTAAATGATAAATTTTGTGAAAGGTATAATAGGGGTAAATTAGTAATTTCAATTACTTAAAATTTAAGATATTAAGATGTTGAAGGAGATTCTTTATATTGTAGTAAAGATTATTATTATTTTTATTGTTGTTATTTTTATTATTGTTTTATTGTTATTATTAGAGTTAATTACATAAATCGTCCTTATGGTTTATCAAAAATTACGGATTTCGTCCCTAAGTTTAAAACGTTGCATAAATCGTCCAATTCTGGAAACTAATTACGTTTTTCGTCCCTAAAATGGATGTCCGTTAAATATTCCGTTAAAATTTCCGTTAACTAATTACACATTTCGTCCCTAAAATGGACGTCCGTTAGAAATTAGGGACGAAAAACGTTATTAGTTTCCAAAAGTGGACGATTTATGTAACGTTTTAAACTTAGGGACGAAATCCGTAATTTTGGGTAAACCGTAAAGACGATTTATGTAATTAACTCTTATTATTATTATTATTATTATTTTTATTATTATTATTACTACTATTATTATTGTTATTATTATTATTATTATTATTATTATTATTATTATTATTATTATTATTATTATTATTGCTATTGCTATTGCTATTGTTATTATTATTGTGAAAATAACAAATGTCAGTCAAATATTATAATTTTTACTTGGTGGGGGTACGTTTTGGCCATTGTTAGTTTATTTCCCGATTGAAATGTATTTCCCAAGCAAAGATCCGCAAGTACTCCTTCACTTGGATTTGGATGCAACTACTTAGTGTTGTATGCTTGATTGTATCACTAATAGCTGTGGTCGGGTCAACCCGCGGGCTCATCACTTCGGTCCTATCGTTCAAGCTCTTTCAATCTGTATCTTAACTAACCCAGAGTGGGTGTCAAAGATATTAGCTGATCAGATCAGATTTTATGCAGAAAATATATTAAAAAAAAACCTTATTTTGCTTATTTGATTTGGTGTATAATTTCTTGTTTATAAAACTCTTAGATGTTGAAACTTAAAATAATTTAGAAATGCCAAACTTTGAATGTCCATATTTCTATTTTGGGTTGTCTTAAAATAAACGTCTACTTTAGATGTAAACAATCAAATGAAGTTTTACAGAAGATACATGACATCTGATTGGTAAACAATATAAAGACTAGTATAATACTTGCACGGTACAGTGGTAACGACAAAACTATATTTGACAATATTCATTACTGATATAGGAGTAAGGAGATTAGATGTTGATAATGATTATAGCATGAAAAAAAGGTTTTAAACTCCGATCATTATAATATGAAAATATAATATATAACATTTATTAAAAAGAATAACATTAACTTTTAAAACAAATATAATTCTTTCATCACGCAGAACTTCTTAGTAGACAACATTAAGGTATATATATTACGTCGCGTTTTAAAATATTTTATGGCTTCACTAATACTTTTATTTTCACTTAATATCCCCTTGATAAAACTACATAAAGTTGTCCATATATTAAATTAATTCCGATAAATACACACCGACGTACAAAATTATTGTCTTCAATTTCTATATTGCATTATTAACATAAAAATGACAAAGTTTTAATGGTTATTATAGTCCTACAATAAAATTAGTTATAAAATACATAGACATGAAATAAGTTATGGTTATATAGTTGAACAGTAATATACGTAACTCGAAATTGAAGTCTACAATTGGTGATTCAAGACCCTTTATTCTCTCCAAGTCGAATATTCACCTACATAATTGCAAAGATTTGATTAATTACAAGTTTATACTTCTCGATTAGTATTGTGCTTTTAAATGATGTTAAATCTTGTGTAGAAGGAAAGGTTAAGCAATCATATCATGTGATAACCGTGATTTCCAGGAATCTTCCCATATTTCGTTTGCCTTTTATTTGTTGATGTTTTATTATTTATTATTTATTATTTATTATTTCGTTTTATCACGCATTTTATGTGGTCGAGTTTTATATTACATATTTCTTTTGTCCTTCGTGACGAAAACGTTTAGTACCTAAGTGCCTATTAGATATAAGTATTCTCGTAAGGCAAGTATGGGTAAGTTATGCCTTCGTTTATACGATTAAGATTGATGTTAAAAATATTTTACAAAGTTAGTCCTTTAACGGGACTAACGTTAAATTCTTTACAAATTCAGTCCTTTCATTGGACATTTAACGGAGCCTGACGGAAAGGCACTGCGGCGCAGTCCTTACTGACTGGCAGTTTGTTTTAAACATCACTTTTTAACTTTCTTGAGATTCTACAAACTTACACCCACGTGAAAAATGGCTGGAAACTTCCCAAAATGGTGCTAGATGAGTGAATTGTGGATCCTTGACCATTCTACACCATCTCTCATTCTTTGTTTCAAACTAAACAATTGCATTCATATTCATATTCATTCTATCACTTAATTTCTTTCATCTTCTCTTTTTCTCTCTTCATTTTCGAGAAAAGTGAGAGCAAGGAACACCAATTTGAGTGAGAATTTGCAACACTAAGAAGATTTTACATCTCTTACATCTTCTCCTACTTCATTCCTTCCAATTGGTAACTTTTTCTAATATAAATCTCATCATTTCCATCTCTTTTTCTCTTCTTATTTACAAAAGAAAGTACTAACATGAGTTTTATAAATTCTTGCAAGGATTCCTCCTCCATCTTTATCCTCCATTTCCGGTTTGTTTCACCACTATGGAGGCAATTACATCTTGAAGAGTGGTAATCAAAAACAATCCATAAACCTCATTCAATTCTTACTTTCTTTGAGTTCCATTCCTAACAAGTGGTTTCTTTATGTTTGGAGCTCGATTTCTCCTCACTACCGCTTTTGGAGCTCTTTTCCGGGAAGACTTCAAGATCATTCGGATTTTTGTAGATTTTGCGGAGGTCTTCGGTACTCCCTAATAAACCCTTAATTTCTCCTTTTCGTTTTCTTAATTCCACTAAATATCCACCTAAGTAACTTATATAAAAAGTTAAAATGGTTAAAATAGATGAAAACATAAAAATTGACATATTATACAAGTTAATGACATGTTAAAAGGTTATTAGTTATCTGAACCTAAAAATAGTATATTATGAACTTATATGTAAATATCGGATAATTGTCATATAGGAACTATTAGTAAATTCCTACCGAAAATGATATTCTCATAATCTTTGACTTTTTGACTAATTTGGACTAAATATACCTATAAACGTTTTATACACTCTAATTAGTATTTCTAAATATTATTATGTAAAAACTTGTATATATAATGTATAAATAAATAACTTATATAAACATTTTATATATGTAAATAACACTCTGGACATATACATATAAAACTAAATTAAAGTTATCGACACTAAAACGTAAAAAGTTAAAATTCGTTTTTGCCACTATTGCCTTATTGCGCCACACAGTGCGACACACCGATGTCCCTGTGCGCCACAATATCTTGGTCAAAAACTCAGTGCGGCGTACTGAATGTCCCAGTGCGCCGCAGTGGGCTACTGTTTCGTAACTTCGCGTAATTTGAACGAACATAAGTATACATAAACATATAATGTTATACATAAAGTAGTATATACTAACAAATATACGTTTTTGGTCTCAAAAACATAATCGCAATCATAAATACGATACTTATAAATATAATATTCGCTAAACGTATATAGTTTCGATAAATATATTTTTTCTCAAAACGCGAACTTAATCTTGAATAAACTTTTCTTTCACCAAACTTTTATGAAATTGTTTTCAAAACTATATTACTCAAAATATTTAAATCCCTCGAACAATTTTAAATTATTCAAAATGTCGAATGTTAACTTTTAGTTGACTTTGACTTCTTCCAAAATCGTTGACTTTGACCAAGTCAACTATCCTTTGATGTTGACCTTGGTTGACTTCGACTAAACTTTGGTATTAGTATTCTATCTTCAACCGATATTTCTGTTAGTCATATTCGGCTCGAAATATCATTCCTTTCCAATCATCTTTATAGACTTAAATAAACGATATCTTCTAGTAGTCATTATCGACTCGAAATATATCTTTTATTAGTCATTATTGACTCAAAATATCTATATCTTTTACTCGTCATTTTGACACGAAATATCGCTATCTTTTTATTCGACATCTTTAACTCGATATATTATTCTTTCGAACACTTTTAAAATATAACATATAATATAACGTTAATCATTTAAGGATAAACTCTACTACGTTATAGAGATGCTTAGACTTTCGATGTTTTTATGCTAGGGCACTTAGGCGGTGGAGCGTTATTCTCCTGACTTTTGTCTACCCGACGTATTTTCGCTGATTCGTGATTTATCCGTTGCCCCTTTTTACCGCTTTTATACTTGGGCATGATTAGCGTTATTTGAACTAAAATATATCTTGTTTATACGAATGTAGATTATGATGCCTTAGATTTAGCGTTATCTTTAATTATATGGCCTTAGTGGTAGTATAAGGCCCCGTTACAAGCCTGTTAACTCTATTTGAGCCACCAGTATATATATATATATATATATATATATATATATATATATATATATATATATATATATATATATATATATATATATATATATATATATATATATATATATATGGGTCTAACAAACCCTCATCGCTGATAAGGGATTTTTTCGGTGTGCGGTCCCTATGAGTCGATGTTATTACCGTATGTTATTCGAGAATAACCTTAGTTTAACGCACTAAGGTGGGGGTGGTTGCCTTGATTGTTAGGTTCGGGTGTATTATTATTCTAAGGTTATGCATGCATCTTATTTGTTTATGAATCAAGATATATATATATATTTTACTAATGGTTTTCTAAATATGTTCCAAATTGGGTCAAAACCTTTTATACTTAATGTTTTTATAAAAATGCGAATAACCACCAACTTTATGTTAACGTCGTATTTTTAACGCTTTTCAGGAGTTTGAGGTTAAGTTTGTTGATGACATGCTTTTTTGACTACTTGGATCGTTACATGGAACTTCTTTTGCTTGCTTAGTTCCTTTAGGATCCATGGATGTCATTTATACTTTGTTTATTCGTTTATTGTAAAACTTTGTATTCTGAAATTATTTATTTATTTCGATGATGCTTGTGTCATATTAAATTGTTGTAACCTTTGAAACTCTAATATTACTAATACTGTTTACACCTCGAATTTCCGTCTGAGTGGGGTGTGACATATCAGTTCCGTAATTCCAAAGTGGAACAAAGTAATGAATCAAAGGTGGCAAATTTGACCTATTTAATCATCCGATATGTACTAAATCTGCAAAGAACTTCTAAAATCATTTTAGTCGATAATTAGATTATAGTTGTTGTAATACGTTTTTTTAACATATTTATCACATTGACAAGTTTTGAACTCAAGTTACAATTTTTTATAGGACGGACCATACTGCCCCGTATAGACCATTTAAAATTCAAATGTTTTGACCCGTTACATATTTCGCTTCATGTGTGTGTAAACAAACTCGTTACCTGAGGCACACACTTTAAGGTTTTGAACAACATTTGAAAACTTATTACTTGAGTCGCATAGTTCCAAAAGAAATGCATCGAGGCCAAAACTTTTGTTTAACTCATAAAATATAATAACTCATTTAATTGGAAATATTAAAAGGTTACTGAATATAAATAAATAATTGATATAAAGGTAAATCGGACATAAATTATTTCGGATCAACCTAACCTAATCAAACAACGACATATTTCTTGGTCACTAATACTGGTCCTTAAATTTATCTACGTAGACAGTTTTTGTTGATTACTGAGTAGTTTTAATGACAACAATGGGTTGTCATAGAAACTGTGCACTCGATCTCTTTTTGGTAACTAGTAATAATTAAGCATTTTTAACATTAATTGGTATTTAATCCAAATTAGTGATGGAAATATAGACCCAAAAAGTGATCACATAGTTTTTTGCACTAAACTGTTTGATTGATCGACGATTTTATAAGTGATGAATATTACCTGGTCATTAAAATATATTTTCATTTAGTGAGAAAGAGATCTACACAGCTATCATGTTGACTCAACCGTTGCGTAAAAAACCTAAGAGCCGGACAGTGTTTGAAGCCGCTCCAATCGAATTATGTATATATATCATACTATATGCATATATTAAAGAAATATATATAGACTTGCAAAATAAATATGAGACGATATAGTAAAATGAAATACATGTTTTAACCTTATTTTACACTCTTATTGTACGAGAAAATTAAGCTAACTTATTTATATATAGTATAGATAACTAACAACATTTGTTAGTTAGCTCATTAGTATGGAGATTGCCCAACTACGTTTCCACGACCATAATAGCTGCAAATAACAAACCACCATCCACTATTGGTGCATTGAACTCTAGCACACCCAATTTGAGCGGAATTAGTCCACACCACTTGAGTATACAGCGCACAGGCGTGTCCACCGGTACAAGTATTGCTAGTATGATCATAATAAGGTTGCTGACCAACCCATATATTCACTGCGGCTGTACCTGTTAGACCATTGCCCGATGCAAGGTTCTCACCAAAAGGTCCACCAGAGTTAACGAGACTGCAGTCAGTTTTTCTCTGGTTAGCATAGTTCTGAGCATAGGCAGCAACAGTGGTGTTCCATACAACGTTTCCGACACCCACTTGAGCACGAGCTGTATTGTGAGCATTTAAGTAATCCTGTTGTGAGTTTTGAGCATTAATGGAGTGAAGAATGGATAGACTGAAGAAGGAAATGAGTGCAAATGAGAGTTTAATTGACCCCATAACTACTACTGATCTTTGGTAATGAATAACTAGTGTTTGATGAGTGATATAGATATGAATTACAAGGGAGTATTTATAGAATGTTATGTAAAATTCAAATGACTACTTGAGATGTGAAAAGGTCCATAAGTTACGGATACCAATCTAAGAGTCAACAAAAATTACCCACTAGGCATAATGGCATTTACTTCAAATCTTGAAGTAAAATTCAAATGACTACTTGGGATTTTAATTAAATATTTCTTCCCACATTCGGGCTTACAGTAACCACCCACCACCTAGTTAAAAAGTGTGAAATAACAATTCTTAGAGCGCATCGAGAGAGCTAAGCGTGAGTTACTGGTCAAGAACTCATTTTATAATCTTAAAATTTTCAAGATAATATATATATATATATATATATAGAACAAGGATATTATAAAAAGGGGGTAAAAATAAAAAGGATAGGGAGTAATAAGGTGGTGACACGTGGCAGAGACAAAAAAAAACCCCTTTTATATCAATAAGGGTATAATAGTCATTTAACACCCTCCTTTTACGTTTAAATCTAAAAATCAACCAAACCCTATCATCTCTCTCTTAAACGCAGCCACCATTTTCTTTTCTTCCTCACCTTCTTCACCGGCGAGATTCCGGTGGAAATCCGGCACCTTCTTCCTCACCTTCTTCACCGGCGAGCTCCGGCGCCTTCTTCCTCACCGGCGAGCTTCTTCTTCACCGGCGAGTTCCTTCCACCGCAGCTCCGGCGATGATGAACACGAGCAGATCCGTCGCCTCCTTCCACCGCAGCTCTGGCGGCGGCCTCCTTCCACCGCAGCTCTGGCGGCGGCCTCCTTCCACCGCAGCTCCGCCGGCGATGATGATGAACACAATCACATTCTGCAGATCTCATTTGGGAAGTACCAGACAGACGAACAAGGTTGGATTGATAACTATTATATCGGTAAAAGATGGAGAAACTGTTGGAATCAGTACCATGAATAAAGTTAAGGAAACAAATTAGTATTTTAAAAGATAGCTTGGGTCAATTTTGGGGAGTTTATTATAATCATTGCAAAGTAGAGAATTCATGACTTTGTTACAGTTGGAAGCGAAGTCATTATGAAACTTGGAAGACAGGATGTTCTATTCAAAATTTATAAAAGCAAAAGAAATGGGTCCTTTAGGTACACTATGAATTGCAAATCGTAACACATTTGGGGAGCAAGCTTTGGTATATATGAATTGAAATTTATTTTCTTCTATTCACAGTTTGTTTTTTTAAATCTTTAAATTGAATCAATTCCGGTGGATTTATGCACATGTGTTTGTTTCGGTGGATTGATATACTTATGCACATTAATTTTTTATGCACATGTTTTGTTTATACACATTGATTTTTTATGCACATGTTTTTTTTATGCATATGTTTTGTTTGTTTTTGTGGATTGATTGTTTTGTTTTGGTAGATTGAATTCCGGTGGATTTTCCGGTGGTGGATATGTTTTGTATAAATTTTTTTACGTAAAATCAATACACACAATTTTGATAAAATCGATGCACAAGAAAATCGATGCACAAAGATTGAAATAGTTATGCACAAAGATTAAAAAAAAAAATTAAGTAATCTGGGAAAATGAAAAAAAAAAAAAAAAAAAAAAAAAAAAAAACCAGATTTTCGCAAATTACCAAAAGGGCATGAAAGTTCGAAATAATTACCAAAATGCCACCGCGTTGACTTTTTCAAATTTCCTTTTTGTTGACTAAATGAGTGGTCCACAATCCTTCTTATCCTTTTTATTTTAAAAACTTTTTACAATAACCCACCCCTATATATATATATATATATATATATATATATATATATATATATATATATATATATATATATATGGACAAGTGTATTAGGTGCACAAGTAGTTAGTACCCGCTAGATATGCTTGTACGTCCATTCTAGAATGTTAAACGTCTTTTCCTAGTCACGTAGTTATTAATGAAAGCGGATAAATGAACTTTCTTTTTTAGATATTTCTAATAATCCCAAGTCATATTTTATTTACGTTTATCAAATCATGGAGTTGCTTTAGTATTCAAGAATTTATTAAATAGAGTCTAGCCTTATTGTAGTTTCGTATTAAATAGATTGTGTTGAAAAACGCTTGATTCACTTAGTTAAGATTCACACTGACCTTCAATTGGCTGAACTTTTCAAAAAGGCATTTGATGTTACAAGATTCAATTTTCTTGTTCAAGCTATTAGTCTTATGAATCTTGATTGAGTGTTTCTTAGAAAGAAAAAAAAATTGTACATATCTTTTTGCATTTTGATTTCCTTTTATTTCAAAATACAAAAAGATAGGAAGAAAAATGAAAAAACTCAAAAATATTGTAACTGTGGTGTTGTTTTCTTTTAAGTCTTGTACATATTTTTTTTATGTCCGGTGTTATTTTTGTTTTAAGTCTGATACATATTTTTTTAAGTCTGGTGTTATTTTTCTTTTATGTTTGGTACATATTTTTTAAGTCTGGTAGTAAGTGTTTGTACAGATAAAATCCAAAAATATGTGATTTTTTGTTGTATAGATAAAACTCAAAAATAGTTCTTTCTATTCTATTTTTAAGTATTTTAGTATGTTATTTCTGTGTCTTATATACATATTTTCAGAAAATCAAATAAAAATTTGGAAAAACCAATCAAAAACTATATAAAAATTGAAAATGTTTCCAACATAATTTAACATAGTTCAGTATTTATAAATTTTTTTTAAACCAAATGTTTTCATAAATGTATATATTCTTGCATTTTGAAACTTCTAGCAATATGTGGTTTATAAATTGCTAAAAGTCATTGAAAAAGACAATGGTCAAATGGGAGATCAGTTTTTGTCAAGTAGAAAAGCAAAGAAAAGATAAATTTCAGTGAATTATGGCAATTAAATCTATTTATCATAAAAATTATTAAAGTTTAAAGTGTTATTTATAATTTATTGACTTTGAGATCCTTGATGCTAACATGATAAACAACATAGACAGATGAATAAGTCCAAATTCTCTGATAAACAAGTTTGTTGTCCTCTTAGATCCTTGATGCTTACTTGATAAACGGCAGAGACAGGGGAATGAGTTGAACAAGTGTACTAAGTCAAATTTTGAACAATAAAAAAACTTGCATACAATCACAATTATCTTGAGAGAAGAAGCAGTTTATAAGGTTGAAGAATCATATTCTGGGGACTCTCAACAAATATTGAAGATTGTTCATGTGTTCATATAAATTCTTTTGTTATATCATAACACAAAACTATTGTGTTTTCATGAAATATAAGGTATATATGTCATATTTTTAAGTAAAATATTGTATTTTGATTTATTTCTACTTAACAAGAATTCAATAAGTTTGACTTTATATCATGTCATTTTAAAATTATTAAAATTGCAATTTATGAATTTTTGATACATGTTGAATTATAGTATAAATACAAGTTTTTGCGATTTACAATACATTAAATTTCTTTAGAAAATTTGCTCATATGAACTAATTTATGAAGTTCTGGAATATAAGTTTTTTATTTCTGAAAATGACATTTTGTATTTAAACAATTTCAAAGTTAACTAATACATTTGATTGTTTTAATTATGGTGTTTAGATTTTAACCCAGAAAGGTTTACATGGGTTGACTTTGAAATTTTAAGTTATTTCGGGTGCTTTTAATTTAGTTCGGATGATATAAATTTAGATCGGGTGTTAATTTAATTATGTCTGGTAATAGAGTTGACTGTGTTGACCATGATTTTAAGTCGGGTTCTTTATTTTTAAGTCGGGTTATTTTTTTGTTTCAATTTTAACTTGGGGTCACTATTCTTTAAGTCGGATGTATTTCTGTGGGAAAACAATTTAATTTATTTTATTCCAAATTTGTTTTTAATAATTTTAAATTTAAATAATCATTTTTAATTCTTGCAAATTGCATCTCTTATCCAAATCAAACTGCTAATCTCAAAATCATTTCTTAGCTTTTCATTTCACTAAAGCTTTCTCTTAGAGTCATCCCGATGGTTTTTAGAGCCTTACGATTCGATTTTAGTGCTCTTAGATTATTTGATTTCTTTTTCCCTTGTTTTTCATAGTTTATTAAGGTGTGTTTTCATTTTTTTACTATATTCATATTGATTATATTGCTTTTATTATGTACTAATAATATGAGATTGTTTACAGATGGATTTTTCATTTAAACCAAAGCACAATGTTGCTGCATTTCTGGATATGGGTCATTATGAAGTAGATAATGAATGGAGAGTCATTCTTGGATTTTTTATAAACTCCAGTCTGAAATTTTCCATATCTGAAAGTCATGTTCTATACAGAGACATGCTTGTAGAGTTTTGGCAAAATGCAAGGTTTGGCATGATTGATAATGTGAGAACCATTGTTTCAACTATTCAAATGGAGAATGTGATTGTTACCAAAGAGGTAATTAGAAGGGTATTACAGTTTGATGATCCTGGTGGAGTTGAAAGATTAGAGTTAGATGAGATAAAAAAAAATGTGTGCAGACAAGCTGGGTATGAAGGTGATTTCCCGGAAAGCATGGTCAAAAAGACAAGGTTCTCGTATAATTGGAGGTATCTTATTCATATGCTCGTGTGCTGCATCTCTAGGAGATCAGGGGGATTTGATGAAATGAATCAGATTTTGGCCACTGCTTTTGTGTGCATGATCACACAAAGTAGATTCAACTTCTCTGCTTTTATTATGGACTTCATGTAAAGAATGACAGAAGGCGGTTCTCAGAAGTTTCTATTATACCCAAGGTTTCTCCAGATTATCTTACAAACTGAGATTCAAGGGTTAATGCTGGAAGGGCCTACTCTAAAAGAGGAAAACATGAACTGGAAGATCATGAACAACATGAAGAAGTCAGTTGCTAAAGCAAGAGTGGTCTTTTCATGGAACTTTACACCTTTCTTTCCCCCTATGATATATCAAGCTAGAGTAGCAATTCAAATCTACGAAGAGCTACAACACCAGTGGGGGTAAAATGTAAAACATCAAGAACAACAACAAAAACAACAACCTGAACAACATGTTGAAGTTGATTAACCTGTATCCTCTCTCATTTACATTCCATCCCCTCCACCTCAAACACCTATCATCATTTAACAAGCCCAGGGCAGTGATGAGAGAGATTGGTTCTATACAATTGAAGAAAGTCAGGCTCTGCTAAGTATAGCAAGCACTCATATTCTTACTCATGTGGTTCCTACCATGTCTATCCCTATGGTGCAAATTCAGAAGGATACTTCATCAAGTAGTCCTATTCGAGTATATACTTCAAAGAAAAAAGGGGGAGATGGAGTTGGGGTATTGATTGTGTTAGAACTTGAGAAAAAGAATGATGTTTTGGAACAACTACATCAGAAGCAGAGATTAATGATTAACCAACTTAGATGGAGGAATGCTGCTAATGAAATTATTAGAGATCAATTAAGGTTTTCAGTAATGTTAAAGTCTCTTCCTATGGATGATGCATCCAAAATATGGGGAGATAAAACTACTCAAACTAAAGTTGAAACTGAGAAGATTGTTGATACAACTGTTGTGCTAGAAGATGCTGATATGGAGCAAACAGTTCAAATGGAATTTGAAGGAAGGATTGATGAGGAAGGAGAGAATACTAGCAGTGAGTCAATTAATGAAGAAACAGAAATCGACTTGACCATTGTTGGCAAGATTGTGTTAGACATGGAGAAAGCTGGGAGCTCTAAAGGTAACGAGAAATTGTCTGAATTTACCTCTGACTTTAATCTTTTTAAATCGGGTAGTGAACAAATTAAGCAGGGTGAAGAGACTTTTATCTCTGGTGATGATTTAGATAAATCGGGTGGTGAGAGATTTAACTATGGTGATGAGTTCTTTAACTCGGGTGATGAGGAAAACTGTGAAAGTGTTATGCTTGGAGAGAATATAAAGAAGTTCAAAGATGTTGATCAATTTGGGGAGATCATTGATAAAGAAACTTTTGAGAAACACTTTGAAGGGTTATATGAGGGAATATTTGATGAAAATGCAACAGAGACCTTTACTGTATATATGAAGGAAATAATTCATGTTTTTGTGCATACTTATGATGAAAGCAATAGATGGAATGATTAGTTGGGAGGATAGAAGTTGATTATTGATATTGACAGTGACAAAGATGAAGAGGAATTTGTTTAAACAGTAGTAAAGGAAGAAGAAGGAGAGAAGGTTGTGGAAGAAACTGATGTAGGTAGTAGTTTAAAACAAGGAGCAGTAGGAAGAGTAAAGAGCATGGCTATGAAGACTTTGAGTTTAGTACCTTCAAGAGTTGTGGATTTGAAAAAGAAGATGCCTGGTTACAAAAACATGTTTTCAGAGAAAAATTATAAACTTCATTTAAAAAATTACTTGATAGTTGTTGGTGGTATGTCTACTAGATCAGTTGGGCAGGTGAAGGTAGAGACATTGGAGAGAAACTGGTTAGATGTACAAACCAAAGTGATTGTAAATGAGATGAAAACAAAAAGAGAAAGAAAGATAGAGGAGGAGTTGAGCAAGAGACAGATGGAAAGAACTACAACAAATGTTGAGGTCAACTTGGAGAGTCAAAGAAAAGAAATTCCAATTGCTACTCATGTGCAGACTGTTGAGGGATCTTCTGCACAATATGCTGATCATAGTCAAAATGTGACTTTGAAGTCTCTTGTTGAAAAACAGAGTCAAGACAAACGTGAAGCAAGAAGATGATCCTTTTGCTGAGTACATGGAGAAGGAGTCATGGTTTACTAAGACTCAACAAGAAGATCAAGAACATGCTCAACCAAAGTCAACTCTTCGTGAAGATTATTATGTTGATGATCCAGCTGTCACTGCTATGATTGAAGAATTATCAAACTAGATAGATAAAACTGCATCAGATGGTGGTGATCTTGATCAGTATGGATTTCCCATTGACACTATTGATACATCAATCCAAGGAGATGAAGGTGCAACTGGATCAAGAATCAAGAATGTGACTCAAGAAGAGTTAAGGGCAGAAAGAGAAGAATTGCTGAGAATGAAAAGAGGCATCTTGCCACCTATTGTTGGTTGGAGGTTTGATCATTACAGCGGAGATATAGTGACAAGAGAAAGAGCAGATGTTGAACTATGACTCAATCCTTTGACACAACTGAAAAGTTAATGCAAATATCAGTGGAAGATGGCAGAAGGCTTTGTCAAATGAAAATGGTGAATCTTGGTTCATACTCACATGGATATGACTATGAAAAGTTCATCCATGAATGTGCTAAAACATACTTTACCAACTTTGGGAATAAATCCAGGGCTAAAATTAAAAGGATGACTATTTACACAACTCCTATGAAGAAAGTAAAAGTTATGCATCAAAAGCCTAGAATTCTCAGGTGGTGGATGGACTATGAAAATGATGAGATTGTCTTGGATATAGGGGATGGTGAAGATGAGAGGCTCTATGAAAATGTTATCTAATAGAGCTCTCATATGAAGATATTCTGACTATTTTTCACTTACCTCTTAAAAAATTACAACCTAATGACAATAATAGAAGAATGGCACTTGAGGTTGTAGCTTGGGAGGTGGATAAAATAAAAAGAGGTACAAGAGTTGGAAGATAGTTGCTGATATGAATGATGGAAGATGGGAATGGAGCTAATTATAGCAAGGTGGAGATTTTGGAAGCATCATCCAAGGGGGAGATTGTTGGAGCATAAAAGGAGTGATGGCTGAAGCTTCCAAAGACTCTTCATCAAGTGTTGTGTGTTAAACATGTAGTTCGGGTGAACATTGTTCATCACCCGAACTAAATCATAGTTAGGATTTTCATGAAGACTTTAAGTCGGGTGAACTTCACAAGAGTTAAGTCAAGTTCACTCGACCTAAAAGTTGAATGAAGTTTTGTTTATTAGTTCAATCGAAGTGTTTTTAAATAAACATAAGGGTTGATGTAATGTAATAGATAGATTTTATAGCCTATAAATAGTGGAGAGAGTGAGTCATATAATAAGAGCTTGAGTGTAAGGGAGATTATCATATGTAACAACCTTTCCCGCCATTTAAGGCTTTGGATGAAAGTTTCATTTACTGATTTAAATTAATTCATTGTTTCTATTTCGTTAAGTCAATTCATTAACTTGTGATTACGCCACCAGTTAGTGATTCTAAACTTAGGATTGTTGCTTTAAGAGATTGATCAGACCTGACAGTAGCGGTAACGACAAAACTATATTTGACAATATTCATTATTGATATATGAGTAAGGAAATCAAATGTTGATAATGATAAAAGCATGAAAAAAGGTTTTAAACTCCAATCATAATAATGTGAAAATTGAATATATAAAATTCATTAAAAAGAATAATATTAACTTTTAAAACACATATAATTCTTTCATCACGCAAAACTTCTTAGTGGACAACATTTGAGGAATATATATTTCGTTGTGTTTAAAACATTTTGTGGCTTCACTAATACTTTTGTATTTCTACTTAATATTCCTCTTGATATAACAAAATAAAGTTGTCCATGTAAAAACATAAATTCCGGTTAATACACACCGACTTACGAAATTGTTGTCTTCAACTTCTATATTGCATTATTAACATAAAAAGGACAAAGTTTTAAGGGTTAATTGTTTGGAAATACATCGAACTTTACACCCAAAACTATTGTATGCATCCATCTTCTAAACCATCTATTGTATTCATTTATCTTCCTAATTTGTCTAATATCAGCACGATTTAACATGTTTAAAAGGTTGCCGGTTACTTTGGGTTTTTGAATGGTTGACCATCTGACGTGGACTGCCATGTCACCTTTTTTTGTCTCCCATTTACACACTCTCTCTGTTCCATCTACCACCTGTCTTGTCTCCCTCTTCTTTTAATCCATCTTCCCCTTTTCTATTTGTAGAGAGAGAAACAAACACACCATTTCATTTACTGGAGAGAGAAACTTACACAGGTTTATCGACTCGCCAAACACCACCATCTGCACGAGACACCACAACCAGTTGCAGCTTCGATTCAGGTTGGTTTTGTGAGTGTTTTGATTCTAGTTCTTAAATATCGATCTATGGTTTTCTTTTTCCCCCGGTTTGGATTGATTTTTGAAATCGTTTTTCGTGGATCTAGTCTTGGATTTGAATGGTTGTCTAAATGGTGCCAACGCGGTAAAGAAGTTCGGTGGCTGTAACTCAAACACCACATTTCCAGAGTGTGAATGTCGCCGGTGGGCGATGGAGATCGGAAATGGTTCAAACTTTGAGATTTTAATTGTTGATCAGACATGTTTAATGGTTGATTTATCCGTAACCTTAGTTAACTGTTATTACATAAGATTTGGTCAAATTTAGGACTTTAGTTTTCAATGGTTGATTCTGAATTGGTTGTTGTTCATGGGGGAGTTTTGATCGGAGATGACTTGGTTGTTGTTCATGTGGAGTTTTGATAGGAGAAGACAACCAAAGAAAACATGATTTATTTTTTATTTTTTTATTAATACTTTTTATTTTATTGTAAATTAAAAATATTGTTTATAATATACATTGACTAGGTAAATAATTCAATTTTTTTTTATTTAATTCCACGTAGGAAAAACCTGCGCCACGTCATTTAAAAACAAGTTTCAGGTCAAATAATACATACAATAGTTGTATATAACAATTTAATAAATACAATAGAGAATTAAAAAAATGGATGAATACAATAGATTTTGGTGTAAAGTTCAATACATTTCAAAACAATTAACCCAAGTTTTAATGGTTATTTTAGTCCTATAATAAAATAAGTTATAAAATACATGATCACATGAAATAAGTTATGGTTATATAGTTAGAACAGTAATATAGGTAACTCGAAATTGAAGTCTACAATTGGTGATTCAAGACCCTTTATTCTCTCCAAGTCGAATATTCACCTACATAATTGCAAAGATTTGATTAATTACAAGTTTATACTTCTCGGTTGTGCTTTTAAATGATGTTAAGTAACTTGTGTAGAAGGAAAGATTAAGCAGATCATATCAGTCCCGTAATTCCAAAGTGGAACAAAGTAATGAATCAAAGGTGGCAAATTTGACCTATTTAATCACCCGGTATGTACTTAATCCGCAAAGAACCTCTAAAATCATTTTAGTCGAATAATTAGACCATACACCAGTTACACATTTCGCTTCATGTGTGTGTAAACAAACTGGTTACCTGAGGCACACACTTTAAGCACCTGAACAACATTTGAAAACTAGTTACTTGAGTCGCATAGTTGCAAAAAAATGCATCGAGGCCAAATTTTTTATTTAACTCATAAAATATAATAACTCATTTTATTGGAAATATTAAAAGATGACTCAATAAAAATAAATAATTGATATAAAGATAAATTGGACATAAAGTATTTCGGATCAACCTAACCTAACCAAACAACAACATATTTCTTGGTAACTAATACTGATAGTTTTAATGACAACAATAGGTCGTTATAGAAACTGTGCACTCGATCTCTCTTTGATAACTAGTTATAATTAAAAAGTGTGCACTCGATCTCTCTTTGATAACTAGTTATAATTAAGTACTTTTGGCATTAATTGGAATTTAATCCAAACAAGAAACAACATGCTCACACAAAAACCCCAAAATTCGGGTTAAGGCCCAAAAAAGGCTCGAAATCCAACACAACCACACAATTTAAATTATAAGGTAATTAGTGATGGAAGTATAGACCCAAAAAGTGATCACATAGTTTTTGGCACTAAACAGTTTGATTGACGATTTTATGATTGATGAATATTCCCTGGTAATTAAAAAATATTTATATTTTATGAGAAAGAAGATCTAAACAACTTTCATATTGACTCAACCGCTGCGTAAAAAACCTAAGAGTCGGACAGTGTTTGAAGCCGCTCCCACCGAATTATGTATATATATCATACTATACGCATATATTAAAGAAAATATATATAAACTTGCAAAATAAATATGAGACGATTTAGTAAAATGAAAATACATGTTTTAACCTTATTTTACACTCTTTATTGTACGAGAAAATTAAGCTAAGTTATTCATATATAGTATAGATAACTAACAACATTTGTTAGTTAGCTCATTAGTATGGAGATTGCCCAACTACGTTTCCACGATCATAATAGCTGCAAATAACAAACCACCATCCACTATTGGTGCATTGAACTCTAGCGCACCCAATTTGAGCGGAATTAGTCCACACCACTTGAGTATACTGCGCACAGGCGTGTCCACCGGTACAAGTATTGCTAGTATGATCATAATAAGGTTGCTGACCAACCCATATATTCACTGCGGCTGTACCTGTTAGACCATTGCCCGATGCAAGGTTCTCACCAAAAGGTCCACCAGAGTTAACGAGACTGCAGTCAGTTTTTCTCTGGTTAGCATAGTTCTGAGCATAGGCAGCAACAGTGGTGTTCCATACAACGTTTCCGACACCCACTTGAGCACGAGCTGTATTGTGAGCATTTAAGTAATCCTGTTGTGAGTTTTGAGCATTAATGGAGTGAAGAATGGATAGACTGAAGAAGGAAATGAGTGCAAATGAGAGTTTAATTGACCCCATAACTACTACTGATCTTTGGTAATGAATAACTAGTGTTTGATGAGTGATATAGATATGAATTACAAGGGAGTATTTATAGAATGTTATGTAAAATTCAAATGACTACTTGAGATGTGAAAAGGTCCATAAGTTACGGATACCAATCTAAGAGTCAACAAAAATTACCCACTAGGCATAATGGCATTTACTTCAAATCTTGAAGTAAAATTCAAATGACTACTTGGGATTTTAATTAAATATTTCTTCCCACATTCGGGCTTACAGTAACCACCCACCACCTAGTTAAAAAGTGTGAAATAACAATTCTTAGAGCGCATCGAGAGAGCTAAGCGTGAGTTGCTGGTCAAGAACTCATTTTATAATCTTAAAATTTTCAAGATAATATATATATATATATATATATATATATATATATATATATATATATATATATATATATATATATATATATATATATATATATGGACAAGTGTATTAGGTGCACAAGTGTCAAGTAGTTAGTACCCGCTAGATATGCTTGTACGTCCATTCTAGAATGTTAAACGTCTTTTCCTAGTCACGTAGTTATTAATGAAAGCGGATAAATGAACTTTCTTTTTTAGATATTTCTAATAATCCCAAGTCATATTTTATTTACGTTTATCAAATCATGGAGTTGCTTTAGTATTCAAGAATTTATTAAATAGAGTCTAGCCGTATTGTAGTTTCGTATTAAATAGATTGTGTTGAAAAACGCTTGATTCACTTAGTTAAGATTCACACTGACCTTCAATTGGCTGAACTTTTCAAAAAAGCATTTGATGTTACAAGATTCAATTTTCTTGTTCAAGCTATTAGTCTTATGAATCTTGATTGAGTGTTTCTTAGAAAGAAAAAAAAATTGTACATATCTTTTTGCATTTTGATTTCCTTTTATTTCAAAATACAAAAAGATAGGAAGAAAAATGAAAAAACTCAAAAATATTGTAACTGTGGTGTTGTTTTCTTTTAAGTCTTGTACATATTTTTTTTATGTCTGGTGTTATTTTTGTTTTAAGTCTGATACATATTTTTTTAAGTCTGGTGTTATTTTTCTTTTATGTTTGGTACATATTTTTTAAGTCTGGTAGTAAGTGTTTGTACAGATAAAATCCAAAAATATGTGATTTTTTGTTGTATAGATAAAACTCAAAAATAGTTCTATAATTCTATTTTTAAGTATTTTAGTATGTTATTTCTGTGTCTTATATACATATTTTCAGAAAATCAAATAAAAATTTGGAAAAACCAATCAAAAACTATATAAAAATTGAAAATGTTTCCAACATAATTTAACATAGTTCAGTATTTATAAATTTTTTTAAACCAAATGTTTTCATAAATGTATATATTCTTGCATTTTGAAACCTCTAGCAATATGTGGTTTATAAATTGCTAAAAGTCATTGAAAAAGACAATGGTCAAATGGGAGATCAGTTTTTGTCAAGTAGAAAAGCAAAGAAAAGATAAATTTCAGTGAATTATGGCATTTAAATCTATTTATCATAAAAACTATTAAAGTTTAAAATGTTATTTATAATTTATTGACTTTGAGATCCTTGATGCTAACATGATAAACAACAGAGACAGATGAATAAGTCCAAATTCTCTGATAAACAAGTCTGTTGTCCTCTTAGATCCTTGATGCTTACTTGATAAACGGTAGAGACATGGGAATGAGTTGAACAAGTGTACTAAGTCAAATTTTGAACAATAAAAAAACTTGCATACAATCACAATTATCTTGAGAGAAGAAGCAGTTTATAAGGTTGAAGAATCATATTCTGAGGACTCTCAACAAATATTGAAGATTGTTCATGTGTTCATATAAATTCTTTTGTTATATCATAACACAAAACTATTGTGTTTTCATGAAATATAAGGTATATATGTCATATTTTTAAGTAAAATATTGTATTTTGATTTATTTCTACTTAACAAGAATTCAATAAGTTTGACTTTATATCATGTCATTTTAAAATTATTAAAATTGCAATTTATGAATTTTTGATACATGTTGAATTATAGTATAAATACAAGTTTTTGCGATTTACAATACATTAAATTTCTTTAGAAAATTTGCTCATATGAACTAATTTATGAAGTTCTGGAATATAAGTTTTTTATTTCTGAAAATGACATTTTGTATTTAAACAATTTCAAAGTTAACTAATACATTTGATTGTTTTAATTATGGTGTTTAGATTTTAACCCAGAAAGGTTTACATGGGTTGACTTTGAAATTTTAAGTTATTTCGGGTGCTTTTAATTTAGTTCGGATGATATAAATTTAGATCGGGTGTTAATTTAATTATGTCTGGTAATAGAGTTGACTGTGTTGACCATGAATTTAAGTCGGGTTCTTTATTTTCAAGTCGGGTTATATTTTTTGTTTCAATTTTAACTTGGGGTCACTATTCTTTAAGTCGGATGTATTTCTGTGGGAAAACAATTTAATTTATTTTATTCCTAATTTGTTTTTAATAATTTTAAATTTAAATAATCATTTTTAATTCTTGCAAATTGCATCTCTTATCCAAATCAAACTGCTAATCTCAATATCATTTCTTAGCTTTTCATTTCACTAAAGCTTTCTCTTAGAGTCATCCCGATGGTTTTTAGAGCCTTACGATTCGATTTTAGTGCTCTTAGATTATTTGATTTCTTTTTCCCTTGTTTTTCATAGTTTATTAAGGTGTGTTTTCATTTTTTTACTATATTCATATTGATTATATTGCTTTTATTATGTACTAATAATATGAGATTGATAACAGATGGATTTTTCATTTAAACCAAAGCACAATGTTGCTGCATTTCTGGATACGGGTCATTATGAAGTAGATAATGAATGGAGAGTCATTCTTGGATTTTTTATAAACTCCAGTCTGAAATTTTCCATATCTGAAAGTCATGTTCTATACAGAGACATGCTTGTAGAGTTTTGGCAAAATGCAAGGTTTGGCATGATTGATAATGTGAGAACGATTGTTTCAACTATTCAAATGGAGAATGTGATTGTTACCAAAGAGGTAATTAGAAGGGTATTACAGTTTGATGATCCTGGTGGAGTTGAAAGATTAGAGTTAGATGAGATAAAAAAAATGTGTGCAGACAAGCTGGGTATGAAGGTGATTTCCCAGAAAGCATGGTCAAAAAGATAAGGTTCTCGTATAATTGGAGGTATCTTATTCATATGCTGGTGTGCTGCATCTCTAGGAGATCAGGGGGATTTGATGAAATGAATCAGATTTTGGCCACTGCTTTTGTGTGCATGATCACATAAAGTAGATTCAACTTCTCTGCTTTTATTATGGACTTCATGTAAAGAATGACAGAAGGCGGTTCTCATAAGTTTCTATTATACCCAAGGTTTCTCCAGATTATCTTACAAACTGAGATTCAAGGGTTAATGCTGGAAGGGCCTACTCTAAAAGAGGAAAACATGAACTGGAAGATCATGAACAACATGAAGAAGTCAGTTGCTAAAGAAAGAGTGGTCTTTTCATGGAACTTTACACCTTTCTTTCCCCCTATGATATATCAAGCTAGAGTAGCAATTCAAATCTACGAAGAGCTACAACACCAGTGGGGGTAAAATGTAAAACATCAAGAACATCAACAAAAACAACAACCTGAACAACATGTTGAAGTTGATTAACCTGTATACTCTCTCATTTATATTCCATCCCCTCAACCTCAAACACCTATCATCATTCAACAAGCCCAGGGCAGTGATGAGAGAGATTGGTTCTATACAATTGAAGAAAGTCAGGCTCTGCTAAGTATAGCAAGCACTCATATTCTTACTCATGTGGTTCCTACCATGTCTATCCCTATGGTGCAAATTCAGAAGGATACTTCATCAAGTAGTCCTATTCGAGTATATACTTCAAAGAAAAAAGGGGGAGATGGAGTTGGGGTATTGATTGTGTTAGAACTTGAGAAAAAGAATGATGTTTTGGAACAACTACATCAGAAGCAGAGATTAATGATTAACCAACTTAGATGGAGGAATGCTGCTAATGAAATTATTAGAGATCAATTAAGGTTTTCAGTAATGTTAAAGTCTCTTCCTATGGATGATGCATCCAAAATATGCGGAGATAAAACTACTCAAACTAAAGTTGAAACTGAGAAGATTGTTGATACAACTGTTGTGCTAGAAGATGCTGATATGGAGCAAACAGTTCAAATGGAATTTGAAGGAAGGATTGATGAGGAAGGAGAGAATACTAGCAGTGAGTCAATTAATGAAGAAACAGAAATCGACTTGACCATTGTTGGCAAGATTGTGTAAGACATGGAGAAAGCTGGGAGCTCTAAAGGTAACGAGAAATTGTCTGAATTTACCTCTGACTTTAATCTTTTTAAATCGGGTAGTGAACAAATTTAGCAGGGTGAAGAGACTTTTATCTCTAGTGATGATTTAGTTAAATCGGGTGGTGAGAGATTTAACTATGGTGATGAGTTATTTAACTCGGGTGATGAGGAAAACTGTGAAAGTGTTATGCTTGGAGAGAATATAAAGAAGTTCAAAGATGTTGATCAATTTGGGGAGATCATTGATAAAGAAACTTTTGAGAAACACTTTGAAGGGTTATATGATGGAATATTTGATGAAAATGCAACAGAGACCTTTACTGTATATATGAAGGAAATAATTCATGTTTTTGTGCATACTTATGATGAAAGCAATAGATGGAATGATTAGTTGGGAGGATAGAAGTTGATTATTGTTATTGACAGTGACAAAGATGAAGAGGAATTTGTTTAAACAGTAGTAAAGGAAGAAGAAGGAGAGAAGGTTGTGGAAGAAACTGATGTAGGTAGTAGTTTAAAACAAGGAGCAGTAGGAAGAGTAAAGAGCATGGCTATGAAGACTTTAAGTTTAGTACCTTCAAGAGTTGTGGATTTGAAAAAGAAGATGCCTGGTTACAAAAACATGTTTTCAGAGAAAAATTATAAACTTCATTTGAAAAATTACTTGATAGTTGTTGGTGGTATGTCTACTAGATCAGTTGGGCAGGTGAAGGTAGAGACATTGGAGAGAAACTGGTTAGATGTACAAACCAAAGTGATGGTAAATGAGATGAAAACAAAAAGAGAAAGAAAGATAGAGGAGGAGTTGAGCAAGAGACAGATGGAAAGAACTACAACAAATGTTGAGGTCAACTTGGAGAGTCAAAGAAAAGAAATTCCAATTGCTACTCATGTGCAGACTGTTGAGGGATCTTCTGCACAATATGCTGATCATAGTCAAAATGTGACTTTGAAGTCTCTTGTTGAAAAACAGAGTCAAGACAAACGTGAAGCAAGAAGATGATCCTTTTGCTGAGTACATGGAGAAGGAGTCATGGTTTACTAAGACTCAACAAGAAGATCAAGAACATGCTCAACCAAAGTCAACTCTTCATGAAGATTATTATGTTGATGATCCAGCTGTCACTGCTATGATTGAAGAATTATCAAACTAGATAGATAAAACTGCATCAGATGGTGGTGATCTTGATCAGTATGGATTTCCCATTGACACTATTGATACATCAATCCAAGGAGATGAAGGTGCAACTGGATCAAGAATCAAGAATGTGACTCAAGAAGAGTTAAGGGCAGAAAGAGAAGAATTGCTGAGAATGAAAAGAGGCATCTTGCCACCTATTGTTGGTTGGAGGTTTGATCATTACAGCGGAGATATAGTGACAAGAGAAAGAGCAGATGTTGAACTATGACTCAATCCTTTGACACAACTGAAAAGTTAATGCAAATATCAGTGGAAGATGGCAGAAGGCTTTGTCAACTGAAAATGGTGAATCATGGTTCATACTCACATGGATATGACTATGAAAAGTTCATCCATGAATGTGCTAAAACATACTTTACCAACTTTGGGAATAAATCCAGGGCTAAAATTAAAAGGATGACTATGTACACAACTCCTATGAAGAAAGTAAAAGTTATGCATCAAAAGCCTAGAATTCTCAGGTGGTGGATGGACTATGAAAATGATGAGATTGTCTTGGATATAGGGGACGGTGAAGATGAGAGGCTCTATGAAAATGTTGATCTAAGAGAGCTCTCATATGAAGATATTATGACTATTTTTCACTTACCTCTTAAAAAATTACAACCTAATGACAATAAAAGAAGAATGGCACTTGAGGTTGTAGCTTGGGAGGTGGATAAGATAAAAAGAGGTACAAGAGTTGGAAGATAGTTGCTGATATGAATGATGGAAGATGGGAATGGAGCTAATTATAGCAAGGTGGAGATTTTGGAAGCATCATCCAAGGGGGAGATTGTTGGAGCATAAAAGGAGTGATGGCTGAAGCTTCCAAAGACTCTTCATCAAGTGCTGTGTGTTAAACATGTAGTTCGGGTGAACATTGTTCATCACCCGAACTAAATCATAGTTAGGATTTTCATGAAGACTTTAAGTCGGGTGAACTTCACCAGAGTTAAGTCAAGTTCACTCGACCTAAAAGTTGAATGAAGTTTTGTTTATTAGTTCAATCGAAGTGTTTTTAAATAAACATAAGGGTTGATGTAATGTAATAGATAGATTTTATAGCCTATAAATAGTGGAGAGAGTGAGTCATATAATAAGAGCTTGAGTGTAAGGGAGATTATCATATGTAACAACCTTTCCCGCCATTTAAGGCTTTGGATGAAAGTTTCATTTACTGATTTAAATTAATTCATTGTTTCTATTTCGTTAACTCAATTCATTAACTTGTGATTACACCACCAGTTAGTGATTCTAAACTTAGGATTGTTGCTTTAAGAGATTGATCAGACCTGACAGTAGCGGTAACGACAAAACTATATTTGACAATATTCATTATTGATATATGAGTAAGGAAATTAAATGTTGATAATGATAAAAGCATGAAAAAAAGGTTTTAAACTCCAATCATAATAATGTGAAAATTGAATATATAAAATTCATTAAAAAGAATAATATTAACTTTTAAAACACATATAATTCTTTCATCACGCAAAACTTCTTAGTGGACAACATTTGAGGAATATATATATTTCGTTGTGTTTAAAACATTTTGTGGCTTCACTAATACTTTTGTATTTCTACTTAATATTCCTCTTGATATAACAAAATAAAGTTGTCCATGTAAAAACATAAATTCCGGTTAATACACACCGACTTACGAAATTGTTGTCTTCAACTTCTATATTGCATTATTAACATAAAAAGGACAAAGTTTTAATGTTTATTTTAGTCCTATAATAAAATAAGTTATAAAATACATGACATGAAATAAGTTATGGTTATATAGTTAGAACAGTAATATACGTAACTCGAAATTGAAGTCTACAATTGGTGATTCAAGACCCTTTATTCTCTCCAAGTCGAATATTCACCTACATAATTGCAAAGATTTGATTAATTACAAGTTTATACTTCTCGGTTGTGCTTTTAAATGATGTTAAGTAACTTGTGTAGAAGGAAAGATTAAGCAGATCATATCAGTCCCGTAATTCCAAAGTGGAACAAAGTAATGAATCAAAGGTGGCAAATTTGACCTATTTAATCACCCGGTATGTACTTTTTTTTGAACGGCAAAGTTAATAGTTAGTGATTCGAGTCCACAGTGACATCCAATTGGGCAGTATGCGAGCATCGAACCTTCTCTTTAGGGAATAAACCCCACTCCTGCTTCTAAGGGCCCCTGAAGGTCCATGGTGAGACTCGAACTTGAGACCTCATCATGAAACCTCCCCAAGATTATCCTTCTAAAATCATTTTAGTCGAATAATTAGACCATACACCAGTTACACATTTCGCTTCATGTGTGTGTAAACAAACTGGTTACCTGAGGCACACACTTTAAGCACCTGAACAACATTTGAAAACTAGTTACTTGAGTCGCATAGTTGCAAAAGAAATGCATCGAGGCCAAATTTTTTATTTAACTCATAAAATATAATAACTCATTTTATTGGAAATATTAAAAGATGACTCAATAAAAATAAATAATTGATGTAAAGATAAATTGGACATAAAGTATTTCGGATCAACCTAACCTAACCAAACAACAACATATTTCTTGGTAACTAATACTGATAGTTTTAATGACAACAATAGGTCGTTATAGAAACTGTGCACTCGATCTCTCTTTGATAACTAGTTATAATTAAAAAGTGTGCACTCGATCTCTCTTTGATAACTAGTTATAATTAAGTACTTTTGGCATTAATTGGAATTTAATCGAAACAAGAAACAACATGCTCACACAAAAACCCCAAAATTCGGGTTAAGGCCCAAAAAAGGCTCGAAATCCAACACAACCACACAATTTAAATTATAAGGTAATTAGTGATGGAAGTATAGACCCAAAAAGTGATCACATAGTTTTTGGCACTAAACAGTTTGATTGACGATTTTATGATTGATGAATATTCCCTGGTAATTAAAAAATATTAATATTTTATGAGAAAGAAGATCTAAACAGCTATCATATTGACTCAACTACTACTATTACTATTATTAAAATTAAAATTAAAATTAAAAAGAAAACATTAAGATCTAAAAAAGAAACTAAAAATATGATTTTATTAGAAACTTTAACTCGACGATCAAAATTATATAATTTTAAACATCGCCTTAACGCACGGATAAGTAAAATCTTTATCATACTAAATAACTAATACTATTATTTATTATACTAATATTAATATAAATAATTATAACCAAAATACATATACATAGTTTTTTTTAACACTTTAAATTATAGAAATTAAATTTGGCCTAAGTTAAAATTTAAGTTAGCGCGTTTTAATTCAAAGAAATTGTTGATTTTATTTCTTTTTAGTGTAAAAATCTAAGAAATCGATTGTTAATGATATGTAAAAAAATGATATACAATTCTATGTTTTAAACTTTATGCTTTTCGAGATAGGTTTTTTAACCCGCCACAACACGTGTGTTACAAAATTCCTCGTTTACTTAAAATCTTGAAATTACCCAACTTGAAGTTTAATTACATATTTCCTCCCCCATTTGGTACTTATAGTAAACCACCCACCATCTAGCTAAGAAGTGTGAATAACAATCTCAGAGCGCATCGAGAGGGCTGAGTTGGGTTAGCCGGTCAACAACTTTTATTTTTTCTATATTTTTAGAATAATAAAAATATTATATGGACAAGCGTATGAGTTTATTATGGATAACTATATTAAATTTAGTAGCTTAGTAATCGTGTGATACACGTGGTTTTATAAAAAACCCGTTCAACTTTTTTCTCATAAAATCAGTAGTATTTTATATATTTAGTTTGAAAAATGCTTGCAATTTCCTTCTTTTTGATGATACTTTTTCCTTCAATAATTGGTATCAATGTAATTTACACTAAATCTTTATACTCTTATAATTGAAAAGTTATGCATGCCACTTGGCAAATTTGTAGAAGTTGAGTTACTAACATAAATGACTTGGCAAAAGATTTAGAATGCAAAGCTGTAAAATTTGGCTGGGAAATTAAGGTTTATTAACATCTTCAATTCGATTGCCTTTAACCATCCTATCCATCAACCTTTCCCATTTTTAATGATCTGGTTTTGACATTTGTTTACTCCCTCTTTAAAGACCGGTTACAATATGTCCCTTCGATATATATAAATATAAAATCTAGTTATGCATCTGATCGAAATCAGGTTAGTGCCTCACATGAGACCTGTCAAGGATGATTGGAAGATTAACGTGTGGTCTGCGGACACAGCATGGTTTCTCATTCATTTGTTTTAACTAATTGTACTATTGATTGTACGATTACTGCCAATAAAAAATATTGCTTCCAAAGTTTGAAAAGCTTATATATGTATATATTTGACAAGTGGTTTTGGTCTTGCCGAGAATAAGGTCGGAAAGGTCACTTTATATGTATCATCAACTATATAAAACTTGAATGGTTATTAATGTTGTTTGTTTCGACATGTTTGCTTGGTGTGGACTTGAAGTTTATTCAAATAATGGTAAATCAACAACGAAACCAAGACTGTTTCAACTTTTAACTGGTGGCCTTGGAGTAAGTTTCCTTCTAAAATTTCCAACTTTCTTGTATCGATTAAACATTGATGCGGTATTAGTAACTCCGTCCTTTTGTATTGTGTTTGTGGAACACTTTGTTGGATACTTCTGCACAATGCAGAAATTTTACTCTTTGAAGGTTGATTGAAGGTGGAAAATGGGTTGTTCAAACGGGTTCGGTAGCATTTCGACATACATAATGCAGAAATTTTACTCTTTGAATGGAAATTAACTTGGTTGGGTTGGACAGACACACAATGAAATTCATTATTTAAAATTGTTACAATTTAGTTATCTTTTCTTTTTGAATATGTTCTGTTTTTTTGTGATTAAAGACCTGTATGAAATGCTAACATGATTAGCTGGCCTCGTTTAACAAACTTCATAAAGATTACATGTTTGACTCGAGTGGCGTGTCACACCCCGTCAGTGGCGGAAAAGCAGAGTGTGACTGATTGGCGATGGTCATAACACAATAGTAAATAAAGACATAATCTATATGATAAAAGAATTAATGTATGTTATGACGTCGTCATACTCAAGGTAAAATCCTTGGTACACGAATCCGTCAAACACTACAAACAATAAGTTCAACAAAATAATCCAACGTAACGTATCAAATACTCAAGCATGCAAGCCCGAAATAAAATCCCAAAATAAAAGTATAGTTACAGCAGAATGCCACAACACAAATGCAAATGCAATCCTGAAGTCTGCTAGAGTCCGACTCCTAAAGCCAAGTCTTACGTCTGCTCATTACCTGACAATAAAGCTTAAAAATTCAACATAAAGTTGAGCGAATTCATTGAGTAAGTATAAAATGTAAAGGTAAGAAAACATATCTCAATACTAGTTTAGCAAAAAGGATGTGTAATGTAAGTAGTAAGAAAACATAATCCATAATCATACAACGTAAGCATGTATCACTAGTAGGCAAGGTATACTAGTAACAAGTAATGTCCGTAGAAAAGGTATACTGACTATCTCATCCACAGTAGCCACGCTACCGTAAGTACACCTCATTAGTAGGAAAGGTATACTAATGAGCGTGCATGTATCAGTAGCAAATGTATAATGACCAACAATATCCGCAGTAGCCACACTACCGTAAGTACACCTCAATAGTAGGAAAGATATACTAATAAGCGTGCAGGTATCAGTAGGAAAAGATATATTGTTACGTCGGTAGGAAAGGTATACTGGTGAACAACTCTCACAACCAATGTCTCGTTAAGTTTTTACAAATATGCATTAGGTTTGTTACACATTTAATGATTTCTAAAAGTAGTAAGTTTTCATAAATAGAAATATCTATTTACGGTAAGTTTCCATAAATAGAAATATCTATTTATGGTAAGTTTCCAAAAATAGGAAGGTTTCCATATATAGCAAGTAATGGAGATAAAATCCGTTTATCGAAATCCGTTTTTCTCAATAGTACTTTTGGTTGAGCTTTACTTTCTCCCGATTTGTAGAACATATACAATAGTAAAAGAGAGGCAATGAACTCACCTTATCGAGCAATAAGCGACACTACACAAGTACTGTGAATATGTGTGTCTGTACAAGTAAGTAGGTCACAAGCTATGTCCCGACTAGATCTAGAGCTCCCCTAGATAAAGGTAGTAATAAATCGTAAGAATAAGATTAATGTGTTTCGTACTCGATTAATTATCGTGTTTAGGTTTTAGATATAACGATAATATTTTCAGCTAGTACCTATGTTCATTCAAACTGATATATCTAGAGTTTTAGGAAGAGTTAGACGATGAATTTTATATATCTGAAACTAGACTCGGAGGGCTACATTTTAGACTAAGGTTTTGATCCAGTTGAGTTAATTATGAAAGAGTTATGATTGAAACAAAACTAGTCTTATAATCTGTCCAAAAACGTTTGTTTTAATAAGTCGAGTTATAAAGCGTTTCAAAGTCGTAAATTATAAATTTAAACAAGTTAACCATTTCTAAGGTGTTTGTACCTGTTAAAAATCAATATTAATACATTCAAAATATGTTTAAGATCTTCTAAGTGTTTACACAATTCAAATTATCAAAACCTAGTAAAATATTCCGAAAACTCAGATTCGACCTTCTTTTAGTATTTTACACTTTTAGAAAGTTATACGATGAAGTAGAGAACGAGTCTTACGTTTTTCAAAACTAGATTCCAAGGAATACAATATTAATTTAGGGTTCAGTTTCAAATTCCAAATTACCCATGAGTTATTAACCAAACAAGACAGAATGATTTACCGATCATCAAGATTACAAAACCGAAGAATAAGCTCTTTAGATTAGGTTTTCTATGTGACGATTAGCTTATGAAACTTGTAGATACACATCACGCGATGTTAGTTCAGCTTATAAATACCCAAAAAACAGATTCAAACATAGACACAACACGATATAAGAATAACACAATGAAACATAAAAAGGAAAACAAGAGTTAGGGTTTTATACCCTTAGCTTGTGTGCAATGATTGGAAAAGTTGAGTCTTGCTCCTTGACACCACAAGGATGATCTAAGACCACGAAAAGAGCAGCAAGGGCCGCTGATATCGATCCATGTATCAACCATAACCAAGATCGAATAACGACATAAGACTAGAACTTTACAACATGAACGAAAATGAATGAATGCATGAAATCGGTCAAGAAGATTCAACATAACCACACTTACATTAAACTGGTTGCTGATTGAAGATTGACCCAATAATGATTTAAGGCTCGATTAGGGCTGAAAAGGGAGTGTTGATTATCTACAACACAACGATATAAGGTTGCTACAAAGAAAACAAAACAAGGTTATTATGGTGACGGTTTGGAGATCGACTAGGAAGAAATTAAATGACAAATGAGCATAAACGATACCTAATGATTCCTTGTTGAGGTATGATAGGAGGCTAATGATGATGATCAAATGATGGCCTTCAAAAACCAGATGGTGGCTGTAGCAAAAGGATCACCTACGAAAATCAAGAGTTTGATTAGATTTTCGGCTATAAGGTTTTACAAGACTCGAAAAACACAATTACCTTGGATGAATGATGATGCTTCAATATGAAATTGATGGCTGCACACTGGTGGAAGGTTTTCGGCATATAGACGGAGAGAAATGAGAGTGACGGTTGTGAAAGATATGAAGATTAGGGTTTTGTGTTAGGGTTAACCAAGGGAGTGAGTGTATGATTGTATTAGACACAATAGTTAAGATGTTTGGCTGAGGTTGAATCATTAGTGACCTTTGGCTCGGTTTTCTGCACCATAGGGTTAGCCAAAGTGGCTCAAGCAATGGCGCTCACTCAACATTGAATTGTAAAAACTGACATGCAGTCAAGCTGCGTCGCAGCCCACACCCACTACGGCGCAGTGGGACTTTTATCTTCCAAAACTTCTCGTTTACTTTGAGTACAAGTAACGGACGATACCCAAAAGCAGGATACACAAAATAAACAATACTCGAGAAAATTATATAAGTATATTACGTACAAGCATCGAACACGAACACTCAAATAATTTAACATAGTTTATGTAACCAAGTGAGACGGTAATATAGAACACGGAACTAATCGATAAGTCATCTAAGAGCTCGTCGAGTGGGAACTAACTACTTGTGCACCTAAACTAACACCATATCAATCACATATAAGGATATACACACATGTCAAAAGTAATAATCACACGTACGTAAAGTATAAGGAACTTTCAAATTAAAAGTTTTTTTTTTGTAAACACGGTAAGAGCTATCAGCATACTAGACTAAACCGAGTCGGAAAAAGTGACGGTTGTTGTGACGTCTCGTCTATTTGAGGTACTTGAGTTACCGTTATTATTTTAATATTATTCGCAATTGTTTTGACCCCTGTATTTCGCTTTGTTTTACTCACGGTTTATTGATGAGAATCGGGTTTTATGTGATTATTTTGATTCGTCCCTTGAGACGTAAGTTGATATTTATCTAAGTGCCAAATAGTTAGTATGCTCATGGAAATAAGTTAGGAGGTTTATGCCAAATTGTCGGTTAACGTATCCCTATCCTTAAGAAATCGTGCTTTGCTCGTGTTTATGTTTTTACCGAGAAGTATGTATTTCCATTTTGGAATTTAAATCGAATCATATAATGAATTACAAAACCAAGAATACCTATAATGAACTTGTCTAAGTTCATATGAAAAACAATCGGGAACTCTAAACAAACGAACGTGCGTAACCATAACTTATACCGAAAAATGAAATTTGCTGTTTGGAGACCTAATTGCGCCGCAATTGGTCCCATTGCGCCGCAATAGGGTGCAGATCAGCACTTGGTGATTTTCTAACTTTTGCAATCTTTCTTAAACGGGCCTAAACCATTTGTGACGGGTTTGTGCTTGTCCAAAGGCCTTTTGGGTCCAGTAAAGACACACTAACACCCCCCATTGAGTCCCATTTCATTCTCACTTTCACACACACACAACTCATCACACTCTCTCTCTCTTTGAAGCTAAACACCCACAAACACACAAACACTCCTCTCATCTTCTTTCTTGTGACTGTAAATCCAGAGTTTAAACCACAAATTTTACCACCATAAATTGTTGTTTTCATCAAGAGGAGTAGAGTTCTTTCATCCATTTGGAGATTTACTTGGTTATATCGTTTTCGGGTCGAAATCACCGTCTCATATCAAGGATCTTCATCACTTCTTGCTTGATCTTCACATCTTCACTTTCTTTGGGGTATAATAACTTGAACTTTCTGTATTTTATAAGTTTTAATCATTGCATGTATCATCTAACTAAAGAAAATGAGTTTTATAAGAGTTTGATGGTAAAATATGTATGAAAATCAAGTTTTTGTAAAAATGTGTATGGATCTTGATTAAATGATGGTAAAAGCTTTACAAAATGGTTAATTGAAAGTGTTTTTGAACTTATTATAACTTGCATGCCCAAATCTACCATCAAAAGACGATTTACTAAACACGAAAAACATTTTCGGTGGGAATCTGCCCAGGAATGCGCCGCAACCCTCCCTGTTGCGCCGCATTCTCGAGACAGATTGCCCGTTTTCGTTTTGTTTCGCTGTTAAACGTAATCGTAAGCTTGTATTCATAAGAACCGGTATTAACGAATGGTGTATTGTGTTTTGGAGTTAGAAATCTCATCACCACACCATCAAAGGATTTTGTCTCGGGTTCTTAGCTTGCTAAAATTGCGGTTGTTATCGGTAAGAATTGACTTTCTTCCAAATTTCTCATCTTTCATATGTTCGGTTTTAGCCTTGAAAAATGGTTAGGAATAATTATTAGACCAACACTTGGTATTATCGGATTTGGACAAACTTTGGACTAAAATACGTTAAAATGTGAATTTAACCATAAGTAACGTATTTAACTTATATCATATTATATATTATGAGAAAGACTTAATTGCTCTTGAAAATACAAATTTTGACAAGCGGGAAAGTGTACTGAATTTGGACTAATAATATACGTTGCGGAAGCGCTGCCGAAATTCATTTCACGTCTTTTACGACTATAAAACACTTATATGAGTAACTTGGGCATAAAAGTAATATATTACACAATAACATCGTCTTTGGACTCAAAGACGCCAATATATGTATAAAAGTCATAATATTACTTAAAACGAATGTTTTAACCTCTTTTAACAAACAAACCTTCGTTTCATAACGCGTCGTAATCTAAAATTATCAAATGGCGTTTTTACGACAAACTCTTGGTGAAATGGTTTTGAAGATTATGTTACTCTTATATTTTGAAAAGTTAGACTTCAAATTATCCAAAGTGACAAATTGGACTTTTAAATTGATTTTGACTTTAATAAGTCAACATAAATGACATTTGACTTTCATAAGTCAACATCTGTGACTTTGACTTTTATAAAGTCAACATTCCTTACGTTTGACTTTGACCAAGTCAACATTGTTTCCGTTGACCTTGGTCGATCTATTGAAACTTGATAACGATATTCTATTAACCGATACTCCTAGTAATCATTTTCGATTCGGATTATCATTCTTCTCCAGTTGACGATTATGACGTGGAATGCCGATATCTCTCCGAGCGGTCGTGTTTGACGCGGAACATCGCCTTCTAAATACGTCACTCTATTTAAACTTATTAATATTTGGATCATCTTATTTAACTTAATCTTAACCGACAAGGCTAAACCGGACCTAGACTTATAGAGATACTGAGACTATGTTGTTTATTGTTTAAGGCACTTAGGCGGTGGAGTTGTAGCTCTGTGTTTGGTGTACCCGATATTTGTTTGCTGAAGCTTTATCAGTGAGTTATTCGTAGCCCTTGTTTTAAATATTTTGGGCTGTAAAGCGTATTTTAAAATGTCTGCTTGTATGCGGAATGTTGTTGATTATCTTGTTTGCCTAGTGGATTAGGTCTGCCTTAGATTAAGCCATTAGCCCTTGTTGGGGCCCCCTGATACACTTGTTAAGCTTTGAGCCCAACGGTTTTACATATATATAGATCTATATGGGTTATAGACCTAACCCTCTCTGCTCGGTAGAATGTTTCTAGGAGTGGAAGTTATGGCCGGTTAATTAATTTGTTACCTTTGGTTGGCGACCTCAGGATTTGGGGTTGTACGGTCAGGTTCAGTGTATGAATAGTCTAGGCAAAGTACCTCTCACTATTGGTTGTTGAAAACAAGATATATCATTTGAAATTAACGTTGTCTTTGATGAAAATTGTCGATGGGTCAACTTTTACTTTAAATTTGCGAATAATTCACCAACATGTTGTTGATGTCGTTTTAACGCTTTGCAGGAAATTGAGGATTCCTGTTGATCATGCCATTTGTGCTTTTGGGATATTTTCTTGTGTATTTCGGAACTTATGATACTTGTTGTAATGTCCTTGATGTTCCGTTTTGTTATGTTGTAATACATTCGTACTCGGCGATTTATCGCTTTTGAATTTGTAATGTATTTTGTAAACCCTTGGCATGATTAATGTTATTTTGATGTTTTGTTTATCGGTTATATTGTTGTAATCTTGACTCTTGATATTATAACTGGAACATTCCGTGTTTCCGCTATAAGCGGGGTGTGACAGAAGTTGGTATCAGAGCCAAAGGTTATAGCGAACCGAGTGATTTTAACTGAGTAAATCACTTGGACTATGACCATAGGCTTTTTGAATCGATTTACTCTGATTGCAATGTGTGCACTATTTTTCATACGTGTTTATTTTCGCGTCTGTTATTTTGGCGTTTGGCCTTGCTTTTGCACACATTTGCTGATCGATTTCTTTCCTTTTTATTTTAGGACGATGGCGCCTAAGAGGAGAGTTGCGACACGAAGTTCTGCTAGGCGTGCTACTGCGAACGCGAGGGCTAATACCGCGAGTCAGAATGCGAGAGCGAATACGTCTAATGCGAGAAGGAACAATGTGGAGAACGATACGAATCCTGACATGGCTCAGATGATTGCTCAACAGATTACGGCAATGATGCCCGAGCTTATAGCTCAACTGAGGGAGGGCACAGCCCAAGGAACTGGTGGTGGTTCGGGCTCTGGAAATCCCGAGCCGGTTGTTAATAATGAGGGCCCTGAGCCGGTTGTTGAGGGTGATGACGTTGTTGTAACTGGGTCTGGTGGACCCAAGACAGTTTCTGGTGGAGCCGAGGGCTCAGCTCGACGTGTTGAATGCACAATGAAGACCTTTATGAGCTGCAAGGCCCCGGAGTACCGCGGCAATGAGGGAGCGACTGGAACGCTTCAGTGGATGGAGAAGCTAGAATCTATTTTCGATGCTATCGATTGTGCGGACAAAGATAGAGTCCGATTTGCTACGTTTGTATTTCAAGGAACGGCTCTGACATGGTGGAACTCGGTCGTGAATGTGCGAGGCCGAGCGGAGATTAAGACCATGACTTGGGAGCAATTGAAGGAGTTAATGATCATTGAGTATGTACCTGAATCTGAGATTCAGAAGTTGGAAGATGAACTGTGGAACTTGACCATGGTTGGGTCAGACATCCAGGGGTACACTTCGCGTTTTCACGCTTTGTCCCAACTGGTTCCACACTTGGTTCGACCGGAACTCAAACGAATCGGTCGCTACACTCACGGATTACCCCCAGCAATCCGTAAGAGTGTCCTATCCAGCAAACCGAGCACGTTTCAGAGCGCGGTTGAGATTGCGATTACCTTGACTCAGAATGCGGTCCGAGATGGTGAACTACCCCCAATGATTGTTAAGCAAAACTCCAGTGGGAAGCGGAGTGGTGACTTCCGTCAGAATGACTCGCGTAAAAGGTCCAGGAGACAGGATGCTCCTCAAGTTGCGAAGTCCTATGCAGCAGTGACAACGGGTACCCAGGGTAAGTACCCGCAGTGTGGTCGGTGTGGTCGGTATCATACCAAAGAAGTGGCGTGTTGGGAATGCAGTATCTGCAAGAAGTTGGGTCACACGGACAAGTTCTGTAAAGCCGGAAAGGGCAAGTGTTTTGAATGTGGTTCTCCTGATCATCATAAGGACAGATGTCCTAAGTTAGCTGCAGCTGGTAATGCTCCTCGAGGCAGGGCGTTTGTTATGGGAGCCAAGGAGGCTCAGCAGGATCCACACGTTGTTACAGGTACCTTCCTCATTTGTGGTCGACCTGCGTTTATTTTATTTGATTCTGGTGCGGATAGAAGTTTTATATCTGATGAGTTTAGGACTATGATTCCTTGTAAGTCTGTACCTTTAGTACCTCCCTTTGAGATAGAATTGGCTGATGGTGAGTTCTTACATGCGTCCGAGTTACTTTCCGACTGTAGTGTTAGTTTCGACGATCACTCTTTTCCTATCGACTTAATTCCGATTAGGTTAGGTAGTTTCGACGTGATTATCGGCATGGATTGGTTAGAGACGCATCGTGCGGAGATCGTATGTTTCGAGAAGATGATCCGTATCCCGTTACCGCATGGAGAGCCGCTATTAGTTCAAGGAAATAAGGCAGGGAAGCGTCTTAAGATCGTCTCGTGTATGAAGGTCCGGGAGTACATTAAACGGGATTGTTCACTCTTTCTCGCACATCTTGTGAAGAAGGATAACACTGAGAAGCTGGAGGAGAAGCCAGTAGTGTGTGATTTTCCGGATGTGTTCCCAGAGGACTTACCTGGTTTACCGCCTAGACGTGAGGTAGAGTTTAGGATCGACTTAGTTCCCGGAGCAGCGCCAGTGGCAAAGGCTCCTTATAGGTTAGCACCTTCGGAGATGTTAGAACTCTCTAAGCAGATCCAGGAGTTAGTGGATAAAGGTTTCATTAGACCGAGTTTCTCTCCGTGGGGGGCGCCGGTACTCTTTGTGAAGAAGAAGGATGGTTCAATGAGATTGTGTATAGATTACCGAGAGCTGAATAAGCTGACAGTAAAGAACCGTTATCCTTTACCTCGTATAGACGATTTGTTTGATCAACTGCAAGGTTCATGTTTCTTTTCTAAGATTGATCTACGGTCCGGATATCACCAATTGAGGGTGCAGGAGGAGGACGTTCCGAAGACTGCTTTTCGGACGCGATACGGTCACTATGAATTTTTAGTTATGCCATTCGGTGTCACGAATGCGCCTGCAGTGTTTATGGAAATGATGAACCGTATCTGCCGTCCTTACCTCGATAAGTTTGTGATAGTGTTCATCGATGATATTCTGATTTATTCTCGTAGTCGTGCGGAGCACGAGGAGCACTTAAGAATAGTGTTGGAGTTGCTCAGGAAGGAGCAACTTTACGCTAAGTTCTCGAAGTGCGAGTTTTGGTTATCTGAGGTTCAATTTCTTGGCCATGTGGTTAGCAAGGAAGGCATCCATGTTGATCCTGCCAAGATTAAGGCCGTCAGAGATTGGGTTACTCCTAAGACACCCACTGAGATCCGTTCGTTCTTGGGTCTGGCAGGTTATTATCGTCGTTTTATTGAGAATTTTTCGAAGATAGCTTCGCCTATGACGAAGTTGACCCAGCAGAACGAGGAGTTTATTTGGGGTGCTGAGCAGGAAGAAGCTTTTCAGTTGTTAAAGAAACGGTTGTGTGATGCTCCTATCTTGAGTCTTCCCGAGGGTACCGAAAATTTTGTTGTATATTGCGATGCGTCGCATAAGGGACTCGGGTGCGTGCTGATGCAGAACGGGAAAGTGATTGCCTACGCTTCACGTCAGTTAAAGATTCATGAGAAGAACTACACAACCCATGATTTGGAATTAGGCGCGGTTGTTTTTGCTTTGAAGATTTGGCGCCATTATCTGTACGGTACTAAGTGTACGGTGTTCACCGATCATAAGTCGTTACAGCACATCTTTGACCAAAAGATGCTGAATATGAGGCAACGCCGATGGGTAGAATTGTTGAACGATTATGACTGTGAAATTCGTTATCATCCGGGAAAAGCTACTGTAGTAGCCGATGCGTTAAGTCGCAAGGAAACGGTTAAGCCGGTGAGAGTTCGCGCTATGATGGTCTCTATTCAGTCGAGTTTGAAGACTCGTATTATTCAGGCTCAACAGGAGGCTCTCACCAAGGATTGTCTGAAAGATGAAGGGTTATTTGGATTGGCACGACAATTGGAGCCGAAAGACGACGGGGTATTGTATTTCTTGGATCGTATTTGGGTTCCCGTCGGTCTTAGACAGTTAATTTTGGATGAAGGTCACAAGTCGAATTACTCCGTTCATCCCGGAGCGGATAAGATGTATCACGACTTAAAGGATTTTTACTGGTGGCCTGGCATGAAGAGGGCGATTGCCGAGTATGTAGGCAGATGTTTGACCTGTTCTAAGGTTAAGGCTCAGAATCAGAAGCCTTCTGGCCTTCTTCAGCAGCCGGAAATCCCGTAGTGGAAGTGGGAGAATATTACTATGGATTTTGTTACGAAGCTTCCTAGGTCTTCAGGAGGTTATGATACTTTTTGGGTCATAGTTGATCGGCTGACTAAGTCAGCGCATTTTCTGCCTATTCGAGAAGATTACCGAATAGAGAAGTTGCTAGATTATATATTGATGAGATCGTGGCCAGGCATGGAATTCCTGTATCTGTTATTTCGGATCGCGACGCGCGTTTTACTTCGAGATTCTGGCAGACGCTTCAGCGAGCCTTAGGCACTCGATTAGATATGAGCACGGCTTACCACCCTCAGACCGATGGACAGAGTGAGCGCACGATTCAGACATTGGAGGATATGTTACGCGCATGTGTTTTGGATTTTGGCGGGAGTTGGGATAGACATTTACCGTTGGTCGAGTTTTCGTACAACAATAGTTACCACTCCAGTATAAATTGCGCGCCTTTTGAAGCTCTTTACGGTCGTAAGTGCAGGTCTCCACTCTGTTGGGCTGAGATAGGTGATAGTCAGATTACGGGTCCCGAGTTGATCCAAGAGACGACTGATAAGATATTTAGGATCAAGGATCGTCTGTTAGCCGCGACAGATCGCCAGAAGAAGTACGCGGATTTGCGTCGTAAGCCTTTGGAATTCAAGGTCGGCGATATGGTATTGTTGAAGGTTTCTCCCTGGAAGGGCGTGTTTCGTTTTGAGAAGCGCAGCAAGTTAAGTCCACGTTTTACGGGTCCGTTTAAGATTTTGTCTCGTGTTGGACCAGTGGCTTACCGTATTGAGTTGCCACCAGAGTTGAGCGGTGTGCACAACGTGTTTCATGTATCGCATCTCAAGAAGTGCCTTGCTGACGAGTCTTGTTGGGTTATAACTTAGTCAATATAGTTTAACCATAAACAATGAATCCTAACAAACAAACGAAAGTAACTTAAACAATCAGTTTGGTGATTATGAAGTTACTACGGAAGATCACAAAGACAAGTTGGTGCGGCTGTTCAACAAAGTTGCTACGGTAGATAGAGTTACTACGGTTACTACGGACAAAGTCAAGATCAAGTCACAGTCAAAATCAAGATACGGAATAAGTCAAAGGCACGGAAGACACGGAAGACTTATCATATCTTGTATATATAATCTAAGAGTTATAATTAGATTATATTTCCTTTTGTAATTAGATAAAGTTTACTTATTGTTTAGATAAGGATAGACGTAGAATTCTAGTTTATCTAGAACGAGCCTCAAGGTCTATAAATAGATAGATCCTTGTATTAAGAAAAACACGTTGTATTGATATTATTCTGGTTAATACAATTGAGGCTTGAAATTTAAAAATACTTTTGTTTAAATCTTATTCATTCTTTATTGTTCAATAAGCTCGTAATATTGAAGTGTTCATCCGCTGCTGAACTTCTTCAATAGATCTTGATCTACAACGTTAGCAAACCTGTTAGTTTATCTAGACTAACACGATCCTGACAAGTGGTATCAGAGCACAGGAGGTGCTTTAGATCCATAGATCAACGAGTTACAAATCCTCACAAGCAAAAATCATTACAACCACGATGACAGAAATTGCATTAGGAAAAGTTCCCATCCTAAAGAGCAACGAATTCGACTTATGGAAGCTACGAATCAAGCAACACATCCTACTGGCTGATTACACAGTATGGGATGTGATCATCAATGGTAACAAACGACCTGCTGCCCAAGGAGCTGATGGAGAACCAGGAGTGAATGCTCGTGCACTTTTAAGCGATCTTGAACGAAGGGAAAAACAAATTGAGATCAAGGCTCTTAGTATTCTTATGATTGCAATTCCAAACGAATATCAATCGCAATTCGAAGAATATGAAGATGCCAAATCGCTATGGGAAGCACTGGAAAAGAGATTCAGCGGAACCAAGAATACCAAAAAGAACAAGAAGGCTCTTCTCAAACAAGAGTACGAAAATTTTAATGGTTTACCTGGCGAACGAATGACTCAAACTTTTGATCGTTACAAGAAACTTACTGGAGAGATGCTCAGCGCAGGAATCAAATATGAGAATGATGATATAAACAGAAAGTTTATCCGAGCACTAGGAAAGGAATGGATTGTGTATACAGTTATCTACAGGCAAGGAGACGCTCTTGAAGCACTAGAACTAGACGATCTCTACAACGATCTCAGAGTTTTTGAATCTGAAGTTGAAGCTGAGAAGATCTCCACCAACAATCCCAGTATTACCAATGTTAATACTGCCCTTGCAACAACCTCTGGAGGATCCAAACATGAAATCAGCGAAGAGATTTCATTCGAATCCTTTATATGTAAGTGTGCTAATCTCACAGTTGAAGAGGTCAAACAGATGCATCAAGATGACTCTGAAGAAATCGATCTTAAGTGGCAATCTGCTATGTTGGCACTACGCGCTAGAAGATTCTTAAATAGAACAGGAAGGAGATTCAATCCAAGAAACAACGAACGAATCACCTTCGACAAAAGCAAAGTGAAGTGTTATGAATGCAGTGAACTAGGTCACTTCGCTAGAGATTGCCCAAACAAGTCCAATACCAATAATCCACGAACCACTCAAGAGACAAATCAAAGTGCACTCATGTCTCAGGACATCTTTGGATTCGATTGGAGCGACTTGGCTGAAGAAACAAGTCAGAATAGAGCACTAATCTCTGAGGAACAAAATCACGTAGAAAATACTGCGGCTACTGTTCACCATGCATGCATAGCAGTAGTAACAGATGATACGGACATTCTTGGAGAATTAGTTGCTACGGACGATACTTTTTCTACTGAGCTGGATTATATTGACATTGGAATTCCTGAACTTAGCAACAACATATTGGGATATGACTGGACAGATGATGATCAAGGAACACCAAACGAGGATGCACTAATGGCTATTGACTCATCAACTCCAACTTCCGCATCACTAAAGGCCGAGGTTCAGCCAACAAAAGAAGATGAGAACAGTTGGCATGTAGATAGTGGCTGCTCCAGGCACATGACAGGCAACATGTCATGCCTTCAGGACTTTGAAAAGTTCAACGGAGGATATGTTGCTTTTGGAGGAAATCCAAAGGGAGGAAGGATTACTGGAAAGGGAACAATCAGCAATGGTACACTACACTTCAAGGATGTGTACTATGTGCAACAGCTTCAATACAATCTATTGAGTGTTTCTCAAGTT
>CAJVGC010000582.1:32633311-32756997 GCA_910822075.1 Senecio squalidus
AAGAAAGCAGAAGCGGAGGAAAGAAAGAGATTGGTTGCCATAGCAGTTGCTAGACAAAGAGCAGCAGCTGCTGAGTTAGCTACAATTACATCAACCTCACTTAGAGTATCTGAACAGACTGCTAGCTTATCTGTTTCTGCAGGAAGAGTTGGAGTCATCACAGATGACAAGAACAAGAATAAAATCAAAATAGTCAATCTTGATGATGAAAAGAACAAAGGCAAGGATAAGGTGATGAAGAAGTCAAAGGAAGAATTACAAGAGGAAGATAGGCTGGCTAAAGAAGCACTATTCTTTAGCACTATGTCTGCCAAGGAGATAGAAAATTTGAGAAGAGAAAATGAAGCAGCTGCACTGCAGATCAGAATGAATGCTGAATTAGCAGCTGAAGAAAAGGCAAAAGCAAGGTTATTGGCTGAACAACAAAAAGAAGAAGACATTCATGAAGCCATTAACTTTCAAGGTATGACTGCTGAGGAGATAGAAGCAATCAAACAAGAAAACGAAGCTGCAGAGTTGTACATCAGAATGCAAAAGGAAGCTGCTGATGATGCAATAAAAGCTCAGGAGATGGTCAATGATGACATTTTGGACAAACTGGTTAAAAAGGGATTGAAAAAGTCTTTGGAAAGAGAAGATGAGCATATAGCACAGAAGATGCAAGAAGAGGAGCTCAAACTTGCTAAAGCCAAAGTCAAAGCCAAGCCTGAGAAGAAGAAAGTGTCCAAACCAACTATCATACAAGCAAAGATAGCAGAGGATAGAAGGAAGTTTACTGCTTATCTCAAAAGCAAGGGTCATAGTGGCAGATCTTTAGGCCCTATGAAGTTACCTTCCATCCTTGAGCTTGTCAAAGAGGAAAAACAAAAGGAAACATTAAGGGAACTTGCTCTCAAGAAACTTCAAGAGAAGAAGAAGAAGGATGAAGAAAAAGCACTTGAAGCTGCCCTTAGAACAGGAAGAAAAATATTTCAGACACAAGAACCTGTTCCTCCTGTGGAACAACCAGAAAAGAAGCATAAAAGAGTCAAAAGCAAATCCAAATTCATTCCTCATGCTAAAAGAAGAAGGATGAGTGAAGATGCTGCTACTGCTTCTCAAACAGAAGATCCAAACATTCCATTTGCTGACATTAAACCTGAACCTGAAGAGATGGAACAAAGTCCTCCAAGTGTTGCTCAAGGAGGTGATTACTCTGCATACATCAACCCTGTTGAAGGTTTGAAGTATACTCCATTAAAGGTGAAGTCTCCAATGATCATTGACTGGAAATACATTGGTGGAAATATGAAAACTGAATATGAAGTTACAAGAGCTGATAAATCAAAGACGATTCTTATAGCCTTTCATGCAGTTTTTATGAAATTTGATAGAGATGATCTGGAGAAGATGTATGAGATTGGCATAAGGAAATACTCACAACGAAGACAAGGAGTATGTCCTGGTACTGATCTAGCAATGGATGTTCTGTGCGGTTTGTTTGAACCTGGATACAAGCCAACAAGTTCAATCTTCAAGAAAGAAGGACCTAATAATCCTGTACTTAACTAGTTTGTGTATGAAAGATGTGAAGCATACTCAATCATAAGAAAACATGGATCAAGGGAATTCTACTTGATAAGTCATACTTATCCACACTCTTTGAAGACATTAGAAGAACTTGTCGAATTGAAGCTGAATGGTCCAGGAGATTCATTGATTGCTCAAGAACTAATTTGGAAAATCTTGTGTCAAATAATAGTGGAAAAGAACAAGATGGAAACTGACTTGTAAACCGTAGTTGTAATAGTTAATACTGCTTTGTTAATAAAAGTAGTTAATACGGTTGAAGCATGAAAACTTGTACTTTTGATGTGTCATAAAAGTTCAAGATTAGGGGGAGATTGTTGGGTTATAACTTAGTCAATATAGTTTAACCATAAACAATGAATCCTAACAAACAAACGAAAGTAACTTAAACAATCAGTTTGGTGATTATGAAGTTACTACGGAAGATCACAAAGACAAGTTGGTGCGGCTGTTCAACAAAGTTGCTACGGTAGATAGAGTTACTACGGTTACTACGGACAAAGTCAAGATCAAGTCACAGTCAAAATCAAGATACGGAATAAGTCAAAGGCACGGAAGACACGGAAGACTTATCATATCTTGTATATATAATCTAAGAGTTATAATTAGATTATATTTCCTTTTGTAATTAGATAAAGTTTACTTATTGTTTAGATAAGGATAGACGTAGAATTCTAGTTTATCTAGAACGAGCCTCAAGGTCTATAAATAGATAGATCCTTGTATTAAGAAAAACACGTTGTATTGATATTATTCTGGTTAATACAATTGAGGCTTGAAATTTAAAAATACTTTTGTTTAAATCTTATTCATTCTTTATTGTTCAATAAGCTCGTAATATTGAAGTGTTCATCCGCTGCTGAACTTCTTCAATAGATCTTGATCTACAACGTTAGCAAACCTGTTAGTTTATCTAGACTAACACGATCCTGACAAGTCTTTATTGGTGCCCTTGGAGAAACTGAGTTTGGATGATTCGCTTCACGTGATAGAGGAGCCGGTAGTGATCGTTGACCGAGAGGTTAAGCGCCTGCGGCGGAGTCGGATTCCTATTGTAAAGGTCCGATGGAACTCTAAGTTTGGAGCCGAGTTTACGTGGGAACGGGAAGATGAAATGCAGCGGAAATATCCCCACCTCTTTTCTAGTAGCGATGCTCAATAGAAATTTCGAGGACGAAATTCTTTTAACTGGGGGAGGCTGTGACGTCCCGTCTATTTGAGGTACTTGAGTTACCGTTATTATTTTAATATTATTCGCAATTGTTTTGACCCTTGTATTTCGCTTTGTTTTACTCACGGTTTATTGATGAGAATCGGGTTTTATGTGATTATTTTGATTCGTCCCTTGAGACGTAAGTTGATATTTATCTAAGTGCCAAATAGTTAGTATGCTCATGGAAATAAGTTAGGAGGTTTATGCCAAATTATCGGTTAACGTATCCCTATCCTTAAGAAATCGTGCTTCGCTCGTGTTTATGTTTTTACCGAGAAGTATGTATTTCCATTTTGGAATTTAAATCGAATCATATAATGAATTACAATACCAAGAATACCTATAATGAACTTGTCTAAGTTCATATGAAAAACAATCGGGAACTCTAAACAAACGAACGTGCGTAACCATAACTTATACCGAAAAATGAAATTTGCTGTTTGGAGACCTAATTGCGCCGCAATAGGGTGCAGATCAGCACTTGGTGATTTTCCAACTTTTGCAATCTTTCTTAAACGGGCCTAAACCATTTGTGACGGGTTTGTGCTTGTCCAAAGGCCTTTTGGGTCCAGTAAAGACACACTAACACCCCCCATTGAGTCCCATTTCATTCTCACTTTCACACACACACAACTCATCACACTCTCTCTCTCTTTGAAGCTAAACACCCACAAACACACAAACACTCCTCTCATCTTCTTTCTTGTGACTGTAAATCCAGAGTTGAAACCACAAATTTTACCACCATTAATTGTTGTTTTCATCAAGAGGAGTAGAGTTCTTTCATCCATTTGGAGATTTACTTGGGTTATATCGTTTTCGGGTCGAAATCACCGTCTCATATCAAGGATCTTCATCACTTCTTGCTTGATCTTCACATCTTCACTTTCTTTGAGGTATAATAACTTGAACTTTCTGTATTTTATAAGTTTTATTCATTGCATGTATCATCTAACTAAAGAAAATGAGTTTTATAAGAGTTTGATGGTAAAATATGTATGAAAATCAAGTTTTTGTAAAAGTGTGTATGGATCTTGATTAAATGATGGTAAAAGCTTTACAAAATGGTTAATTGAAAGTGTTTTTGAACTTATTATAACTTGCATGCCCAAATCTACCATCAAAAGACGATTTACTAAACACGAAAAACATTTTCGGTGGGAATCTGCCCAGGAATGCGCCGCAACCCTCCCTGTTGCGCCGCATTCTGGGGACAGATTGCCCGTTTTCGTTTTGTTTCGCTGTTAAACGTAATCGTAAGCTTGTATTCGTAAGAACCGGTATTAACGTATGGTGTATTGTGTTTTGGAGTTAGAAATCTCATCACCACACCATCAAAGGATTTTGTCTCGGGTTCTTAGCTTGCTAAAATTGCGGTTGTTATCGGTAAGAATTGACTTTCTTCCAAATTTCTCATTTTTGATATGTTCGGTTTTAGCCTTGAAAATTGGTTAGGAATAATTATTAGACCAACACTTGGTATTATCGGATTTGGACAAACTTTGGACTAAAATACGTTAAAATGTGAATTTAACCATAAGTAACGTATTTAACTTATATCATATTATATATTATGAGAAAGACTTAATTGCTCTTGAAAATACAAATTTTGACAAGCGGGAAAGTGTACTGAATTTGGACTAATAATATACGTTGCGGAAGCGCTGCCGAAATTCATTTCACGTCTTTTACGACTATAAAACACTTATATGAGTAACTTGGGCATAAAAGTAATATATTACACAATAACATCGTCTTTGGACTCAAAGACGCCAATATATGTATAAAAGTCATAATATTACTTAAAACGAATGTTTTAACCTCTTTTAACAAACAAACCTTCGTTTCATAACGCGTCGTAATCTAAAATTATCAAATGGCGTTTTTACGACAAACTCTTGGTGAAATGGTTTTGAAGATTATGTTACTCTTATATTTTGGAAAGTTAGACTTCAAATTATCCAAAGTGACAAATTGGACTTTTAAATTGATTTTGACTTTAATAAGTCAACATAAATGACATTTGACTTTCATAAGTCAACACCGGTGACTTTGACTTTTATAAAGTCAACATTCCTTACGTTTGACTTTGACCAAGTCAACATTGTTTCCGTTGACCTTGGTCGATCTATTGAAACTTGATAACGATATTCTATTAACCGATACTCCTAGTAATCATTTTCGATTCGGATTATCATTCTTCTCCAGTTGACGACTATGACGTGGAATGCCGATATCTCTCCGAGCGGTCGTGTTTGACGCGGAACATCGCCTTCTAAATACGTCACCTTATTTAAACTTATTAATATTTTGATCATCTTATTTAACTTAATCTTAACCGACAAGGCTAAACCGGACCTAGACTTATAGAGATACTGAGACTATGTTGTTTATTGTTCTAAGGCACTTAGGCGGTGGAGTTGTAGCTCTGTGTTTGGTGTACCCGATATTTGTTTGCTGAAGCTTTATCAGTGAGTTATTCGTAGCCCTTGTTTAAAACATTTTGGGCTGTAAAGCGTATTTTTAAATGTCTGCTTGTATGCGGAATGTTGTTGATTATCTTGTTTGCCTGGTGGATTAGGTCTGCCTTAGATTAAGCCATTAGCCCTTGTTGGGGCCCCCTGATACACTTGTTAAGCTTTGAGCCCAACGGTTTTACATATATATAGATCTATATGGGTTATAGACCTAACCCTCTCTGCTCGGTAGAATGTTTCTAGGAGTGGAAGTTATGGGCGGTTAATTTATTTGTTACCTTTGGTTGGCGACCTCAGGATTTGGGGTTGTACGGTCAGGTTCAGTGAATGAATAGTCTAGGCAAAGTACCTCTCACTATTGGTTGTTGAAAACAAGATATATCATTTGAAATTAACGTTGTCTTTGATGAAACTTGTCGATGGGTCAATTTTTACTTTAAATTTGCGAATAATTCACCAACATGTTGTTGATGTCGTTTTAACGCTTTGCAGGAAATTGAGGATTCCTGTTGATCATGCCATTTGTGCTTTTGGGATATTTTTCTTGTGTATTTCGGAACTTATGATACTTGTTGTAATGTCCTTGATTTTCCGTTTTGTTATGTTGTAATACATTCGTACTCGGTGATTTAACGCTTTTGAATTTGTAATGTATTTTGTAAACCCTTGGCATGATTAATGTTATTTTGATGTTTTGTTTATCGGTTATATTGTTGTAATCTTGACTCTTGATATTATAACTGGAACATTCCGTGTTTCCGCTATAAGCGGGGTGTGACAGTTGTCATAGTATCCCCCACTTAAGAGAATTTCCTCCCGAAATTCAAGTGGTATAACTGTTGACAGAAGTATCATCGAAATGGGTATGCAAGGGGGTTTCGTACATCAATTCCTCACGGTTCGTTTATGAAATGTGTCATGAATGAAGACACTGATTAGAATAGTTTGAGTTTCCGTCCAATACTGGAACAGATACGCCACAAATGCAAATGCAATCCTGAAGTCTGCTGGAGTCCGACTCCTAAAGCTAAGTCATGCGCCTACTCATTACCTGAAAGTGAAGCTTAAAAAGTCAACATAAATTTGAGCGATTTCATCGAGTAAGTATAAAATGTAAAGGTAAGAAAACATATCTCAATACCAGTTTAGCAAAAAGGATGTGTAACTAATGCATGTAAGTAGTAAGAAAACATAATTCATAACCATTCAACGTAAGCATGTATCACTAGTAGGAAAGGTCTATGATGTGTATTTTATAACATAAAATTATTTAAAGTTTAGAAAAGGATTTTACCAAAGTAAATTAACAAACAATACAGGCAGTGTACCTGATCGTACGATAATATAGAATCAGTAAGTCCGGATCGAACTCAGGGAACGTGTATTTATATCCGTTATCTCAAATTATATAATTAAACTAAATAAAGCAAGTAAATATGGGGGGCGTTTTAGTTTTGTGAGAACATATTTCAGAAAACAAATAACTAAATTATAATAGCAATTTAATTAACTAAATGTAATTGCGGATGAAAAACTGTTTCGAAAAGACTTTTAGATTTAATCGATATTAAAAAGCAGTGATTACTTGGAATTACGTTTCACATGGATCATGAATAATAAGAATATGTTTGATTGGTTTAACTGTGATTCCTATAATAACTAGATTTCCCGTTAGAGTTATCTAATCCTACAATTTTAGAGAAAAATCATACGACTAATCGTACATCAAGAGTTATCTTAGATTATCCACTCTAAATTGTGCTTTAAGGTCACTATTATTTACAATTTAATCTGTCGACTACGAATTAACAAAAGTCTCAATTATTCAATTTTGATATAATTGTCATGTTCATTCAATTCACTAAATTACTAATATCTTAACCTATCTCAATTAAGTCTCAAGCTACAATTATCTAATAAATCATATAATTGTAAATAACTGATAAACTTATAAGAACGCTAGTTATGATATAGATCTATCAATCACGCTAAGTAGTAAATTTAATGACTTTGAATAAACATGGATCGTGATTAAACGTAAATAATAACGGAAAAACCAATTAGTTCAAACATAAAATTAATTAAACAAAGATCCAGGTTCAACAATCCAAGCAATCACTTAAGGAGTTTAGCTCATGTTGGATTGTAACAACATAACATAATAATTCTTAAACAAAGACATTGTATCAAGAAAATAATGAATAAAGTGTAAACCAAAAGTAGCTAACTTCAAAGATGATTAAAAGATATTAATCAAAGTTTCCAACGTGATCAACGGCTTCTAGGACTCTTCTTGCAGCTCTCCAGGTCGGATGTAGGGTGAAAATAATGAATAAGATGATTAAAACTCGAACCCTAGAAGCCCTTTAAATAGATATCTGAACCGCCCTATTTAGCCGGCGGCTGGCTGAATTCAGCCTGCGGATGGAATACGCGGGTGGAAAAGTTGCTTCCGCGGCACGTTATGGAACAAATGGTGGAAATTTAATCCAGCCGCCGGCTAAAATGCTTCAGCCGCCGGCTGTTTTCCAGTCTTCACTTTTGTTGCTCGTTTGTCTCCGTTCCAAGCCGGTTTTAGCTCCTTTTCGCTCCATTATCCAAATGTAACTCTAATCTGCAGTTATAACTGAAAATATACTAGATCATAACAAAAGTTGCAGAAAACTAGAGTAAAAATAAGAAATATGATTACAAAATATCGATTATTTTAAGCATATCAGTCTACTAGTAACAAATATTGTCAGCAGGAAAGGTATACTGACTATCTCATCCGCAGTAGCCACGCTACCGTAAGTACACCTCATTAGTAGGAAAGGTATACTAATGAGCGTGCAGGTATCAGTAGGAAAGGTATACTGATACGTCAGTAGGAAAGGTATACTGACCAGAGTTTTCACTAGTAGGAAAGGTATTGTCAGGTCTTGAAAATCCTGAAAGCTCACACAATTTATGTAAGGATTGAATAACTAGTCGCGGAATAACATGTTATTGATCAAAGCTAAACAAATTAAGAATAAGGATTCAACGAATTGAGAGAATTTATTTCAAAGCCTTTAATTGGTGGGAAAGTCAGTTACAGAGTAAACGATCTAACAAACTCACACCTTATGCATTGCCTTCACCATTTATAGGCTATTCTACCTAACTATTACATTACAAACACCCTTATGTTTATTTAAAAACACTTCGGGTGAACTAATAATTTACAACTCAGTTAACTTTAGTTCAGGTGAACTTGAACTTAACTCTGGTTGAGATTACACTTTATTATTTAGTTCGGGTGATGAACAATGTTCACCCGAACTAAAAGTCTACTACTCTACACTATGAATCAGATCTTTGGAAGCTTCACCATCACACTTGTATGCTCCAACAATCTCCCCCTTGAATGTGCTTCCAAAATCTTTATCTTGCTAAATTAAGCTCTCTTCCCATCTTCAAATCATCATCATATTCTATCTTCCATCTCTTGCATCCCTTCTGATCTTGTCTACCTCCCAATCCACACATTCTAATGCCATTTTTCCTTTTTTATCATCGGCCTTTAAATTCTCAAGTGGAAGGTTTAACAAAGTAAGAATACCTTCATTTGTCAGTTCTCGTATATTAGCCATTTCATAAAGCCTATGTTCTTCTCCATCTTCTCCGACTAACACCCACTTATCACTTACATAATCTACCCAACATCTTCAAATCTTTGCCCTTTGATGCCCAACTTTGGTTCTCTTCATGGGAGCAATATACATTGTCATTCTCTTCCTCTTAGCAATGAACTTCTTACCAAAGTTCACAAAGTCTGTTTTAGCACAATCATGGATAAACTTCTCAAACTCATAACCATGTGCATATCCACCATGTTTTGCCATCTTCAGCTGGCAAAGCCTTCTTCAGCTGGCAAAGCCTTCTGGAATCTTCCACATATATCTTCATTAATTTTTCAGTTGTATTGAAGGATTGAGTCATTATACCTCTTCTGTTTTTCCTTTTGGTCACAATTTCTCTAGTGCAATGATCAAACCTCCAACCAACAATGGGTGGAAGAATACCTTTCTTTAAATTTATCAACTCTTCCCTCTCTACTCTCAACTCCTCCTGGGACACATCCTTTAATATTTATCATGAAGCACTGCCCTCAACATCATCAACAGGAAATCCATACTGATCTAGATCTATTCCATCAGCTGCAGTATCATCTATCCATTGAGATATTTTTCAATCATGGCAGTTACTGCAAGATCATCAACATAATAGTCCTCTAGCAAAGTGGATTGTGAAGGTTGAGCATGAACTTGATCTTTATGCTGAGAAGACTTAGCAAACTAGGACTTCTTCTCCATATATTGAAAAAAAGGAACATCTTCTTGCTTCACCTTTGTCTTTGATTGTACATCTTGACTCTGCTTCTCAACAAGAGAATTCAATGTCACAGTCTGACTTGGATCAACAGTCTTTGAAGAAGAACCCTCACCAGTTTACACAAGAGGAATAACTGGATCTTTTGTTTCTTCTGTCCCTGGATTCTCAACATTTACATCAGCATTCTCAGAAGCCCTTTCTTCTTTTCTTTTAATCAATTCCTCCTCAATATTCTTCTCTCTTTTTGATTTTAGATCCCTCATCATCACTTTGTGACAGGTCCTGAATTTCATCTCTCTACACTCAGCGAATCGAATTGAAACAGGTCATGATGCGGAATCTCATGACCTGAGTTTGGAATCAAAATGAAGGAAATATGAAGTCGAATTTGAAACTGAAACTGAAGCTGATATAACAACAATATGTGTAACTGATGTGTATTTTCTAACGTAAAATTATTTATAGTTTAGACAAGGATATTACTAAAGTAGACTAACACACAATACAGGCAGTGTACAGGATCGTATGGTAGTACAGATCTAGTAAGTCTAGATTGAACTCAGGGAACGTGTATTTATATTCGTTATTCTAAATTATTTAATTAAACTAATAAAAACAAATAAATAAAGAAATTAAATATGGGGGACGTTTTAGTTCTGTGAGAACATATTTCAGGAAAATAAATAACTAAAATAAAGTAGCAATTAATTTAACTAAATGGAATTGCGGATGAAAAGATGATAAGAAAAGTTCTTAAGATGTGATCAGATATTAAAAAGAAGTGATTACTTGGAATTACGTTTAACTTGAATTATGGAAAATACGAATATGTTTGATTGGTTTAACTATGATTTCTGTTATAACTAGACTTCCTATTAGAGTTATCTAATCCTATAAATTTAGAGAAAGATCATACGAATGATCGTAGATCAAGAGTTATCTTAGACTATCCACCCTAATTTGTGCTTTAATGTCACTATTATTAATAATTTAATCTGTCGACTACGAATTAACAAAAGTCTCAATTATTCATTTATGATATAATTGTCATGTTCATTAATTTATTAGATCACTATTATTTTTAGCCTGTCTCAATTAAGTCTCAAGCTACAATTATCTAACGAATTATATAATTGTAAATAACTAATAAACCTATAAGAACGCTAGTTATGATATAAGTTTATCAATCACACTAAGAAGTAATTCGAACAACTTTAAATAAACATGGATCGCGATTAAACGTTAATAATAAAGGAAAAACCAATTAGTTCAAACATAAAACTTAATTAACCATAGATCCAAGTTCAACAATCCAAGCAATCACTTTTAAGAGTTTAGCTCATGTTGGATTGTGACAAAATAACATAAGATTCAATAAACAAAAACATTGTATCAAAAAAATTAAGATAAAAGTGCAAACCAACTAAAGCAAACTTCGAACACGATTAAATGACTCTAAACGTGGCTTCCAACGTGATCAAACGCCTTCAAACTTCTCCTTGCAGCTCCTCTGGTCGAAAGTGGGATCAAAATTAGGTAAAAGGTGTCCCTAATTCGTAACCTAGAAGCCTCTTAAATAGATAACTGGGCCGACCCTTTCAGCCGGCGGCTGGAAACAAGGGTAGAAAAGTTGCTTCCGTAGCACGTTATGAACATTTTTGAAACTTTAATTCAGCCGCCGGCTAAGGAAATCCAGCCGCCGACTGTTTCTTCAAATTTTCACCGTTCTTGCTCGTTTGTTTCCGTCTTGAGTCGGTTTCAGCTCCTTTTTGCTCCATGATCCAAGTTCAACTCCAATGTGCATTTCTAACTGAAAACATACCAAATCATAACAAAAGTTGCAGAAAACTAGAGTAAAAATGAGAAATATGATTAGTAACATATCGATTATTTTAAGCATATCAGTAACTGTTATAGATTTCATTGATAGTGTGAACTGGTTTTGGATCGAGCTTGTTACAACTGACATTCAAGCTCAACGGGACCTCTTTGAGAGTGTTCCGGGTTCAAAGACAACTAACTCAAATAACCTATCACACTATTTATAGGAAAAATCTAACTAACAGACACACTGCGAACTAAACTATTACAACATTATCATCATCGTAATTTCACTTCGGGGTGTTCACTTCAGTTCTGAACCAAAGTGTTCATCTTCCGAATTGATATCTTCAATGCTGACTTATGTTGACTTAACTTACTCTTCAGCTTATTTTCAGTTCGGAGTAACTTCACTTAGTTCAGAGTATCTCAACTAAGTTGTTCCCTGAACTGAAATTTTCACTTCGGATTATTCTTGATGATTTCAGTTCGGACCCTCCACGAACTAAAATCATCTTTATTCCTTCACACAGAAGACTCCATAGCTTCATCCATTCCAGTTCTTGGCCCAACACTTTGGTTATCTAGCCAGTTTTTCTCCAATGTTTCAAGCTTCATTTGACCTATTGACTTAGATGACATTCCACCAACTGTAACAAGATAATTCTTTAGATGAAGTTTGTAATTCTTCTCTAAGAACTTCTGTTTGTATTCAATCATTTTCCTCTTGAAATTAACCACCTTTGAAGGAACCAAAGTTGAAGATTTCATAGCTCTACGTTTAACCCTTCCTCCTTGCTTGACATTACTAACACTAACTTTAGGAGTCTCATCAGTCACCTTCTCTATTTCCTCTTCTTTCATTGCCACATTCACACTTTCATCTTCCTCCTTATCACTGTCAATATCTATAACCACTTTTTCTCCTCCTAGCTCCTCATTCTACTGGTTACTGATATCAAAAGCATGAATTGATTGAGGATTCCGTTCCTTAATAAACACAGTAAATGTCTCTTCAGCATTTGCATCAAATATACCTTCATATAGACCCTCATAATGTTTTTCAAATGTTTCTTGGTCTATAGTCTCTCCATACTGATCCACAGCCCTGAATTTCCTTTCATTCTTCTGAGTATATACATCCTCATCATCACCCGAATTAAGTTCCACTTCACGCGACTAATCAATTTTTTCACCCGACTTAACTTCCACTTCACCCGATTTATTCTTCTCTTCAACAGACTTATTATCTTCTTCACCAGACATGTTTTCTTCTACACCCGACCTAAGTAGTTCTTCACCAGAGGTATACTCTGTGATTTTTTATTTCCCTTTAACACTACCAATCTTCTCTAAATCCTCTATGATTTTCCCCATAATGGAAAAATCTACCTCAGTTTCCTCATTTAAGCTCTCACTACTCTCCACTCTAACTGTAGCTTCTGCTTCAACATTTACATTCAAATCAGATTCAACATTCATCATCTCAGCAGATTCAGTAGGTTTATCTCCCCCTATTTTGGATGCATCATCCATAGGAAGACACCTTTTACATTTGTTCCTCAACAGATCCATTATAATAACATTTGTAGCCTGCCTCCATCTTAATTGATTAATCATTGAAGCTTGATTTCTCACCAACTGCTCCAATCCTCATTCTACTTTGTAAGCTCCAGGATTGTCAACATACCAATCCTTACTCTCCCTTTCTTTCTTGAAGTGTATACACGAATAGGAGTGCTAGAAGAAACATCTGTTTGCACAATAGGAGGGGGAACAGTAGAAGAAACAACTTGAGAAGCAGCCAGATTAGGAAATACTTGACTCTGTTCACCACCTCCTTCACCACTCCTTTGAGGTTGTTATGAAATAGGTGATTGAGGAGGAGGGGAAGGAATAGGAATTATTGGTGATTCAGGTTGGTCAGCTTGTTGTTGTTGTTGTTCGGCTTGTTGTTGTTCTGCTTGTTGGCATGGTTGTTCTTCTTGTTGGACATTTTCTCCCCACTGGCCTTGTAGCTCTAAGAATGTGTGAATAGCTACTCTTTCCTGGTTGATCATAGGTGGGAAGAATGGAGTGAAATGCCCAAAAATACTACTTTGGCTTTAGGGAAGGACTCTCTCATGTTATTCATTATCTTCCAATTCATGTTCTCCTCTTTCAAAGTAGAACCTTCAAGGACGATTCCATGAATTCATTATCTCAGACTGCAGAATGATCTGAAGGAATCTTGGGTATAGGAGAAACTTTTGGGAACTGCCTTCTTCCATCCTTTGCATGCAATCACTAATAAACCAATAGAAGTTAAACCGTCTTTGAGTGATCATACAAACAAAAGCAGAAGCTAATGTTTGATTCATCTCATCAAACCCTCCTCATCTTCCAGAAATGCAACATACTAGCACATGGATTCCAGATGAATGAGACGCTGGTCTTCTTTATCATACATTCTGGAAAATTTCCTTCATAACCAATATGTCTATAAAAATTCTTGATCTCCTCCATATCCAACCTTACAACACCTTCAGCATCAACAAACTGCAACACTCTTCTTACTACTTCTTCAATAACTATAACCTTTTCCATTTGGACATTTGATGACACTGTCCTCACTCCATTGATAACAGAATACCTTGCATTATTCCAGAATTCCTAAAGAATGACACTGTATAGCACACTCTAATGTTTGAGTTTATTAAAAAATCCCAAAATCAACTTCCAGTCTTCATCAATCTCAGAATGACCCATATCAAGGAATGCTGCCACATTATGCTTGGTTTTATAAGGAAAAGCCATTTGAAATTAGTCACATAACATTAGTATTCATAATATAAGAATAAAAAACATATTCAAAATATAATAAAAACTGTAAATACCTTAATAAAATCAGGAAACAGGGGAAAAGCAATACTAGAAACAGAAAACCGCTCAAAAACTAACTTAGAAGCACTAAAAATCTATGGAACATCTCTTAGAAGAATCGCCAGAGAGAATAAAGAATGAAAACTTTTATTGAGATTAACAATTTTGATCTGAATAAGAGATGCAAATTGATTGAATTAAAAATGATTAATTAAATTTAAATTTATTAAAATTGAATTAGGGAAAATATTATATTTAATTTCCCACCAAAAGTCATCCGACTTAAGCAATAGTATCCCAGAGTTAAAATAAAATAACAATTTTAACCCGACCTAAAAATTTTAAAGGACCCGACTTAAAATATTAATATCCGAATTAAATTAAATCAAAATATACTCTTTAAAACTGTCTAGGTTAAATTCTTAACACCAGAACTGAATCATTTCAAACCACCAGTTAATCTTGAAATAGTTTATAAAGCAAAATTTCAATTTTAAAATCAAAAACTTATATTCCAGGCCTTCATAAATTAGTTCATAAGAGCAAATTTTGAACATAAATGAAATGTTTTGTAAAATGCAGAAACATGTATTTTTATTAGAGTTCATCCTGTGTCAAAAATTCATGCACTGCAGGTTTTAATAATTTAAAAAGGACATTAAAACATCTTATTGTCATTAAAACATAGCAGTTTTAATACACACTATGACCCATTTTAACCAATGAATTTGTATGAACACAAGACTAATCTTCAATCTTTATTGAGAGCCCCGATAATATGATTTCTCAACCTTATAAACTGTTTTTTCTCTCAAGATATTTTTGATTAAATGCATATTTTTATTGTTCAAAATTAGACTTAGTACTATTGTTCAACTCATTTCCCTGTCTCTGCCGTTTATCAAGTTAGCATCAAGGATCTTAGAGGACAATAGACTAGTTTATTAAACAATTTGGACTTATTCACATGTCTATGCCGTTTATCAAGTTAGCATCAAGGATCTTAAAGTCAATAAATTATTCAAAATCACTAAAAAACTTTATAGTTTTTATGATAAATATATTTAAATGCCCATATTTACAGAAAATATATATATATTTTTGTTTTCTACTTGACAATCACTGAATTCCCATTTGAAAGTTATCAAATTTTAATGACTTGGTGCACTGTATAAACCACAGATTGCTAAAGATTTCAAAATACAGGAATATGTGCATTTATGAAAACATTTTGTTGCAAGAAATTCTTTAAATATTGAACTATGTTAAATTATCCTGAAATTTATGTTTATGACTCGTTTCTTAGAAATTTTGTTTTGTGAATCATTTTCAAGTTTTATATAGTTTTTGGTTTTTCATATTTTGAATTTGATTTTCTAGAAACCTGACTCAAAAACTTAACAAATAGAATAGAAAAGAAATCTTTTTGTGTTTTATCTTTACATACTGAAATCACATATTTTTGTGTTTTAACTATACAAACAGAAAACACATATTTTTGGATTTTTCAGTATCAGACTTAAAACAAAGACTACCAGACTTAGAGAAATACTACCAGACATAAAAACAAAATACTACCAGACTTAAAGAAAGACTACCAGACTTAAAAGAAAGACTACCAGATTTAAAATATAATAACCCGATTTAAAATATTTTTGTATTTTTCCCTTTTTCTCCCCCTCTTTTTGTATTTTGAAAAAAAAAGAAAAAAAAGCAAAAAGATATGTACAAAAATAATTTGAAGAAACACTCAATCAAGATTCATTAGACCAATAGTCTGAACAAGAAAATTAAATCTTGATACATCAAATGACTTTGTGAAAAGGTCTGCTAATTGGAGATCCGTGTGAATCTTAACCAAGTGAATCAAATGTTTTTCACAGTAGTCTCTTATGAAGTGGTGTCTAATCTCAATATGTTTTGTCTTTGAATGTTGCACAGGATTCTTAGTTATGAACATGGTAGTAGTATTGTCTATGTGAATAGGAGTGTTCATAAAGTTAAGGCCATAGTCTAACATCTGATTCTGAGTCCATAAAACCTGGGAAGTACAAGAACCAGCACCAATGTATTCTGCTTCAACAGAGGACTGAGAAACAAAGGTCTATTTCTTGCATTGCCAAGATACTAGCCTATTTCCTAAAAACTGGCATCCTCCTGCAGTAAATTTCCTATTTAAGATGCAACCTCCATAATCACTGTCAGTGTAGGCATAAAAGTCAAAGCTAGAATTCCTAGGATACCAAAGGCCTAAAGAAGGTTGACCCTTAAGATATCTAAAGATTCTCTTAACAGCAATTAAATGGGAAACCTTAGGAGCAGCCTGAAACCTAGCACAAAGACAAACTCCAAACATACTATCAGGTCTACTAGTAGTAAGATACATCAAGGAACCTATCATGGACCTATATAAATGTTTGTCAACACTCTCACCATCTAAATCAAGATGCAATTTGGCCCTAGTGTCAACAGGAGTGGAAGTAGATTTACAATCCGTATATCCAAACTTAACTAACATATCCTTGACATACTTAGACTGATTGATAAAAATTCCATTTTCCAACTGCTTAACCTGTAATCCTAAGAATAAAGACATCTCACCCATAGAGCTCATCTGAAATTTGGAATGCATAACTGATTCAAAATCTTTGCACAATGCATCATTAGTTTAGCCAAAAATGATATCATCAATATAAATATGAACAAACACAGATTCCTGGCCAACTGTCTTAATAAATAAGGTCTTATCAATTGTCCCTCTAAGGTATCGATTGTCAATCAAATATTTGGACAATGTATCATACCAAGCTCTGGGAGCCTGATGTAAACCATACAAAGCTTTGTCCAATTTGACTACATGATCAGGAAATTGAGGATCCAAGAAACCAGGAGGCTGACTAACATATACTGTCTCCTCAAGAACTCCATACAAAAACGCTGATTTAACATCCATTTAAAAAACCTTAAAGTTCTTATAGGCAGCATAAGTGAAAAACAATCTAATAGCCTCTATCCTAGCAATTGGGGCAAAGACATCATCATAATCTATACCCTCTTCCTGAGTATATCCTTTAACCACAAGTGTTGCCTTATTCCTCACTATAATACCGCTATCATCCCTTTTCACCTTAAATATCCATTTCACACCTACCACATTCACATCAGCTGGTCTCTCAACTAAAGATCCTACCTCCTTAACATTAAACTACAAAAGCTCCTCTTGCATAGCTTCTACCCAACTATTAATAGTCAATGCAATATCTACGTTGTTAGGCTCAAGTTGGGACAGAAAGCAAGAAAACTAACACCAATTAACTAAGCCATTACTACTTCTAGTCTTAACCTCATCATAAAAATTTCCTATAATATTACTTAGAGGATGAGTCTTGTGAACTTTTAAAATGAATTTATTTCCTCAGTAATATTAGTAGGTGATTAAGGACACTATCATCAAAGAATTGAGATTCAGAAGTTGCTTCACTGGGTTGTTCATGGCTTGGTTCATCAGAATAAGCTGCAGTTTGTGCACCAGATTTGAATTGTGCTGCACCATAATTGTTGTATATTTTAAGCTTCCGCATCAGAGTTATTCTGAACTTCACCAGAGCTTTCTTCAATCTCCATTTTTGCACCCGAGTTTTCTTCAATCTCCATTTGTGCACCCGAGTTAACTTGTGAACCACCCGAATTATTTTCACCTTGGTCTTTTCTACCCGAATTAAAATGTGGATCACCAGAGTTATCTTCAATATCAACTTGTGCACCAGAGTTATCTTCAGTAGCATGTTGTGCACCCGAATAAACTTGATTTACACCAGAATGCGATTCTTGAGCTTGTACAACATTGTCATGATCTTTAGAGGTTACTGGAATGTCTTCTTCTTGAAGAATGTCTGCTTAAGTTTGACTCTCTAAAGTATCTTCACTAACAACTGTTGTAGCCTCTGATGAACTGGTGTGATCATGATCAACTGATGAAGGGCTTGCACTTGCATTTACTGGATTTCCAAATTCAAAATCATCAGGGTCCTCAGCATTAGTCACATCTCCAATTGATACCTGTATTTATTATGAAACAACTGGACAAAAACCATTAAAGAAATTCACAAATGTGTCTAAATCAAACAAACATTCAACACAAGAATTCCTAACATTTTGTGTATATTCATTGAATATCACATTAATGGATTCTTCTATGGTTCTAGTTCTTCTGTTATAAATCCTATAAGCTTTTGAAACACTAGAATAACCAAGAAAGTAACCATCATTAGTCTTAGAGTCAAATTTTCCTAGGTGGTCTTTAAATTTTCCTAGGTGGTCTTTGGTGTTTAAGATAGAACATTGACAGCCAAAACCTTTAAAGAATCCTATAAAAGGATTTCTCCCGGAGAACAATTCATAAGAAGTTTTGCCTAAGCTCTTAACTATATAAATCATATTGTTCACATAACACATGGTATTTACAGCTTCTGCCCAAAATGTAACAGGTAATGAAGATGCACTTAGCATGGCCCTAGCTCCTCAACTAATGTTCTATTTTTCCTCTCTGCAACTCCATTCTGTTAAGGTGTTCTAGGTGAGATATATTGTCTAGAGATACCCTTAAGTGAACAAAAATCATTCATGGTGGCATTCTTAAACTCTGTGTCATTATCACATCCGATGACTTTCACCTTTTTATCACAAAAGTTTTCAATTTGAATAACAAAGTCTTTTATAATTTCAGATGTCTCACTTTTATGAGAAAGGAAAAAAGACCCATGAAAATCTTGAGTAGTCATCAGTGAAAACTAAACAATAAGATATCATGCCAAGACTCTTCACACTGACTGGACCAAATAGATCCATATGTAGAAGGTGAAGAACAATATCTACTGAATTTTGAGTCTTAAATTTAAAACTTGATTTATGTTGTTTTCCTTTAAAACATGAAATACAATGGTCAAGTAATTGAAAATTCTTTTTAGGTAATCCAGAAACCAGATTATATGTGACCAATTTATTCTTTTTTTTTAAGGTTGACATGACAAAGCCTTCTATGCCATAAATCAGACTCTTTTTCAGTAGTTTTAGATATGAAACAGTTTGAAGACTCAATTGATTGTACATTGTTCATATCTAAAATATGCATGTCTTCACATCTTGGTGTTTTCAAAACAATCATGTCATGTGGTATGACATATTCACGTTTAAGAATATAGAAAAAAAATGTTCAGTGAAAGTTGTGGTATACTCATTGTCACATACCTGAGATACTGAAAGCACGTTATACTTTAGTTCTTTCACAAAATTGACCTGCTGTAGAGTCAAAGGTCTATTAGACACCTTTCTTTGTCCTGTGATTATGCCTCCCATATCTCCACCAAAAGACACATTGCCACCAATAAATGCAATGAAATCCTGAAGCAACTTTATATTTCTAGTCATATGTCTTGAGCAACCACTATCCACCACCCACATATTGTCTTCTGAACTAGTGGATTTCCCCTGCACATAATCATTGTTCAATGAGATTTTGGAACCCAAGTTTTTGTAAACTTGGAATTCAATCTTTTAAACTTATTAAGTGGAAATGATCATGCATTTTCTTTCTGGAATATCAGTTGTTTAATTCAAATTAAATTTTTCATTAGTATAATTAAAATTATCTACACCCGAGTTAAATTGTGAATTCAAAATTTTGCCCTACTTAAACATTTGTTTATCCGAATTAAAATTTTGTTCACCAGTGTTATTCTTGAAAATATGTTTACCCAATTTAAACATATTACCATAATTTTTTAAGCATTTTAACTCGGATACATACTATTTTAACTTTGGTAATTTCAAACCATTTAACAGTTCAGGATTAATTCAACCAAATTTCATCACATTCACATTCTTTGACTTTTTAGAATTAATAATGCACTTTTCAAAATTAATTCTACCAAATTTCAAATTGTGAGATTTTGACACATTCAAAAACATATTTAGCTTTCTATTTCATCCAACATTCCTCTAATTTGTGTTTCTTTTTGCATGTAATACACTTTTGTTTTCTATTTGACTTTCTAGATTTGACCTTTTCTGGTTTAACAATTTCACATTGAATCACATAACCATTCACAACATTCACATAATCATTAATAACATTCACAGAATCATTAACCTCAACTTCATTTAACACCAATTCATTAACATATAAACTAGTCAAATACAAATCATGTAGCATAAATCATTTCTAATGCAGACAGTTATGAATATGTTCAACTATTTCGTCCTCAATGTCAATTATTTCTATATTATTACACAACTCAACACATTTTTCTTCACAAACATCTTCCTGAACACTTGAACTCTCTAAAGTTTGACCTGCTACAAAATTAAAAACTTTATTTAGACTAGGTACAACAGGAAACTTTACCGAATTATTCACAGAAGAGCAAGTTTCATTTAATTCTACGTTACCATTCAAAGCAGAAGCATCATAAAAACAATTTTCAACTAATAAACCACTCTTAAAAGATGTAAATTTAGGATTAACTGAGTAATAATCATTAAATGGAGGAGGTACCGCATTAAATCCAATACATGTCTTTGCTTTATGCACCATTTGATGTTCTATAATTCCATTCAAAGTCTTTGAAGATAGATTGAACTTCTCAACATGAATTTTTGAATCTTTAATTCATTTGTCACTTTTTGAAATCTTTCAAACAGGTTTTCATGTTGAGTTTCCAACCTTCCCAGTTTGCCCTTATAAACATCAACATATTTCATCAAAGAATCTATTTTTCTTTATAAACCTTTTCGGCTTTTGTAAATTCTCTTTGATGAAACTTAATTAAATCAATTTCTTTTATTAAGCTTAGATTGTGTTCTCTTGTGTATTTTACAGTGTTTAAACAAGCAAGTGAACAAGTGTTAGAAATTACCTCATCAGTGGTGACATAACTAATCTTACTCATTAGAGAAGAAACTGACTTGTTCTTGAAGTCATCTTCATGAACTTCATCCCACTCTCCAAAAGTGATTAGTGCCTTCCCACTTGAGCTACCCTCTTCTTTTCCATTCTTCACATCAGCACCAGTTAGCTTTTTCTTTTCTTCTTAAGATTGATAGATGTTTCTCTGGTAATTGTTGTTGTTGTTCATCCTCCTTGGGGCCCTGCATTCCCTTGCAAAATGCCCATAATCTTCACAATTGAAGCATTTCACCTTGGACTTGTCAAACCCCATCTTATCACCAGTCTCCTTCCTAAAATTGTTTCTCCCAGTCCTTTTGAAAAACCTGTTAGCCCTCACACTTACCATTGCCATCTGCCACTTCACCTACGTCTAAAGTAGAGTGACGAGCAAGTACAAGTTGTCTAGGCAATATGGATAGGAATTGACTTAAATTCCATGGGTGTTAAAAATCTACGTACGCATTTGCCATGCAAAAATTTTGTAACGTAATTTAATTAAAAACAAAAAGTTTTTATTTTACTAGTTATTTGTGACAACCGTCCAATTTCAGGTGCAATTCATACTCTATGTCTCTCTTTTTGTCTACCGTTACCCTTAACTGTTCAATTACCGGAAACGCGCTAGTATCGGAATCACAACTTCGAAATCAAATTATGTAAGTCCTAATATTAAGAAAACACCCAAGGAACTTTCCTAAGTTCATAACATATCATAACTAAGAACTTTCAATTAACGAAAAGGTCCAACAAAGCAAAACGTAAAAACGAAAAATCAGAAATTCCTGAAAATAGGACCAGTGCGCCACACATACCACCAGTGCGACGCACAGGACGGGCAGACTCATTTTTTAAGTTTTTAAACTTTGTCTCGGTTTACACAACTTTCCAACAACTCCCAACTCGAGTTTTGACTTATTTGCAGTATTTCCCACTATCCCAAGACCCCCTATTATTACTTTTGATCATTTTCTTTTCATTTCCTTTTTCTTAAAACATAAAACACCTACACACACTTATTTTCTCCATCTTCTCTCTAGCTTCTCTCTAAAACCCTCACAAAACCCAGAAAGTTACAGCCATTAAATCCATTAAAACCATCCATAAAAATCGTTCTAACATCAAGAGGAAGCAAAGGGATCAAAGTTATTTCGGTTTCAAAGCATTTTCACCATTTTTGGAGCTCAAAACACTTCTAAAACATCATCCAAGCCATTTCATCCGGTAGAAATCCTTCATTGTACTTTATTTACTGATTTTATCATTTGCATGGATGATCCATGGCACAAAAATGAGTTTTTATAAAGGTTATAACTCTTTTTATACAAAAACGATTTTTAACTAAATAATACTTAGATCTATGTTTTTGGTGGTTAAAAGTTGTTTAGAAACTGTAAAAATACTATATTATGAAGTATCTACTAAATGCATGTCGAAATCTATGGGTAACAAATCGTTTTTCGCAAGAAAAACACAAAACGGGAAAAGACAGCAGGCAGTGCGCCGCACCTGTGCCTAGTGCGGCGCACCGGGCTGCTGTCCTCCCCGAAAATCGTCGTTTTGGCCGTTTAAAACTTGGTTACGCATTCTGACTTTTTGAGACTTGACATTTGGGACTGAGTTTGGTAAAAATGAACATATTGGTGACTTGTATTGGACTTAATATGCTAAAATAAACATGTTTAAAAATGTTATGTATATAAATGTGTTTTGTAAGCGGGAAAGTGGTTTGTATTTTTTTTGGACATAGAATTTGGGCGCGGAAGCGTTGCCCAAATTTTGTTAGAAAATATAAGACACTTTATCAAACAAAACATATTCACATTAATAGAAATAACATTAACTTTGGACTTTTGGACTAAAACAAAACGATAACCGTTTCGGACTATATTTGGACAAATTGAACCTTGACACTTAAAGTTTGACTAAAATTCACCTATATTACATTATATATTATAACAAAAATTACATCTATTATATATTAGGTATAATAACTTAATATAATAATAACACTTGAACAATCTTGGTATCCTTAGGCGTTCCGTGATTCCCGGCTCTCATTTCCGACCGTGTTTCCGAGTTCTTAGCTTCGCAACCCGTGAGTTACACCCCTCTCTACTCTTGTATTTTTAAGTACTCTTTTTGGGGGAAACATGAGATATAAACTGCTTTTGAACTATATCTTTTATGTGCAACTGCCTTATGAACTTTGACTTTACGTACAATGGACTTACGAACTATTTGCCTATGGAAACTTTTGTGAACTTGTATGACTATTGTGTAACTTTTGAAACTATTACGAACTTTTGAACTATTTTGGACAAACTCTTTGAAACTCATATGCGTAAAAACACCTCCCTGCCTTATTGGCTATACACATATTTAGACTTAACGGCTTGCCCCCTTTATCGATTGCTTACTATTTGAAAATTTTATGAACTATTTTGACTTGAAACTTTTATGAACTTACGAAACTTTTGTGAACCTTTGGAAACTCTTTTAGCGATTGACTCCGCAACACTTTTTAGCGACTGACTCTGCGACACTTTTAGCGATTGACCCCGCGACACCTTTTGCGACTGATCCCCGCAACACCTTTTGGGACTGATCCTCACAATACTTTTAGCGACTGACTCCGCGACACTTTTGCGACTGAATCCGCAACACTCTTAGCGACTGACTCCGCAACACTTTGGCGATTGACTCCGCGACACCTTTTACGACTGATTCTGCAACACTTTTAGCGAATGACTCTGCAACACTTTAGCGATTGACTCCGCGACACCTTTTGTGAATGATCCCCGCAATACCTTTGCGACTGACTCCGCAACACCTTTAGCGACTGATACCGCAACACTTTTAGAAATTGATTTCTCAACACTTTTAGCAATTGATTTCTCAACACTTTTAGCAATTGATTTCTCAACTCTTTTAGCAATTGATTCCGCAACTATGATTTTACTAAATATTGTTTTACCCGGCCTGTACAAACTTTTGGGCATTGATTCGCCCGTTACTTCGAAACTTTTAAAGTATATAAACTTAAGGCGACTTTTCCGCTAACTTTCTCTTAGGGAACTTTTTACTTTATATACTTAACCGAAACTTTTGCTGATATACTTAAACTGTAACTCACTCACTACTTTTTGTAGTTGACACTTTATCTCATGTTTCAGGAAACTAAGCGTAAGTCATGAAGTGCATTGCTCAGGCGGGTCAAGCTAGTTATGTGAAGAGTAATTCGGGAAAAGACCTATGATACTTGGGAATTTTTATACAAAATACTTTATTATGTATTTGTCGTATTAAACTTACGAATCTTGGTTGTATCTTTTGAACATTGATTCCTTTTCAACTTCAATTTAAATGACATGAACCGTTGACTTTTGGTATAACTCGTGAAATGATTCTTTGCGCATCACATTCCGTGTTTCCGCTTTAGCGGGGTGTGACATACTTGGTCGGAGTGTAAGGACTCTCCAAACGCTTGAAGAGATGCTGAGAGCGCGTGTAGTTGTCTTCGTAGGAAGCCGAGATACTCACCTTCCCTGAGTTCACCTATGACAACGCCCATTGTGCCAGCATCAAGTGCGCACCCTTCAAAGACCTATATGGACGCAAGTGTCGGTCACCGCTCTGTTGGCTAGAAGCTAACGATTGACGACTTGCAAGGTTTGACGTCTCCCTCCATCCGTGGAAGACTGAAAGCATCCCGTACCCGGCAGAAGAGCTACGTAACCAACCAGAAGAAAACCCCCGAGTCCCAAGATTTCGATAGAGTACTTCCCAATACATCGCCATGGGAAAGGGATAGCCTGCTTCTGGAGACGCGGCAAACTATGCCCTAGGTACGCCGGTCCAAACTAAGTCTTAGGACGTATTAGTCCGATTGCTTATCTCCTTCAGCTCAACTAGATTCCTTCAAACGTTCATATAGAAATTTCCATGTCTCACTCCCGAAAAGCATCTATCTGACGAGACCATCGTCAACCCTCTCGACAAGGTCAAAATCGATGCCAAACCCAATTTCATTGATAAGCCGTTTGAGGTTGTAGACCGAGAGGTCAAACAACCCAGTCAAGGTCGTACATCTACCATCAAGCTTCGGTGGAAACTCTCGACATGGTCGCGAATTCACGTAGGAACGTGAAGACCGAATCCGTCAGAAATATCCACATCTGTTCGAGAACACTTCTTCATGCCGGGACGAACTAAATTTCGGGACGAAATTTCTTTCAACCCGGGGAGAATGTGACAACCGTCCAATTTCAGGTGCAATTCATACTCTATGTATCTCTTATTGTCTACCGTTACCCTTAACTGTTCAATTACCGGAAACACGCTACTATCGGAATCACAACTTCGGAATCGAATTATGTAAGTCCTAATACCAAGAAAATACCCAAGGAACTTTCCTAAGTTCATAACGTATCATAACTAAGAACTTTCAATTAACGAAAAGGTCCAACAAAGCAAAACGTAAAAACGAAAAATCAGAAATTCCTGAAAATAGGACCTGTGCGCCGCACAGACCACCAGTGCAACGCACTGGACGGGCAGACTCAAAAATTTTTAAGTTTTTAAACTTTGTCTCGGTTTACACAACTTTCCAACAACTCCCAACTCGAGTTCTGACTTATTTGCAGTATTTCCCACTATCCCAAGACCCCCTATTATTACTTTTGATCATTTTCTTTTCATTTCCTTTTTCTTAAAACATAAAACACCTACACACACTTATTTTCTCCATCTTCTCTCTAGATTCTCTCTAAAACCCTCACAAAAACCAGAAAGTTACAACCATTAAATCCATTTAAACCATCCATAAAAATCGTTCTAACATCAAGAGGAAGCAAAGGGATCAAAGTTATTTCGGTTTCAAAGCATTTTCACCATTTTTGGAGCTCAAAACACTTCTAAAACATCATCCAAGCCATTTCATCCGGTAGAAATCCTTCATTTTGCTTTATTTACTGATTTTACCATTTTCATGGATGATCGATGGCACAAAAATGAGTTTTTATAAAGGTTATAACTCTTTTTATACAAAAACGATTTTTAACTAAATAATACTTAGATCTATGTTTTTGGTGGTTAAAAGTTGTTTAGAAACTGTAAAAATACTATATTATGAAGTATCTACTAAATGCATGTCGAAATCTATGGGTAACAAATCGTTTTTGGCAAGAAAAACAAAAAATGGGAAAAGACAGCAGGCAGTGCGCCGCACCTGGGCCCAGTGCGCCGCACCTGGGCCCAGTGCGGCGCATCGGGCTGCTGTCCTCCCCGAAAATCGACGTTTTGGCCGTTTAAAACTTGGTTACGCATTCTGACTTTTTGAGACTTGACATTTGGGACTGAGTTTGGTAAAAATGAACATATTGGTGAATTGTATTGGACTTAATATGCTAAAATAAACATGTTTAAAAATGTTATGTATATAAATGTGTTTTGTAAGCGGGAAAGTGGTTTGTATTTTTTTTGGACATAAAATTTGGGCGCGGAAGCGCTGCCCAATTTTTTTTAGAAAATATAAGACACTTTAGCAAACAAAACATATTCAACATAATAGAAATAACATTAACTTTGGACTTTTGGACTAAAACAAAAGGATAACCATTTCGGACTATATTTGGACAAATTGAACCTTGACTCTTAAAGTTTGACTAAAATTCACCTATATTACATTATATATTATAACAAAAATTAAATCTATTATATATTAGGTATAATAACTTAATATAATAATAACACTTGAACAATCTTGGTATCCTTAGGCGTTCCGTGATTCCCGGCTCTTATTTCCGACCGTTTTTCCGAGTTCTTAGCTTCGCAACTCGTGAGTTACACCCCTCTCTACTCTTGTATTTTTAAGTACTATTTTTGGGGAAAACATGAGATATAAACTGCTTTTGAACTATATCTTTTATGTGGAACTGCCTTATGAACTTTGACTTTACGTACAATGGACTTACGAACTATTTGCCCATGGAAACTTTTGTGAACTTGTAAGACTATTGTGTAACTTTTGAAACTATTACGAACTTTTGAACTATTTTGGACAAACTCTTTGAAAACTCATATGCGTAAAAACACCTCCCTGCCTTATTGGTTATACACATATTTAGACTTAACGGCTTGCCCCCTTTATCGATTGCTTACTATTTGAAACTTTTATAAATTATTTTGACTTGAAACTTTTATGAACTTACGAAACTTTTGCGAACCTTTGGAAACTCTTTTAGCGATTGACTCCACAACACTTTTTAGCGACTGACTCCGCGACACTTTTAGCGATTCACCCCGCGACACCTTTTGCGACTGATCCCCGCAACACCTTTTGCGACTGATCCCCGCAATACTTTTAGCGACTGACTCCGCGACACTTTTGCGACTGAATCCGCAACACTCTTAGCGACTGACTCCGCAACACTTTGGCGATTGACTCCGCGACACCTTTTGCGACTGATTCCGCAACACTTTTAGCGACTGACTCCGCAACACTTTAGCGATTGACTCCGCGACACCTTTTGCGACTGATCCCCGCAATACCTTTGCGACTGACTCCGCAACACTTTTAGCGACTGATACCGCAACACTTTTAGAAATTGATTTCTCAACACTTTTAGCAATTGATTTCTCAACACTTTTGACAATTGATTTCTCAACTCTTTTAGCAATTTATTCCACAACTATGATTTTACTAAATATTGTTTTACTCGGCCTGTACAAACTTTTGGGCATTGATTCGCCCGTTACTTCGAAACTTTTAAAGTATATAAACTTAAGGCGACTTTTCCGCTAACTTTCTCTTAGGGAACTTTTTACTTTATATACTTAACCGAAACTTTTGCTGATATACTTAAACTGTAACTCACTCACTACTTTTTATAGTTGACACTTTATCTCATGTTTCAGGAAACTAAGCGTAAGTCATGAAGTGCATTGCTCAGGCGGGTCAAGCTAGTTATGTGAAGAGTAATTCGGGAAAAGACCTATGATACTTAGGAATTTTTATACAAAATACTTTATTATGTATTTGTCGTATTAAACTTACGAATCTTGGTTGTATCTTTTGAACATTGATTCCTTTTCAACTTCAGTTTAAATGACTTGAACCGTTGACTTTTGGTATAACTCGTGAAATGACTCTTTGCGCTTCACATTCCGTGTTTCCGCTTTAGCGGGGTGTAAAAACGTGTTTCTATGATTACCTAATTCATAGAACTAATCGTAACATGGTCATCATTAAAGCCTTTTCGGTAGCTCTACAACTGGTACGACCAGGTAAGCAAGTGAGGGTAGGGGACGATTAAGCATCTCTTAAAACCTGACCTCATTAGGAGTAGAATACTCCGCAAACTTTCCTAGACAACGTCCTTTATGTAGGTGAGCCTAGTTGGGTAATCATACACTGAGCATGTACAATCTAGTTATGAATTACTAATCTCATGCTTATTAAATCGATGGTTTTTAAGATATTTTGTAAATTTATACGTTCCGTCGCTTGGACCAAATTACGGTATATAAACCCAACCAATGCGTTTTAGAACGTATAAAATTTTGCCAAAATAAATTAATAACTCGTTGTAATAATTCTTTAGTCATATTAATTTAATTTGTTTTCTTTCAAAAAACATTTGACAACAATATCAACAATATACATTAAGAATTATTCTACGCATCAAATGGGTATCCTAAACATAAAAATGGTCTCTATGGTCATTTTAAATATACAAACCCTTTTACCCCCGTTTCAACGGAAACGGACCACATACATCCGTTCACAAAAATCAAATATGGATTGCGTAGGCGGTTTGTATATTCAAAATTCTCAATATCAAATAAACCACAAATAGACCTTTTAAGAATATAGTTCTTATTAAGGTGTCACACATATACAATTAACCAATTAATAATAAGTGTCAATATATGCAATTTACTTTTTATAATATCATAATATCTAATTATGTTTACAAAGTTATGCATGTAACTTAATAAACATAATTTATAAAAAATAAATACGGCACATAATTAATTAAACATCAAAATTTGCGTTTAAGGTTTAAGACTTAATCAACGTTTAAACAAAACAAAACAAAAGTTTTTTATTTTTTTTTATTTTATAATACGTTTACATGTTACGTTTTAACGTTCGTTTAATCTCATACCTCGATCCCCCCCCCCCCCCCCCCCCCACACACACACACACACACAAGTTTTGATGTTTACAGATTATCTAAAATAAAATTACTATGTTTTGGCTGATACCACTATAGGTATACAACTAGAGTCATATTGTCAAACAATACATGGCAGCGGAAATAGGATCACATAGTAAATAATAAATCGGATAAAGAATTACCTTGAATTAGAATCAAGCGAAAGTCATAGATCTAAGTCTAAGATCTAATCTACGGTTACGTACGCGACACGTTCTTTTAGCGACAGACTAGTATGCTAGTACACGTTTAATTGTTTTTTACAACAATTGTCTAGCAGCAACTCTTATTACAAAAACCAAAAATAAAAACAAAAGAACCCTTCTTTTTTTTCAAAAGCCGATCGGTTTCTTTTAAACCTTAGTCGACATTTGTTATTTTGTAATGAATTAGGGTTTAGGGTTTATGTTCTATTTAAAAGTTTTCAAATCTAAGAGTTTGAGTTATATTAAAATAAGGAAACCTACTTATTTACATAATAAACCCTCTATTTAATAAATATTTTCACTTAACCATTAAGTAATATTTAATAAATAAATTAAACTTGTAGTCGTGTCTAAATGTCTGTGAAAACCGTCCAATTCCAGGTGCATTTTTATACTCTATGTCTCTTTTGGTCTATCTAGTCTTTAACTATTCATTAATCGGAACCGCGACAGTGTCGGAATCACAACCGGAATCAAATTATATAAGTCCTAATACCAAGAAAACTCCTAATGAACTTTCCTAAGTTCATAATGAAACATACGTTAAAACTTTAGTTAACGAAAAAGTCCAACGAAACAATTGTACAAAATCAGCCAAAACACAAATTTTATTACAAAAATGGTCCAGGACGACGCACAGAGGCCATGTGCGCCGTCCTGGAGGACGAAATTGTAATAAACTTGAATAAATTTCATGCCTCGTTTTCTCAACCTTTTTAACCAATATATCACGGGAATAGGCCATAATTACTGCTATGTTGCAGTCCCCAACTTCCCATATTATCATTTTTCTTTTATTCTTTTCATTTAGTCATTTTACAAAAACTAAACACACACATACAACATTTTCTCTCAAGAACTCTCTCAACAAAGCTTCATTTCCAGTAAATCACAGCCATCAAACACCATTTTAATCCATACAAAACGTTTGAAACATCAAGAGGAGCAAGGGAAACCAAAAGATTTTGAAAAAGGACCATTTTCGTAAAGATTTTTGAAGCTAAATCCGGCCAAATCCTCATCCAAGCTAATCCCTTCGGTAGAAACCTCTCTCTTTTCATTTTATACTAATTTTATTACTTGCATGTAAGATCTAGCAGTGCAAAACAAGTTTTTATACAAATCTATGACTTTTCATGGTCAAAAACGTTTTTAAACGAAATAGTCTTTGGATCCACGAATTTGTGACTAAAAATACTTTATAAACTGTTAAAATGAAGTTTTAATAAGTTTAAACCTATTTCATGTCGAGATCTATGGATAAATAAACGATTTACAACAAAAACACGAAAACCCGCGACCTGTGCGCCGTCCATGTGACCAGGACGACGCAGCGGGTGAAAACTTGGCCCCTGTGCGCCGTTCCGGTGGTCACAACGGCGCACACGCCTGAACTTTTTCTCGAAATTTTGTTATTTGACGTTTTGACTATATTTGACCTGCTGACTTTTTGACATATGACATTGTGGGACTGAGTTTGAAAAAGTAATAACATTTGAGACATGTATGGACTATTTGGACTTAAAATGAACTAGACTATATATATATATATATATATATATATATATATATATATATATATATATATATATATATATTTGCGTTATAGGTGATTTGTGAGCGGAATTGGTTGTACATTTTTGGATATGAAATTTGGGCGCAGAAGCGCTGCCCAAATTTCCTTAGAAAAATGTAAACCACTTCAGCGAGCAAAAGCACTCGTAACATAATAACAATAAACGATAAATCGGACTTTTGGACAAAAACGTGACAATTACCATTTCGGACTATTTTGGACATTACTTAACCTCGACACTTAAAGTTTAATAAAATTTTATCTATTATAATATCTAAAGAACATAATAAGATAATAACTAATTAAACTATCTTGGTATTATTAGGCAATCCGTGATTCCCGGCTACCGTTCCGACCGAATTTTCGTGTTCTTACTCTTCGCAATCTGTAAGTTACAACCCCTTTATTTTATATGTATTTTGCATGATTTTGGGGGAAACATAAGATTATTTGTACTTTGAAAACAATTATGAACAATTGCAACTTTGTGAACTTTTGAACTTATTTACTTTTATGAAACTATTATGACTTTGGAACTTTTATGAAACTTTTATGACTTTGGAACTTTATGAAACTATTACGACTTTGGAACTATTGAACTATTTGGACAAACTCTTTGAAACTCTTATGCGTAAGCACTTTTGCTCTATTGGCTTACTTGAACTTACCGGCTTGCCCCCTTTTTCGGCTAAACTAATTATTGATCCTTGTATGCGAGACCGACCCTTGATGGAACTATAACATGACTCTTAAGTGACGGACGACTATATCTTTTTAAAACCAAACTACTTAGTGCCCAGCTGCTTTTTAGACTTTACACACTATTAACTTCAGAGCCGTTTAGTAATTATGGGTATCAATACTTAGGAAATAACCGTTCCTTGCTTAGATGGCAGTCTAAGTACATATTACTAAGAACTTGACGACTCCCCGTAGGATAGGCGGGGTAAGGGGCCTCACGGTTGAACAATCGGTTTAGTGTGAACACTTAAGTTATAGATGCCAAGAGGTTGATACAAGAATCTAATTAGTTACCTATACGCATAAATTTATGAACTTTTAGCGACTGTTTCCGCAACTATGATTTGACTAAATTGGACTCTACTTGGTCTTTACGAACTTAGGGCACCGACACGCCCATTACTTGGAATTTTAAAAGTATATAAATTTTAAGCGACTTTTCTCCGCTAACCTCCTTTTTGGAAACTTTTACTTTTATATACTTAATCAACTTTTTGCCGAGCAACTTAAACTGTAACTCACACACTACTTTCGTAGTTGACACTTTATCTTATGTTTCAGGAAATTTAGTGTAAGCATGAGGTGCATGGCATGGACGGGTCAAGGCGGTCGCGTGAGAACCTATTCGGGAAAAGACTTGTTCATTACTTTTGGGAATTTTAAATGGAAACGTTAAACTTATGTATTTGTGTACTGAAATCTTGGTCGTCTTTGAATTGTAAACACTTTTATTTCTAATCTATGACTTGAATGCCGTTATGTTTCTTATAACCCGTGTAATGATCTTCCAGCTCTTCACATCTCGTGTTTCCGCTTTAGCGGGGTGTGACAATGTCGATGTGTGCGCTCCCGTAGTCTCACACATTTACGGACACACATTTGTTAAAACCATTCAAATACCAACAGTTTCTTCATGGTTCGGCTTTATTTTGTTATTTGGCTGCAAAATGGAATGACATTTGACATTTGACATTAGTATTTCATACCCCTGTAAACCATGTTGTAACACAACGGTATCAATTTCGACCCATTTACTTAAAAATGGGTCGATTTGGTTGTTTTTTGTCTCAGATTCATACAACCTCAGTAAAAAAAGGTTATAATGTATATAACCATCCAAGTCATTTTTATAATCAAAGTGTTGGTTGTTAACAAAACCCCACACTTTTTGACCCACATTGATAAAATTACCCGTTATCGGCCATACAACCTTTACAGCTATACATATAAATTGTTGTAGGAAATGATTTTCATTTTATACAGTGACCAATCCCCTTTAAAAACATTTGAAAGCACAAAGCATATATAAATTGTTTTGCATTTGGAAATATCTCAAGTTCAAGCCTTACGAAGTGGTTTGCTGAAAAGTGACAAAAATTACAAACTACAAAGTTAAAATGAAGGAAATAATATTTAAAAAAAACCTAAAATATACCATTATCTCATCATCACTTCGACCGTCGATTCCGATTACACATAGTACAACAGCCGAAATAAAATTCACCGGTAGAAAAATGGAAGATACATGTTCAGACATGCTTAATAATGTTGCTACAAAAACGCCATAATTTAGTTTCATTAATGGCAACCAGTTCAAAAAAAAAAATCAAAGGTGATTATATGGTTAAATACTAAGAATATCAACATTGCTCAACTTCTTAATCAAGCTAGTGAAATAAAATAATAAGACCATGAAATAAAGAGTCTAAGACATGCATTACTTCAAATTTACACAAAATCTTTTTATTCATGCATTTCATCAAACAATTTTGATATTTTAAGTATTACGTCTAACAATCAAATAGATAATGACTAACAAAAAAAAAAACCTGGAGGTTTGTCGAGCTCATAGTCAAAAGAAGAGTTTTTAACGGTTGGCTTCAACTTGTTCAATTTGCAACTTATGAAATAAGAAACGATTGGGCAAATCTAACAAAGAACATTTGATACTACAATAATAGCTGAAATATTACAAACAAGCACGGAATTTTGCTTTGTTATCACATATGACTGTGATTATTTTTCAAAGAGACGATTCAACTAAGCTGATAATAGTAGTCTAAGCGAGTCCCCCATTATTTATCTATAACGTAGTAGGGTTTAGCCTTATATGATTAACGTTGTATATATATATATATATATTATATTTATATAAGTGTTCAAAAAAATAATATAACGAGTTAAAGTTGTCGAATAAAAAGATAACGATATTTCGTGTCAAAGTGCTGAGTAAAAGATATTTGATATTTCGAGTCAATAATGTCTACTAGAAGATATCAATCGTTTAAGTCTATAAAGACGATTAGAAAGGAATCATATTCCGAGCCGAAGATGACTAACAAAAATATCAGTTGAAAGGAATATTAGTATCAAAGTTTAGTCAAAGTCAACATCAAAGGATAGTTGACTTTGTCAAAGTCAAGATTTTGGAAAAAGTCATAGTCAAATAAAAGTCAACATTCGACATTTTGAATAATTTAAGAAATTGTTTGAATATTTTGAGTGAACATAGTTTAAATAACTTTTATGAAAGTTTAACGAAAGATGAGGTTTAAAATTTAAGATTTTGATCGTATTTAAGAAAAAGTATATTCGACGAGAATACGTACGTTTCGCGAGTAAAATAGTAATATATGTTATGTTTAAGATAGCGATTACATTTTGAGCCCAAAACGTATATTTGTCACTATATATTACTTTATATATGATAATATATGTTTACGTATACTTATTTATGTTCAAAATACGCGAAATTACAAAATCAGCAGCTCATGCGGCGCACTGGGACTTTAGTGTGTCGCACCGAGTTTATGACCAAAACACTGCGGTGTACAGGGACATCAGTGCGTCGCACCGTGTTTGTGACCAACGTTTGAATTTTAACTTTTTACGTTTTAGTGTCGTTAAGTTAGTTTAAGTCTTATGTGAATATGTCCAGATTGTTGTTTATGATATTATGTGTGTTAGTCCATATTTGTATTTATGTAATTTATATAAGTTTATACATATAGTAATTTTGTAATATTTGATATAATATCTAGTTATTTTACCAAAAGTGTATGAGTGAGAATTTTATGTAAGATACTTATGTCAAAAGTCCAAATGTCCAAAAATATGTTAAAAACGTTTTCGGTAGGAATTTACTAATATTTCCTATATGAAATTTATCCGGTTTCACTTAAGTTCATAATATGACATTTATAGGTTAAGTTAGCTAATAACCTATTAACATGTTAATTACTTGTATATTATGTCCACTTTTATGTTTGCAACCATTTTGACCGTTTTAACTTTTATATAAGTTATTTAAGTGAATATTTAGCGATAAAGAGAAAACGAAAAAGAGAGATTAAGAGATTATTAGGGAGTACCGAAGACCTCCGCAAAAACCTACACAAATTTGAATGAACTTGAAGTCTTCTGGGAATGAGCTCTAAAGTGGTAGAGAGGAGAAATCAAACTCCAAACACAAGCAAACCACTTGTTAGGAACTAGAATTCAAAGAAAGTAGGAAGTTAGTAAGTTTTAAGGATTGTTTTTGCTTACCAATCTTCAAGAGGTGGAATCCTCCATACTTATGAATAATATGTGGATGGAAGAGGAAGATGTGGTGGAAGGTTTCCTTGCAAAAAAAACATAAGGGTTTATGTTAGAACTTCATTGTAACAAAGGAGAAGAATCAAAAGTAGAAAAGGTGGAATTTAGAATAGAAAAACTTACCAATTTGATGTATGACCAAGAAGAAGATGTTGCATGATATTTTCAAACACAAAAATCACTTTGGAATGTGATTAAATTCTCAACAAAGTTCTGGAAATGGAGAGAACTTTGAGAGAGTTTGTGTTAGAGAAAGATGAAAGAAAGTGAAAATGAGATTGAATTTGGTTATAGATTGAAACATGGTATGTGAGATGATGTAAATTGGTCAAGGATCCACAATTTCTCATCTAGCACCATTTTAGAAAGTTTTTGGGCAGATTCCATGTGATTGCATGTGTTGTGGGATCTCAAGGAAGCCAAAAAGCGTTTTTGCCTTGGTCTGGCCAGACCACGACTACGTCGCAGTTAGTAGGGGTTGCGGCGCAGTCCTTGCTTAGTTAACTCCAGTTAACTGTCCGTTAAAATGACTGAATTTGTAAAGGATTTAACGTCAGTCCCTTTAAGGAGTAACTTTGTAAAATATTTTTAACGTTAATCTTAATCGTATAGACGAAGGCAAAAAACACCCGTACTTATCTACGAGAATACTTATATCTACTAGGCACTTAGGTATCTAAACTTTTTCGTCACGAATGGCAAAAACAATACGTAATATAAACCCGACTAAACAAATATTGCGTGAATCAAAATAACAATAATAAAATGGTGAAAACAAAACCAATAAATTAAACGACAGAAGACACAACGGAAACGTGTTTCAAATATATGCGGTTGTCATATTCCTCATAAGGGAAAATTTAGTAATTTGACTACAATGGAGGCAGTCAGATTAGTATATCACTACCGAAGGAAACAAAAGATAAAGCGATAAGCAATAAAGCAACTTACATCAGCTGATTGCAAACCTTGGGACGTTGTGACATTTTCACGAGCATAAGTTCTAAGTCCATAATTATGCAATCCGCCACTTAAACAGGCCTTCAAAATCCTCTTATGAAGAGCACACAGAATATGATAATAGATATCATCGTCATTTGTAAACTTATTGCCATGAAAAACAATTGTCGCAAATCTTAGCTAACTATTAACCGTCGCTACAACGCGCGGGTATATTTCTAGTAAATAATTAATTGGATTTATTTTTCTTAAAAAATTAAAAAATCTAATAAAATAACACCTAAGCTCCATGGCATCATCATTTTAAAAATCAACCTATGTGGACAATCTAAGAAGATGACAAGTCACCATTACGAGATCAACATAAACCCTCTAGATTGAAGAGATTGTGTGTATCTAAATTTGTTATATTTTTATTATATGTATCCAACTAGTTATAAATTAGTAAACATGTGGCAACTTATATATAGATCATTTATATCAAGAAATGTATCATAACAATATTTGAACGTTTGATACAAACAATAAATGTTTTTTTAAGTTAGATCGATAGATATTAATAATTTTTCGTGTAAATTTGAATACATTAATTCCCATATATTTATTTTTAAATAGATATAGAATAAGGAGATAATTGTTTTAAAATGTATCAAACTTTACTTAAAATTCTATAGTATGTATCAATTTTGAATAAATTTATTGTATGTATCCAACTAGTAATGTGTTTAATGTGTTTTTGTATTGTGGTCGGGTTAATCAGGCTGATCTGAAATACCCCGACTCTAAATGAGGACGGTTTCAGTAATTTTACACAATCTTTAACCGGGTTTGGCAGGGACAGAGCCATAAATTTTTGTTAACATTTTTAATTGATAAATAGTAATAATAATTAAATATTGTATATAAACAAATAGCTTACTATGTGGGAGTTGTTTTTTTAAAATAGCTTTACTAACTGTTGGTATTTGAATAGTTTTAACAAATGTGTGTCCGTAAATGTGTGAGACTACGGGAGCGCACACATCGACATTTTGACACGATTACAAGTTTAATTTATTTATTAAATATTACTTAATGGTTAAGTGTAAATATTTATTAAATAGAGGGTTTATTATGTAAATAAGGAGGTTTCCTTATTGTAATATAACTCAAACTCTAAGATTTGAAAACCTATAAATAAAAGATAAACCCTAAACCTAATTACTACAAAATTAAATAAAATGTCGACTAAAGGTTTTCAACCTTAGCCGATCGTTATTTTGGAATAAAAAAGGGTTTTTTTTATTTATTTTGGTTTTTGTAATAAGAGTTGCTGCTAAGACAATTGTTGTTTAAAGCAATTAAACGTGTAGTAGCATACTAGTCTGTTGCTAAAAGAAGGTATCGCGTACGTAACCGTAGATTAGATCTTATACTTAGATCTACGACTTTCGCTTGCTTCTAATTCAAGGTAATTCTTTATCCGATTTATTATTTACTATGTGATCCTAAATTCCGCTGCCATGTATTGTTTGACAATATGACTCTAGTTGTATACCTATAGTGGTATCAGCCAAAACATAGGTAAATATTATTTTGGATCTAAAACATCAAAATTGAGGGGGGAACTAGGGTTGGTTTATTGTATGATTTTATAAAAAATTAAAAAGTTAATTTGAAATTAATCTACCTTGCAATTTGATGTTTAATTACCTTATTTACTTTTATGCAAAATTATGTTTATAAAGTTACATGCATAACTTTGTAACCATAATTAGATATATTGATATTGTTAAAAAGTAAATTGAATTAGTGACATATTATTAATTGTTAATTGAATATGTGTGACACAAAAGGATTTGTATGATAAAAAGTTTTGTGTGGTTTATTTGATATACGAATTGTTTACATATTGATAGCTTACGCAATTCAAACTTGTTTATTTGGACGGATGTATGTGGCCCGTTTCCTTTGAAACGGGAGTGATTCAATATGTAAACAATGACCATAGAGACTTTTTAGGCATTACCCAATTAGTTGCGTAGAATAATTCTAAATTGTTTATTATAAATATAGTTTATCTAATGTCTTTTGAAAGAAACAAAATTTAATAATAAGACTAAAGAATTATTATGACGAGTTATTAATTTATTTTGGCACTTTTATACGTTCTATAACGCATTTGGTTGGGTTTATGTACCGTAATTTGGTCCAGCGACGGAACGTATAAATTTACAAAATATCTTAAAAACCATCGATTTAATAAGCGTGTGATTGGTAATTTATAACTAGATTGTACATGCTCAGTGTATTATTACCCAACTAGGCTCACCTACAACAAGGGACGATGTCTAGGAAAGTTATGCGGAGTGGGGTACACTCCTAATGAGGCAATGCTATTAGGAAATGTTGAACCATTCGCTACACCTCACATGCTTTCCTGGTCGTACTCTCGTAGACCTACCGAAAGGGTTCTAATGATGACCATGTTACGATTAGTTGTATAAATTATATAATCATAGAAACACGTTTAATAACCAGTAAAATAAAAACATTTTGTTTTTAATTAAATTACGTTACGAAATTGTTGCTTGCACGTAGATTTTTAACACCCATGGAAATTAAGTCAAATTGCTATCTGTATTTCCTAGAAAACTTGTACTTGCTCGGCACTCTACGTGAGACATAGGTGAAGTGTATCCAAGGCGGATTACCACTCATAGTGAGACTGTGGTGGACTATCGCAGTCTCCAGTCGGATGACTTAAATCGGGTTATGCAGTGAGACTGTAAACGCCGATAGCGATAAGATGCGACGAAACATGATTAATGTCACGATCACCATTTTGATGCTCGGATCGAATTATGAAATTAAGTCCCATTTTCTAGGAGTTGCACCGGTAAATGCAATTACGGATCGTCACTTACCTTTTGAGTATTATTTAGTTCCTAGCAGATCAACTGATGGAACGGTAATATGTCAATTGGGTCCTAGTCTTAACGGAAAGTAAACCATGGGTTTTACGTTTTGTTAAGAAATCTTATGTCGAAAGTACTAATGAGAACTTTCTTCTGTTTTGTAGAAATGGCACAAAATCCAGATTTAAGCGGGATTATGTCAGAAATCAAAACAATGTTCAAAGGTGAAATACTTACTGAACCAAGTTTTAATGATTGGTTTCATCAGCTGAGAATCGTTCTATGAGCGATGAAGTAATTACCAGTCATTAATAAACCGATATCTCTTGAGCCGAAGAATGCTTATGATGAGATAACTCGGGCAACTTATCAAGCAGCGATAAGTAGCCGGATATAATGATTGTTAAGCTTCACATTATGTATGAGAAACAAGTCGATCTTGAATTGAACGACTTGATTCAAGAATTACATTAGTGAAAACATGTTGCTGGAACGTTAGTATGGACTCACGTTGTCAGCATAACAAGCTAAGTTAATCATTTGGAAAGGATGAATTACCCTATCATCAAACTATTGTTGTTCTAAATTGCCTTTCACAGGGTATTGGTGAATTTACACCTAACAAAAATATGCATGGTATGGCTAAAATTCTCAAGAACTTCATAGGATGCTCGTAGAGTTTGAGAAATTCCTTCCTAATCGGTTACCGACCATATCCTAGCGGTCAGTGGTGGTATGGTTCAGATAAGAAAAGACAACCGCAAGCTAAGGGCAAAGCTAAACAAGATGGAACGAATAAACAAGCAATTGTTTATATTCACAAGCCTAAGCTAACCCCTCTAGCGAAAAGAGAACATCCTACTAAGGATGATGGTTGAAATCAGTGTTAAGTGATTAGGCATTGAAAGAGGAATTGTCCTACTCTAGTCGAGGTGCAAGATAAGAAGAGAGTCGGCAACGACGGATCTTCGGGTATCTTCACTTATAGAATTATGTTTTTTTCTCTAAAAACAAATACCTGAGTATCTGACATTGGCTGTGGTACTCATATTTGTGATTCCTTACAAGGATTTAGAGCAAAGAAGAAGCTGAAGAATGGATCTCTCTAACTATACGTAGGCTATGTCAAACGTGTAGTTATGAAAGTCATTAGAAGTTAAGACTTACATTTACCCTAGGGCATAATAATTGTATTAGACAATTGTTATTATGCACTTACTTATGTTAGGGGGAATGTTTCAGTTTATGTTTTACAGAATAATGAATTTGGTATTTCTGTTTCGAACATAATGTTATTATATTAATATGATTGATATTAATGACATATATGAAATAGATTTGCATGCTCATTCTTCTTTAAATTATAATTCTATATTTATTATTAGCACTAAATGCGTTAAGTCCAACTTGGACTCAACCTATCTATGACATTGTTGTATTGCGCACATATACAAGTATTGCATTAAAAGGCTTCACAGCTTTTAAAGTCAAATGATATTTTATTTGATAAATGCGAATCTTGTGTGTGTCGGGCAAAATGACAAGGAAACCTTTTCCGTATGAGACGAAAAGGGCAACTGATCTTTTAGGAATCATACATACTGATGTATGTGATCCCTTTAGACATGTGTCAAAGAAAGGTGCTAACTATTTCGTTACATTTACGGGTAATTTCAACAGTTATGGTTATGTTTAACTTGCTTAAACATAAACGTAAGGTGGTTGAACCATTCAAAGTGTTTCAAAACGAAAGTAGAAAATCAACTCGGAAAAACCACCAAGATCCTTTGATCGGATTGTGGTGGTGAGTACTTAAGCCTAAAGATTAAGGATCATCTCAATGCATGTGAAATTGTCCAATTGCTTACTCCTTCCTATACTCCACAACACAATGGTGTATTGGAGAGGAGAAATCGAACCTTGCTTGGCAGGGTATGATCAATGATGAACCTTAATATTCTGCCATTATCTTTTGGGATTATGCTCTAGAGCCTGCTTTATGCATTCTCAATATGATTCCAACAAACTGTTCAAGTTGCACGATATTCCGAGTATTTCGAAACACGGCTTATCGGACAAGGAAACAGTGGGAGAGTTGTACAACTTGACAAGGTTCAAGAGGGAGATACATCACCTTCTACTCACACTGGTGATCAACAATTCGGGGGGGATAGAGTTGAGCCTCAGGTTATGCTTCAATCTAGTCCGACTCAAGTTGTGATTGAGCCACAAGTTCAGTCTCAACAACAAATTGTTGATGCTCCAATTCGTAGGTCCGAAAGGAATATACGTACACCTTCTAGGTTGAACTTAAACGTTAATCTAGAGGATGGTGACGTATAAGGGGATCTTAATGAACCTCGAAACTTGAAAGTTATTATTAGGTCCAAACGCTCAGAAATGACTTCAAGCTGCGAATTTGGAGATTCAATCCATCAATGACAACGAAGTTTGAAATTTGGTAGATAAAACTCCAAATGCCAAGACTATCGATTGCAAATGTTTCTTTTTAAAGATAAAGAACATACATGGATGGGAAAATACACATCTATAAAGATCTCGTGGCAAAAGGATTTACTCAAGTCTATGGTATAGATTATGAGGAAACCTTTTCCCCAATGGAAGACATAAAAGCTATTAGAATTCTCTTAGCCATAGCGGCGTTCTATGACTATGAGATATGGCAAATGGATGTCAAGACAGCCTTTCTAAATGGTTATATAGACGATGACGTCTATATGAATCAGCAGAAGGTTTTATTGATCCATTACATTTCAACAAGTATGCAAGCTAAAGAAGTTCATTTATGGACTTAAGCAAGCATCAAGAAGTTGGAAAAAAAGATTTGATGAAGAAATCAAAAGGCTGATTTTGTTCAGAATTTCGATAAGCCATGTGTGTATCAAAAATTCAGTGGGAGTAATGTTACTTTCTTAGTCTTATATGTAGATGACATATAGCTAATGGGAAACAGTGTTCCAATGCTTGAAGATGTTAAATCTCATGTTGGAAAATGTTTTTCCATGAAAGACTTAGGAGAAGCAGTATTGATTTGGGAATCAAGATCTTGAGAGATAGATCTAAGCGGTTAATTGAGTTAAGTCAAAAAGCTTACATTGATGATATACTTAAGCAATTAGTATAGAAAATTCCAAACATGGAAATTTATCAATGAAAGATAAACTTAATCTCAACATCAAGGATATATTTTGTATGTGATGAGATGCACAAGGCCTGATGTGGCTTTTGCACAGAACATTGTTAACAAGATTTAACAGAATCCAGGCGAAAGACACTGGATTGCTGTAAAGAACATACGAAAGTACCTTAGGGATATTAATGATATGGTTCTTGTCATGTATGGTGGAAATCCTGAGGCTAATATTGGAAATTGTGATGCTAGATTTCAGAAATAACCATCTCTACAACAGAATCTGAGTATATTGCATCTTCCAAAGATGCATATGGAAGTTGTTTGGATTTGGAAATTTATTTCTGGACTTGGTATTGTTCCCACAGCCAAGACTCCTTTGGATAGATATTGCAACAAAACTGGTGCAATGATCATACCCAATGAACTCGGGGGTTCAAAAGGAAGCTAAACACTTTCAGAAAAAAATTCACTATATTCATGAAAAAGTCGAACATGGTGAAATTCAAGTACTCAAAGTTCACACAGATGACAACTTAGCTAATTCTTTCACCAAGGCTCTGGTAAAGACGAACCTAACTCACTTGGTTGAGGGTATAGGACTTCGTTTATCTAGTTGTTTCATGTAATTTGTGATTGATATAGTATTTGGACATATGGATGTAATAAATTTTTTTTATTAAGAATGAATAATATTTAGGATATGTGATTTCATTTCTTATATAATTGTTATCCAATTTTTCATGTTTTAATCCTTGATTTATATTTAAATATAATTTTTAAATGTTAATTCTAAATATCCATTGTCGATTAATCATATGGGAATATGATTAAATTAAGACAATGTCTGAGTAGTCAGCTTGGCTCACTAACCCGGATAGTGTACATTGAGATGAACCCGAGATTATCCCACATGAATTAGTACTTATGGATCCTTGTCATTAATTATAATTCATAAGGCTTAATGTCCTATTGACTTGAGATGCAAGTTGGGAATCATGTACGTAGTGCATTATTTGATTCTAGTCAAACGCACTCCTGAAAAAGGGTGTTATAAAGGCTATTTTTGGAAATGTTGCGAAATATGATGACTACAATTGTAGTCAAGATAGGATTTGTTCCTTCAGTGAAAACTGAAGTTAGATACTAACTGGGCCACTCATGAATACTTAAGATGTATGTTCGGCCGAACCCAAATAAATCCAGATGTGTCTCGATAGTATTTGGTAATCTTTAAGTGATTCGCGAAATGAGAAACAGTAGTTAAAATGGAATGATTTTGATCCATCAAAAGATTTTAACTAAGTATCTGTAACAAAAAGATATGAACCGAATATAGACTCACAGTGAGTTTTGGAGAAACTTACTCGTGCATTTATGGGAGCATTGATATGTTGCTAGACATTATTCAATGTTATCATGTTTGTTTGAAAATTATTCAAAAGCGGGAGCTGTTGGTATTTGAATAGTTTTAACAAATGTGTGTCCGTAAATGTGTGAGACTACGGGAGCGCACACATCGACATTTAGACACGACTACAAGTTTAATTTATTTATTAAATATTACTTAATGGTTAAGTGTAAATATTTATTAAATATAGGGTTTATTATGTAAATAAGGAGGTTTCCTTATTATAATATAACTCAAACTCTAAGAATTGAAAACCTATAAATAAAAGATAAACCCTAAACCTAATTACTAAAAAATTAAATAAAATGTCGACTAAAGGTTTTAAACCATAGCCGATCCTTATTTTGGAACAAAAAAAAAAGGTTTTGTATTTTATTTTGGTTTTTGTAATAAGATTTGTTGCTAAGACAATTGTTGTTTAAACCAATTAAACGTGTACTAGCATACTAGTATGTTGCTAAAAGAAGGTGTCGCGTACGTAACCGTAGATTAGATTTTATACTTAGATCTACGACTTTCGCTTGCTTCTAATTCAAGGTAATTCTTTATCCGATTTATTATTTACTATGTGATCCTAAATTCCGCTGCCATGTATTGTTTGACAATATGACTCTAGTTGTATACCTATACTAACTAAGGTGACAAGCAGAAAAACACTGCTGATAGGGGTGACCCGATAACCACCACTTATGGTCCCTCCGCCTCTCAGATTTGGGTTTTGATTATTTTTCCTAGTTTATTTAATGTGCTTACTTTTACCCTTTTATACACTAGTATGTGAGATAAGTCGTGTTTTTGCTTTTTGCACTAGGTGAAAAAACACACTAGTTACATAAAAATACCTCTACTCCCACACCCACTAAGCTTATTATTGTAGAATTAGTAATCGGGTTTTGTGGAAGAAGTTTTATATTTCATCAACTTGAAATGATTACAATAGACATCTATTTATAGGAAAATAATAACCTAACGGGCCCAAGTCCACATACAGACTTGGGCTTACAATCGTTTTGGACTCTATTGTCTAACATTCCCCTCAAGCTGAGTAGTGAGATTTCCAATGCTCAACTTGTCAAGACAGTGAGCGAAGATCTTTCCGGTAACCGCCTTTGTAAGAATATCTGCAAGCTGATCTTTTGATGAGACAAACGGAAGCTCGATAATCTCATCTTCAAGTTTTTCTTTGATGAAGTGCCTATCAACTTCAACATGTTTTGTGCGATCATGTTGGACTGGATTTCATGAGATCTGGATAGCAGCTTTGTTGTCACACATAATCTTACTGGCTTCCAGTGAGGGATACCCAATTTCTGACATTAGTTTTCGCAGCCACAAGACTTCTGCTAAACCTCGTGCAATTCCTCGAAATTCAGCTTCGACACTTGAGAGAGCGACTACCTTTTGCTTCTTACTTCTACAGTTAACAAGGTTTCCTCCCACTAGAGTAAAATAACCTGAAGTAGATCTTCTATTACCTTTATCGCCTGCCCAGTCAGCATCAGTGTATGCATCAATCTTCAGGTGCCCATTTGGTCTGAACAAGACTCCGTGTCCAGTAGTTCCCTTGAGGTACCTGATAATCCGTAAGGCTGCTTCCATGTGTTGGACTTGAGGTTGATGCATGAATTGACTTATAACCCCCACTGCGTATGCAATGTCTGGCCGAGTATGAGCTAAGTAAATCAGTTTTCCCACCGTTCTCTAATATCTTTCTTTATCTGCCAATTCAGCTTCATCTTCCATGAACAATTTTTGGTTGGCTATCATGGGAGTGTCTGCAGGTTTGCAATCTAGCATTCCCGTCTCTGCTAATAAATCAAGAACATATTTTTGCTGGCAAATGAAAATCCCTGATTTTGATCTTAGGACTTCGATTCCGAGAAAATACTTGAGTCTTCCCAAATCTTTCATTTCAAACTCTTTAAAGAGATTAGCTTTCAATTTTGTCATTTCCTCTGAATCATCTCCTGTAATAATTATGTCATCAACATAGATTATTAAACATGTTATGAGTTTACCTCTCCGTTTCAAGAATAAGGTGTGATTAGAATTGCTTTGATTATAACCATATTTCTTCATCACTGTGGTAAATCGACCAAACCAAGCCCGTGGAGATTGCTTTAAACCATACAGAGATTTCTTTAGTCGGCAAACTTTTCTGGACTCGGAACTATCATGAATTCCAGGTGGGGTTTCCATGTAGATTTCTTCCTTCATTTCTCCATGTAGGAAGGCATTCTTGACATCAAATTGGTGCAGTGGCAAATCCTTGTTTGCCGCAACTGAGAATAGAAATCTAATAGTATCAATTTTGGCTACTGGTGAGAAGGTCTCACAGTAGTCAACCCCATAAGTTTGAGTATACCCGTTTGAGACTAATCGAGCTTTATACCTTTCGATTGATCCATCGGGTTTATACTTGATAGTGAATACCCACCGACATTTAACTGGTTTCTTTCCTGGAGGTAGTTCACATTCTTCCCATGTTTCACTTCTCTTAAGGGCTTCAAGTTCAGTGCCAATTGCTTCCTTCCATTCTTTATATTTAAGTGCTTCTTCGACACTTGTTGGTATTTTTTCAGAACAGATGGCGTTTGCGAAGGATCTGGCTTCTAGAACTAAATTCCTCCTTGCGATATTTGCAACTGGATATCTTGACCCTTTTGAACTTCTTTCAGGTGAGTATCTGTTAGGCGGAATTCCCCTAGTTGATCTAGGAGGGAGATCATACCGAGCCGGTTCAGTCACACTCGGAGTTTCCACCTCAACCTGTTGTTCATCATTACACATATCAGAGTTATTGGGAATATCTGGAGATTCAGAACCACTTACCTCGGATATCAGTTGAGGAGGATCATTATTGGTGGCAGTGGTACTGTCTTCAGGTTCTTCAGGACTTTCTGTCTCCGGAGTGGGTGTATCAGTAGAAGCACCATGTACAGGTGGTTCCCAACTTATCCATCTTAATGCGTCATTATCTTTTTCCCCCTGACCATGAAGATGGGTCTGATAAAAGAACTCAGTTTCAAGAAAGTCACAGTTCATTGTGGTGAACATGTGACGCCTACTCGGGTTGTAGCACCGATTCCCGTGTTCATTGACACCATACCCCAGAAACACACATTTCTCTGCACAAGGATCAAGTTTTGAACGCTCTATTTTTGGTATATGGACAAAAACAGAACATCCAAACACTCGAGGTTCAAGGGTTAGAGTTGAAGGCGATTTATGGAAATGTGACAATGTTTGGAGAGGAGTTTTGAGAGCTAGAGCTCTGGTTGGAAGAAGATTAACCAAGTACGTGGCAGTGACAACTGCTTCTGGCCAAAAAGACTTTGGGACTTGTGATTCGATCATTAGAGCACGAGTGATTTCCAACAAGAAACGATTTTTGCGTTCTGAAACCCCATTTTGTTCAGGGGTGTGAGCACACGAGGTTTGGTGAATGATTCCCCGCGTTTGACAAAAGTTTTTCATGGAAGTATTACAGAATTCTCCCCCATTATCGAATCGGAGAATTTGTATGTCCTGTTTGAATTGAGTTTTTACCATGTTACAAAACGATGTGAACTTAGTAAACACTTCAGCTTAGTTTTTAAAAGATAAGTCCATGTCATGCGAGTACAATCATCTATAAATAACAGGAAATAACGAAAATTTTGTCCCCCTTCAATTTTTGCGGGACCCCAAACATCAGAATGAATTAATGAAAAAGGAAAATCAACTCTAGTATCATTAGGATTAAACATTTGTCTATGACTCCTAGCCAAAATACAAGTGTCACAATGGAAAGTTTTATTATTAGGAAATAAGTGCGGAAATAATTGTCTCAAATAACCAGCGGACGGATGGCCTAATCTTATGTGCCATAACCAAGCTTTCCTATCGTTGGACCCATGAGTGAGCAGAACAGAACCGTGTTGAGTAACTTCATCAACGTAGTAGAGTCCTTGTCTTTCAGTACCACGCCCAATGATCTTCCCCGTTCTGATATCCTGCAAAAGGCAAAAAGTGGGGTGCATTAATACCACACAGTTTAATTCTTTCGTGACATGACTGACGGATAATAACTTGTGTGATAGTGATGGTACATAAAGACATCTAGAGAGTCGTAATGTTTTTGAAATTTCAATGGTTCCCCCTCCTTTAACTGGGAGAGTTTCCCCATTTGCTGTGTGAATTCTTGTTTTATCAACTCTAGATTTTGACGTTATATCGGTAATATCAAACGTCATCGTATCGGTGGAACCACAATCAAAGATCCAATAAGTACACTTAGAATCTTTGGTTGCAATATGAGCTTTGCCAGAAAGTGACTCATATTGTTCCCTTTTTAAATCATACTCATTTAACTTATCGAGTAAGTTTTTATTAAAACTTTTTGGATTTAAAAAGGAATCATTACCCGGAGGGTTTGGTATAGAACATCCAAACCCTATACCTGGTTTTGGTGCGCCATCGGTACTCGTCTCTCCTCCGCCTCTAGTTTCACTGCTTCCTACAGCGGCCACAACTTTTCTAGTCTTGGAGGTCTTCTGATTCTCATTCCACCAGTCTGGATAGCCGACAATTTTAAAGCATTGCTCTTTGGTGTGTTTTGACATACCACACTCTTCACACTTGAGCTTGCTTTTATCGACCTTTGATTGGGGTCGGAATGCCGGTTTGTCTGATCGATAATTCTTAGAGACAAGCCCTGCTCCATCGCCGGTGGTATTAAGCCCAACTGCCACACCCATATCTGCCTCATGGTTCCCGTCAATAATAGCTTGGTGAGCTTTTTCTTTTCTGACCGTAGCATAAGCGGTTTCAGGAGATGGAAGCGGATCAGAACGGAGAATTTTCCGTTTAATTGGGTCATACCTCCGGTCAAGTCCGTTCAGAAACTTAAACAACTTTGTTTCGGATCGAACTCGATTATATGTGGCTATGTCAGCTGTGCAAGTCATCGGGTTGGGATCCCGGAGATCAATTTCTCCCCAAATTCCCTGCATCCCTATCCAAAACTCTTCCAGTGGTAGCTGCTGTTGTTTGAACTCATTAGCTTTAACATGGAGACTGAAAGTTTGTAACTTATCCTTCCCGCTGCTGTATGTAACTGCTAGGGCTTCCCATAGTGACTTCGCTGTGGGAAATTCAGTAAGGTTACTTGCGATGCTAGGGTCAATGTTCTGAATTAACCACGAGAAAACCACAAGATCGGCTTGTTCCCACTCATCGTATTTTTCATCAGTGATGGCGGGAGGATTTTCGGTAAGGTGGTTAAGATACAATTTCGATTTCCCCCCAATAGAGACTCGAATAATACGAGCCCATAACGGGTAGTTGTTGCTTGTCAACATTAAACTAATCTTGAGTTGATCGGACGGGTTTGGTTTTGGGTTCTGAAACTGGTTCAGTGCTCCATTACGAAGCAAATTCATTAGTTGCATTACGAGATCGTTATTGTTTGCGTCGGCCATGGTTGGTTTAAATTGTTAAAAATTGTTTAAATTGTTTTGGGCCTGGTTCTTTCAATTTATGATTTTGGGTCTAAAACAATGTGTATTGGGCCTAAAACAATGATTTTGATGGTTTGTTGAGGAAACAACCAATCAGTTGTTAACGTCGCCGTTGCTGCCCACCAAATCGGACGAACAAGGAGACTTCGATTAATTCACTCGGGCTTCGAAGGTTTACAATCCGTGATCAAAGGTTGCTATCCAGAGGTCTGCTATTCGAAGGAGCTGGTCGAATGGCATGTTTGTTATCCGAAGGTTGCTAGTCGAAGCCTCGAGTTCGTGTACTAGGTTTTCTCGGTCGAATCGAAGCTTGAGTCCGTGTACCAGGTAATCCTAGACAAATAGTAATCCTAGTCGAATTTAAACAAATTCGTGTTGAGTTGATTTCTTTTCTGACTAGTTCGTGTAGTCAAAGCTTGAGTCGTGTAGAGTGATAAGTTGTTCGAAGGCTCTAATTCGTGTAGGTTGACGAGCTGGTCGAATGACCAGTTCGTGTATGCTCTTTTACTAGTCGAAGAAGGGCTTAGTTTGAGTGTCTTGTCGAATGAGTTAGTTTCTTATTCGAATTCGCTTAGTCGAATACCTTGTTTTTCTGGTCGAATGGTTTAGTCGAAATAGTAATTTTTTCAGTAACCTGCTCTGATACAATGTAGAATTAGTAATCGGGTGTTGTGGAAGAAGTTTTATATTTCATCAACTTGAAATGATTACAATAAACATCTATTTATAGGAAAATAATAACCTAACGGGTCCAAGTCCACATACGGACTTGGGCTTACAATCGTTTTGGACTCTATTGTCTAACAATTATTGCTCCAAGCATCATGTGTGATTTTCTTTTTTGGCTTTGTATTTCGGTTAATTGTATTCAATATATTTTATGTATTAGCATGTGATTTTCTTTTTTGGCTTTGTATTTCGGTTAATTGTATTCAGTATATTTTATGTATTAGCATGTATTATTAGCCCATATAATAGTTTAGGACTAAGTCCACTTAGTTTGTATGGTATATTTATATCGGCATGTAATTAATGAAAAGGAAATTAATGAAAAGGAAGGCAATCCATTCTTCCAAATCCATATTATTTTAAATTCATGGTTCCGGCCACTTTTAGTTTTGGTGGAGTTTGTTCAATTTTGAGTTCTTTTTACTACTTCTAAGCTTTTAGGCTTTGGACACCCAAGCATCTATCTCTTATGGATGTTCATATTGTAATCCCTCTAAATTTAAATTGTTGCTATTAAAAAAATAGAAACAACAAACTTTTGGGCCATATATTACGTTTATCCCAAATTACACACTAACCCAACCCGATCTCATCCAAACTAGAATCGACACGATCCTGATGACCCGAACCTTTATCAGGGTTAGGTTATGAGTAAATTAACAAATCTTTAAACAAGAACATACCTTACCCGATTTACCCCTAACAGGGTCGAAGGAACCGGAATAACACCCTACACAAAAAGTAAATCTTTTCTTTTCTAAACAAATACAATAGCTTTATATATAAGACCACCGAAAAAAAAACTCACATACAAGATGATATAATAATAGCTAGACTAGTATTAGATAAATATGTAGGTCATTATTGTAATGTATATCTGTATTTATATCTTGTTAATTATAGAAGTTCGATCGTTGTAGTTTGTTATTATAGTAGTTTATTACCCGTGTGATGCACGAGATTATATAAAACAATGACGTTAAAAATTAAAGAATATTTCTATTTTGTGAAATCAGACATTGTAAAAATTGATTTATGATAATTAGGTAATTACTTTTTCTTGAACTATAATTAGTTAATCACCTGAGCTAGGCAAAATGCGTAACACCAGCTAGACGTAAATAAAAGTCAAAAGTTTCAGGCACCATTTTGAACGGTTATTGGTTTTAATTACCTCAATTATTTTTTGTTGAAAGTTTGTTATCCTTCTTTCAACTTGAGTATTAAAACGTCTGAATAAAACATTCATTCAAGACTATGCTTCTCTACTAACAATAATAGCAATAACAATAGCAAGTTACAACTATTTAGATTAAGGAGTTTCCGCTTTATCAAAACAAAAATGCCCCAACGTGATTACCTAAGCAATAAAAGTCTCAATGTTGCACCATTTACAAATTTTTGAGATCTTTAGCAGTTAGATAAGAGAATGAAGTTCCACTTGGATCTTCACCAAATGCCGAAGCCATCATTTTCCGCTTTTCTTTCTGCAATCAAGAAATTTCATCAGATCCTTGAAGATAATGAAATTATCTTGGGAAGAAAAGTTGTGCTAAAATAGTTGAAAGCTAACGTTCATACCCGTGTGATACACGGTTGATGTATAAAAAAGTTGTGCTAAACTGGTTGAAAGCTAACGTTCATTATATACAAGCGGAATTTTTTAAATAATTGATTTAAATACCCTTTAAACCCATTTCTTGTTTAACATTCTTTTTAGATTTACCCATTTGACCCATAAATAGAAAATACAACCGAAATCGACCTGTCTATCTTAAATGGGTAAATGCTACCTCTATTAAGTAGCCCAGTGCATAAACGGGTTGGCCCGTTTAGGACCCGTCAACCCGGCCCGTCCCGCTAATCTCTACTCGGTCCGGTTTTCGGGTGTCATTTTATAGTGATATCGGGTATCGGCCCGGTTCAGGTAATACCCGGTTAACCCGAATTTGTTTGTTTTTTTTTTTTTTTAATTTTTTAGGGGTGTTTAGTAAGCTTGTTTAATATTAAAGGTTGTTTTTGTAAATTATTTAAAAACAAATTGCTAACTTGTCTCCTTAAATTCCTCCATTTTCCAAAACTAAAACCATTTAACAAAAAAAACAACCAACAGTTAAAAAAAAAAACATACGGCAAAAAAAAAAAGGAAAAAAAAAACATTCGGCAAAAACAAAAAGAAACCATATAAATCGAAATCTTCATCATCAAAGAGTAAGTTTTTTTTACTTATGGTTGTTTACATTATGTTTATCTATCTTTAAATCCATTATTATGTCATGCTTAAGCTTGTTATTAGGGTTTATAACAATATGGTTTATTGTTGTTTATCACAATTTATATTAATTAATATCATCTATAACAATGTTGTTTATTCCTCTTGTAGATGGAAAAAGATAATGTTAATGAGGTACCATCAAATTCAAGTGATGAATCTCGAAGCTCATCAAGTGGGCGTAGTGGTGGAAAAAGAAAACGGGTTAAGATAGCGAATAAGAAAAAGAAACAACCATCGCAAATTACGCGTAACGAAAGGAAGAACGCGTCTTGGATTTGGGAACATTACGAAAAATACTTTGACGATCCGGTTAAGAACTTACGCCGCCGATTCAACTAAAAATGGTACCTCCGCCATGCTTAGACACTATAAGGTTTGTGAAAATAATCCCAATAATATAGTAAAAGATCAACCTAATGTATATGTAAAAGGGGTGATGATAGTTGTAGTGGTAGTGTTAAAAAGTGGTCTTTTGATTATGATATAATACGTAAAGCTCTAATTAAGATTATTATTGTTGACGAGTTATGGTTTTCATTTGTGGAGAAGGAAGGTTTTAGAGAGTTTATGGAGTGTGTTTGTCCTCTTTTTAAGATACCAACTCGTTATACCGTGTCTAGGGATTGTGCGGACTATTTTATTGAAGAAAAAAAAAAGTTACAAATTTTCTTTAGTAATTGTAAACAAAGGATAAGTGTCACAACCGACACTTGGACTAGTATTCAAAGAATTATTTACATGAGTATGACCGCTCATTTTATTGACGATGATTGGATTTTACATAAGAGAATTATTAACTTTAAACCTATTTTTAGTCATATGGGTAAAGACATTGGTGTGTCGGTTATGGAGTGTTCGGAGGAATGGAAAATCAACAACTTACTTATGGTTAGTGCTGATAATGCTAATCCTAATATAGTTGCGATTGATTATGTTAAAGAAAAATCACGTAATTTGGTTTCTAATGGTGAGTATATTCATATTCGATGCATGGCTCATGTTATGAACTTAGTTGTTGGTGAAGGGTTTAAGTCTTTTAATACATCGGTGGAAAGAATTAGAAATACCGTAAGATACATTAGAGCTTCACCGGCTAGAATCACTAAGTTTAAGCAATGTGTTATTGACAAAAAAATAACTCATAAAGTTAGTTTGATTCTCGATTGTAAAACCCGTTGGAATTCAACATACGATATGCTAGAACGAGCCGGAAAGTTTGAAAAGGCCTTTGAGTTGTATGATCTTAGAGATCTGGGATTTAGAAATGATTTGATCGATATTCCCAAAGAAGAAGATTGGGTTCGTGTTCGCAAGCTCAACAAAATGTTGTTAATCTTCAAGGAAACAACCGGTTAAGGTACTTTTCTTTCTTCATTTTGTGTCGTTTTAAAATGGTCATAAAAGACAAACCGTATATCCTTTTAATATGTATAATATATCGTTGAAAAGGCATTTGAGTTTACTTTCTAATGGATTAGGGTATATTTCTTGAATCAAATTACACTTTGTGCAGTTTTTAAAAACGTAACATCTTGTTACCGAAACTGTTTTCGAGAATGTGTCGTTTTAAAATGGTCATAAAAGACAAACCGTATATCCTTTTAATATGTATAATATATCATTGAAAAGGCATTTGAGTCTACTTTCTAATGGATTAGGGTATATTTCTTGAATCAAATTACACTTTGCGCAGTTTTTAAAAACGTAACAGCTTGTTACCGAAACTGTTTTCGAGAATGTGTCGTTTTAAAATGGTCATAAAAGACAAACCGTATATCCTTTAATATGCTTTTAAAACACTAATGGGATTTATGAGAGATCCCGAAGATAAGGATGAAACGGCCTTTGGTGAAAAGGTTGACAAAGAGGTGAAAGAGAAAGTACAAGACAAGATGAAACTTGTATATGACGAGTATAAATTGGCGTTCGAGGAACCGGTTTCAAGCTCTACTACTCAACGGGGAGGAATTGTGGAAGATGTGGTGAAAGTCAAGAGTAAGAACAAGTTCATTGCAATGTTTGGAGAAGATAGTGGAGGTAACAATAGTCAAACTAAATCGGAATTCATAAAATACCTATAGGATCCCCGTGAACCATTAGATGATGACTTTGACATATTGCAATGGTGGAAGGTTAATGCGGGTCGATATCCAATTATGTCAAAAATGACAAAAGGTAACTTGTTATATATATAAAGTATTTGTTCCTGTTTATAATATTATGTTAACCTTTATATATATTGTATATTAGATATGTTAGCGATTCCGGTAACTACGGTTGCATCGGAATCGGCGTTTAGTACGGGCGGAAGAGTTGTTAGTGAAACACGAAGTTCATTATCCCCGGCACTAGTGGAAGCCTTGGTTTGTCCCCAAGATTGGGTTCGGAAAAGTAAAAAAGTAATAACAAGTCACGGAGAAGCGGTTGAACAAGACGATGAACTCGGAAATGGTAATTTTAATCGTTTGCATTATTACATCATTTGCATTATTAAATTCGGTTTGTTAAAAGATTGTAATATAATATTCTTTATTTTTTTTATGTGTTTAGATATTTACGAGAAGATCCAATCGATTGCATTTGAGTAATGAATGAAGCGGGGCAAATTTAAGATGAACTTTGGAGTTTTTTTTGGTTAAAAGATTGGAATTTGTATTAGTTTTATGTAATGAAGTTTGGATTTGTAATGAATATGGAATTTAGTTTTATATAACAAGTCACTTTATTAAGTTTTTAATCTTTTTATTCTATCAAATTGACCATCTTTATTCAAACTTATAAAATAAATGTATAAAATCATTGATGGTAAACAAACACGGATGTTCACTTGTGTTCAACAAACATTTCTTCTTTTCCCAAAACAAGAAATTTGGTGTGATGTAAAAATCAACATAAAAAAAAAAAAAAAAAAAAAAAAAAAAAATACCAAAAACCCGGCCTGTCCGACCTGGTCCTACCCGACCCGAACCGGTGCCAATCGGTCCGGTTTTCGGTCTTGGATTTTGAGGCTTAACGGTCTCGGGCCGGTCCCGGTCCGGTCCGACCCACTTTGCACCGGGCTACTATTAAGCGTTACAAATATAAATATTTCTAAAGAAGTATATGTCCCATTGGCCCAATAATGGGACGAAAGATTAGTAAAAATAATGCAAACTAAACCTCATACTTATGCATCGACTGTCCACATGTCACAAACACCATTTTCTAGTCTAGTTTAAACATAAAAAAAAAAGAAAGCAAAAGCATATACAGAACAAAAACATCTTTGCAAAACAGTATTAAGAAAAAACACATCTAGCTTAAATAATTAAATAGTCAAATTATGTTTTCACCATCCATGATTGTATCATCTAACTCTAAATCTTGTAGATGGTATTAACTTGTATCACAAAAAACAAAATTAAGATAAAGGGACTAAAAAGCAAAGCAATTGGTAAATACCTCTAATGTAATGCATTTAGAAAAGTATGATGCAATTGACTAATCTTTCGCAAATTGGGTACAAATTTACACGACCATAAACGTTTCAGCATCTAACATAAATAGAGAAAAAATCACAAATAGAAAGAATTATAATACCAGTAGTTGTTTCTTCTTGGCAAATGAACTATAAAAGCTCTACACGATTTTCTAATTTGTTAGACTTCTCCATCGGCATTGTCCTAAAAATCAATTTCCGATGGTTATGGAATAACCTCAAACTTCTGTCAAATGAAGGTTTTAGGTTCGAGATTTAACTACCAATATCAATGTTGAAATAATATATGAGCAATTTACGGGAAAAAAAACGGTAAAAGACATAATCCCGCCTGAAGAAGGTTATAACTTACCGTGGGTAAAACCTAGTTCAACATCTGTCACATTTTTGTCGAAGTTAAATTAGGTTGACATAAAACTGTAATAAGAAATAACCAAACTTTAACTAATGCAAAAATAACATTTGTGTGGTTCCAAGAAACAAATTGGTTGAATAAACCTGAAGAATCAAATATTATAAACGTATCAAATTAAATTAGTGGATGCATATGAAGAAAATTTAAAGCAATCAAGCAATTCATCTCTTTAGTTGTGTCCGACAACCACCATGTTTTTATTCGGTTTGAGTACCCCAACTGGTACACCTTTACATTACTGGAGGCATAAAGACCAAAATATATTTGAGAATAAAATAAATATATTTTAACTATTTGAATCCAAAAACTTAAAACCCTAAAATCTAAACAAAAAGATTAAATTTATGTGAATAAGTTTGTACCACTTGTTGAGTAAATTTATTCAACTCAGGCAGCTGTTGTAAACTCTTTCTGTTTCCATTGGAGTCTCTTTCTTCTTGTCTTGCTTCATTTCTCTTTTTTTATAAAGAATTTTAAACGAAAAATACATAAAGCCCAAAATCAATAGCTTTCAAATTTGTTTACATATACATATGAAGAAAACAAAAAAATAAAATCAAAACTGTTGACTGAATATCAAGAAACACATAACCAACTATAAGATTAAGCTAGCACAATAGTATAACTTTAAGGTTTCATACCTGATTAGGACTCTGGTCTTCAACCTATTGCTTTGCATTTAAAAATCTTTGAATATAAACACTGAATAAATCATACTAATAACAAAAAAAATCATGTAGAAAGAAAAAAGAATTTTTTTTTACCCTCGATCTTTTGTGATGAAGACATCAACAAACCTGCTCATACTTATTACACAACGGAAAAAAACCATTAGCATTCATAATTAAAGAACAAAAAAAAAGAGTTAATTACATAATTGGTCCCTGAGTTTGTTCCAATTTAAAGGGTTCAGTCCCTGGGTCGAAAATCCTTCGGGTTCAGTCCCTGGGTCATCAATTTGGCTACAAGAATAGTCCCTTTGTCACTTAAAATGACTAAAATACCTTTAATATTTTATTTTTATTTTTCCATTTTCTTTATTCTCCTCCAATCTTAATTATATCCAAATATCAGCCACAATTTAATTATACCCAATCACCCAGTAACCTAAACACACATTTGTGTCATCTACCTTATAACATCAGCTTCATCGATGATATCTTTGAATCGATGTGAATCGAGTTTAGGATCTAAGCATAGCATGGAGCTAAGTTAAAGAAGAGTTAAAATATGGGGAATTTTTCCCAATCAAGATTATGACAACATTGGGGTTATGTGTGGGGAATTGGGTGATTGAGTATGATTAAGATTATGCCAGCTGCTGAAATTTTTCTTTCCCCACACTGAAATTTTTCTTTCGCATCCTACGATGAATAAAAAGCAGGCTAAGTAAATTTTTCTTTCTGAAGCTGCTGAAATTATGTCAGCATTCCTTTTTTTTCTTTATGCTGATATTTAGGTATAATTAAGATTGGGGTTTTAGTGTGGGGAATTGGGTGATTGGGAAATTAGGGTTTTTGATTTGGGGGAAATTGATAGGAGATGATTTTTCGGTGTGTGTGAATTTGAAAAGTTGTGATTTGGGGAAGAACACATTAAGATTTGGGGAATAAAGAAAAGGTAAAAATAGAAAATAAAATATTAAGAGTATTTTAGTCACTTTAAGTGACAAAAGGGACTATTCTTGTAGCAAATTGATGACCCAAGGACTGAACCCGAAGGATTTTCGACCCAGGGACTGAACCCGTTAAATTGGAACAAACTCAGGGACCAATTATGTAATTAACTAAAAAAAAATCATTTTTTACAAAATTTGGGGTTTTGAAAAATTGAACCTAAGGGTTTAATGAAGAACAAAAGGGTGATTGAAGAAGTTGAAGTGAAGGATCTATTCGAGGCTGAATTCAAATTTGTTGAAGCCAAAGAAGACATTGTATTTTCAAGAAAAACACATTTTACTATATAGTGACTTCTTTTCCTGATAAATCCGGCCAATTAGGCTTTCTAATTCAAATAAAAGTTGCATTGAAGGGGTAATGTTTATTATAGTTTAAAAGAAATCGAATATATTTAATTGAAAAACACAAGAAAATTACAACTAAGCGTATGATATCATCGTATAATATCTTGTCTTAGGTGGACAGTTTAATAACACACCATGTCAGCTGAATGACATCAATCATAACTCCCATTTATTAGAATAAGTAGATATTCATATTCCTCACACAACTCAAAGTGTGGTTGATTAAATATCTCTCTACATGGTATCAGCCTAAGTTCTCTCCTCCCTCTCCCTAAATCCATCTGGTTTTTCCTCTTCCTGGTACCTAATCATGTCGACTTCTCAAGATGGTGTTTTTCCTATTCATATGATTCCCATCAAATTATGTTCCACCAATTATCAGATGTTTCCTCTCTTCTCCTATCAGAAACTTCAGGTCCATATTGACGGCACCTCCATCGCACCACTCGCAACTATTAAAGTCGAAAACAAATCAGTCCCAAACCCGGCGTATTCAACCTTGAACGATCTTGATCATTATCCTTTTCAACTCTTCCCTCTCCGAAGAAGCTGTTGTCGAAGTTCTCGGTCTCACTAGTGCCCGTTCCATCTGGTCCACATTGGAACAGGCCTACAACAACTCTTCTGTTGAAAGTGTTCACTCCCTTTGTGATTCTCTTCGTCAGATGAAAAAAGGAACGTTTTCGGTTTCTGGTTATGGTCGAAAATTCAAGAGTATATGTGATAATCTTGCGGTAATTGGCCAGCCCGTTGATGAGATGGATAAACTCCATTGGTTTCTTTGTGGCTTGGGAACCTCGTTTGAAACGTTTTCTACAGCTATTCGAACGTATCGACCATCTCCGGCTTTTAGAGATCTCTTGTCTCAAGCAGAGAGTCATGAGATGTTTTTGCAATCTCTTCATGGCTCTCTCACTCATCCCGCAAGTTTTATTTCTCAACAATCTCATTCTAACACCAACAAAGTGTTAACCACCGATAATTATGCAGTAATTATGGGTATATATATTTTGTAGTAATTGTTTATATATTGTGTATATCGTTACCGTAAATAGCTCCGTAATGATAGAAACCTTTTTGTATTTATATTGACAATTGATATCAATGAAAAGGAAAGGAATACGTTTCCTAATATGGTATCATTAGCCATTGAAATCCTCTGATTTCACCTTCGCCTGAATTACATAAAACCGGTCATCTTCTTCGTTTTCTTTTTTCCGTTTTCTTGCCATCCTAAGGTAAACCTTCACATAAATGGGTGATCGTGCAACAAACAACCTCCACCCCGTGTATACAGTTACTAACATCCAACAACGTATACGCATTCTCGACGGCGAAAAGATCTCGTACCCCTCATGGGTCAATATTTTTCGTTTACATGCTACCAGATATGATGTGTTAAATCACATCAATGGCACGCCACCTCCGGAGAAAACCGCCGCTAATTACAACACTTGGAAAAAGATCGATATCGTCGTCCTACAATGGATCTAAGCCATTTTGTCCGTCAACTTTATTGTACGGGTTCTGGTAAGTGAATCAACGGCCCATGAAGCATGGACTAGAGTGCAGAATCTGTTCTGAAACAATAAAGGGTCCCGGGCAGCCGCTCTCCAACACGAACCCACGAACATCACCCTCAGTGTTATGCCATCCCTCGATGCCTATTGCCAACGTATCCGAGAAATATCCGATCAGTTGACAGCCGTGGACTGTCCAATCAACAACACACAACGTGTTCTGTACCTTGTTTGCGGCTTACCTCGCGAATACGATGCCGTCGGTTCTCTTTTCAATCAGACTCTCCCCTCATGGGAAAACGCCTGCGATCAGTTACAATCAGAAGCTCGACGTATCGCAGCCCGGGAAAACATCACTCCAACACCGGTTGCAGCAACAGCCGTGACCAACCCTCAGCCATACCCCCCTCGTGACGACCCCCATTAGTCCCGAGATGTTCAAAACCGTCGCTCCTCTTCCTACCGACGCGACTACAACAACAACAATAATCGTCGAGATAACGCTCGCTCTATGACTTCATCTCAACCGCGACCTCCAGCAGGCCCTCAAGCACAATTCCCATATTGGGCTCCTCCTCCATATTGGGCGCCACCTTGCCCATACCCTACCCAAGGATGGGCACAACCATGGCCATCTCAGCCTCGATTGAACTCCAATCCCGCGCCACAGGCTATCGGACCCGCTGATGCTCACATTACGGACACCAATCCACTTCATCCTACTGACCTTGCCAATGCCGTTCAAGCCTTGTCTATGAATGAAGCAGGGAACACAGATGATCAATGGTATTGCGACACGGGGGCCACCGCTCACATCTCCAATGATCAAGGTAAAATTACTAATTTTTTTCGTTATTCATCTATAGAGAATATTTGTGTTGGCAATGACAATAAAATTCTGGTATTAGGGACGGGAAACTCGATATTAAACTCACAAACAAAACCTTTTCACTTAAAATATGTTCTTTTTAATCCCAACATCATAAAGAATCTTATTTCCGTTCGCAAGTTCAATATTGATAATAACACTTCCATTGAATTTGATCCTTACGGTTTCTCTGTGAAGGATTTCCAGGATGGCACAATATTGAGTCGACACAATAGTTCCAGTGACCTCTACCCTTTTACAACAACAACTTCCGCCGCCTGCTTGTCTTCTATCCAATAAAGACTCTGTTTTTTGGCATAATCGTCTTGGTCATCCGGGACGACCCATCATGGAATTTCTTAGTTTAAATAATTTTATTTCTTGTCCACATTTACATTCTTCATTTGTTTGTCATGCTTGTCAGTTATCAAAACATAAACGTTTACCATTTCAAGATTTTGTTAATCGTACTTTATTACCATTTTCAATTATTCATTGTGACTTGTAGACATCTCCTATACTTAGCTATTCAAACTACAAATATTATATGGTCCTAACCGAAAATTTCACACAATACACATGGGTTTACCCTTTAAAGTTTAAATCCGAAACCTTTGACAAATTTTTCATTTTTCACAAATACATACAAACTCAATTTACACATGAATATCCAAGCGTTTCAATGCGATTGGGGGGGGGGGGGGGGGGGGAATTCGACAACCAACACTTTAAAAACTTTGTCACCAAAAACGGTATTCATCTCCACTTCTCTTGTCCCCAAACATCTCAACAAAACGGGAAATCCGAAAGAATGATCCGTAGGTTAAACGAAATAATGTTTACTTATTACTCACCCATGCTTCGCTACCATTCACTTTTTGGGAAGCATTACATACTGCCTCCTACCTCCATAATATTCTCCCAACAAAACTCCATCAAAACCGTAGCCCGACAACCTTACTATACCATCGATCCCCTTCCTATGATCATCTCCGCGTTTTCGGTTTCTTATGTTACCCGAACATCACTTCCACCCGACCTCACAAACTTTCTCCTAGATCAAAACCATGATCATCTTCCATACCGCGGATACCGTTTCCTTGATACTTCAACGAGAAAAGTAATCCTTTCTCGGCAACCTTCCCATTCGCCTCCTCAAGAAACACTCCACCCGCTCACACTTTTCTTGATACCTCCCCTACTTCTTTCGAAACCAACTTCCCACCATCACCTACGCCACCCACCACTCCACCCCAACAACCTAACCTGCCACCTGTCCCCGCACCACCACCCCAACCTAATCCGCAACCTCTCTCGCCACCTCCACCCTCACATCCCATGCAAACACGTTCCCGGTCTGGCATTTCTAAACCGCGTATCCCTATGTCACTAAATACTGAACACAACACTACCATTTCTCCCTTACCCAAATCCCACCTTACTGCCCTCCAAGACCCAAACTGAAATATTGCCATGTCATCAGAATATAAAGCTCTATTAGATAATAACACATGGGACTTAGTACCAGACCAAAAGATGCACCAATCATTCTATGCATGTGGCTCTTTAAACACAAACACAAATCCGATGGTACTTTGGAAAGATACAAAGCCAGACTAGTTGTTAATGGCAAAAGTCAAAGAGTAGGCATCGACTGTGATGATACTTTTAGCCCAGTAGTAAAACCCACCACCATTCGAACGGTACTTAGCCTAGCCGTTTCCAAGTCTTGGCCCATCCATTAATTGGAAGTCAAGAATGCTTTTCTTCATGGACATCTCAAGGAAACGGTGTATATGTTCCAACGACCCGGGTTTACTTCGCCAACTCAACCACAACATGTGTGCAAGATCAATCGTTCTCTTTATGGTCTCAAACAAGCACACAGAGCTTGGTACCATCGGTTTGCGACTTATTTATCGACTTGCGGATTCACGAGTAGCTTGTGTGACACCTCCTTGTTCGTATACAGAAACGGAGAACAAATGACATATCTGTTATTATACGTGGATGACATCATATTGACTGCCTCCAATACCACGTTACTTCGCAACATTGTTCGTTCTTTGTTATCTGAATTTAAGATGACCGATCTTGGCACTCTGCATCATTTTTTGGGCATTAATGTTCAACAACGGAATGGAGGTTTGTTCTTGTCTCAACATAAATATGCTACTGATATTCTTTCCCGAGCTAATATGACAGATTGTAAATCGGTTAGCACACCGGTCGAGATAGGATCCAAATTAAGCACAACAGCTGGATCACCTTTTTCTGATGGAGCTTTGTATCGTAGTCTAGCTGGTGCACTTCAGTACTTGACCATCACTCGCCCAGATATATCCTACGTTGTTCAGCAAATATGTTTCTTTATGCACGCTCCCCGTGATCCTCATTTTCAGTTTCTAAAGCAGATTTTGTGCTACATAAAAGGTACATTATCACAAGGTGTGGTTATTTCACCATCTTCGTCTTTGCAACTTACAGCCTATTCTGATGCTGATTGGGGTGGGTGCCCCGATTCACGAAGATCCCATGAATCGATCATATATTGTGATAATGTGTCAGCTGTCTATCTCACTGAAAATCATGTTCAACACCAGCGCACCAAACATGTTCAACTGGATATACACTTTGTTCGAGAAAAAGTTCGCATTGGCTCTATTAAAGTCCTACATGTTCCGGCGGATTACCAGTATGCCGATATCTTTAGCAAAGGTCTCCCAAAGCATCTATTTTATCGTTTTCGCTCCAGGTTTTGCCTTCGTTCTCATCCGGATTCAACTGCGGGGGAGTGTTAACCACCGATAATTACGCAGTAATTATTGGGATATATATTTTGTATTAATTGTTTAAATGTTGTGTATATCGTTACCGTAAATAGCTCCGTAATGATAGGAACCTTTTCGTATTTATATTGACAATTGTTAGGATCTGTCGAACTATACTTGTATAAATACAATTGTGTAGATCTAGATCTATCAAAGAAGTTGCAGCGGATCAACACTTTGATATTAACAAGGGTTAATTGATTAACAGTTTATATATAAGAATGAATAAATATTAACAATTAAGAACACAAGAGTTTTCACCAACAACCTCAATCTATTAAGAATTATGATCGTTAACAGACGTGTGTTTACAAACGACACAGGGATCTATTTATATAGACCTTGAGGAAACCCTAACAAAGATTAGATTAAATCTAAAGAAATCTACGAAGATAATTATCAATATATTGTTTACATAATTATCTCCTTACAATGCGCTAACAATATCTATCATATAACCAGTACTAACAAGCGCGGCAGTAGAAACTCTTCTCCATGCATTCCATGCAGCCAGTATAAACTATCACCAGTCTTATGTCAATATTAGTAATGTACCAGTAGTAATCTTCATACTTGATCAATAGTATTATTACTCACCAGTATTAACAATCTTGTTCCCAGTACTACGTGACATGGCCAGTATTAAAACAATATAAACCCAATAATCTCCCCCTAAACTTCTGCATTCACCTAACTGCATAAGTTTCTTCTTTACAAAACATGGAGAATGTTGCCACTACATTTACCTGGCTACAGAGAGTTTCTATGATCCGTAAGCTGGCATATGATCTTCCACAGTAGTTGAATACACTCCACAACTCTCATAGTGAACCCATTCAAGAACTGGAGTTGTAGGTCCCAGTGGTCCGATCTACAGGATTAAACTATACTAACTACGAGGCGGAATCTCGTAATCAATAAACGCACAGGTTATAAACGAAAGTAATAAACGAAATAACGCAATTACCGAATTCTCAATGCTTTGATTAACACAAACGATGTTACAATCCAAAAGCATAAACACGAATTCTCTCTGTAAAACCAACAGCCCTAAACTACCCTGAACACCTCTATTTATAGAGTAACATGTTCAGCTAGTTTGGGCTTGGACTCTATTGGGCCTCACGGACATGCAAGTCCGTGAGCAGCCCACTAAGCTATATCTATTCTAATCAATACAGTAATATAAACCAAAACACAATAAAACATCCAGTCATATCATTCTTGCACCAACAAACTCCCCCTTGACTGATGCTTCTATTCCTTGATCAATATATCACTATCATCATTGACCTGTAAATTCAAACAACCATCAACAATCCTTTGGTAATCTCTACCAATATCTTCCCAGCCTGCAAGAGAAATTATGTGATCCTTCTTCAACATCTTCAGGTCATTTTCCGTCAGATTAGCCAGTTGAGTAGCATCAATAACTCTCAAAATCTCAGTCATGCCTTCCTTCACTTCGTCATCTTTCTTGTACATTACCGCCTCACCAGTTGCAGAATCTACAGCCCAAATATGCAAATCACCACGTATATCCCGACCAAAATTCTTCATCGGAATTTTTGTCAAGCAGGCGATAGGAGGATATACCATTCTCCTTGCAGATCTGCCAGTATCAGGATCGATCTTTTTCTTAGAAATCATAATCTTTCCCACTGCTGGTGTAAACTCCTTAAATACCCCGGTTTTCCCTTCTTCCTTAATCTTTCTCTCGACCCAGCTAGCATACTCGTCCTTGTCTTTGTTGATCAAATGAAGCTTAATCTGATTTCGGGAATGAATTGAAGGTCTCCCGTTTCTTGCTCAAGTACTGAACACCATCGTATCTTTTGATCACGAACACCTGCAATTCAGAATCAAATAGCCAGCTAATTATGCCCAAGTGTGGCTGGTGTTCTCTAATGAAGAACTTCCTGATAAGTGGTGTTAGCTTCTTTGGATCGATCTTTCGAAACCATCCTCGTCGCTCCTCAAGGCTGGGCTTCGAACTACTTTCACCCTTTTCCTCTGTATTTACTTCCTCCGTGCTAGCTGGTTCCTGAAAAGAATAATCCTCGTTTTCATCTTCATTCACCGCTGTTGTTTCATCAATTGACCATGTGTCGTCATTGCTTGCCCCGAATTCCTGTTCTTGATTGTCTCCACTTTGTTTTTCCGTCTGTGGTTGCTCCCCCTGATCAGCAGACTGATAGATAACCAATGCTCTAGAAGTAGAGGCAATCTGCTCTCTTTGGCGTGCAGCATCTGGATCATTATCGGGATCATCTCTTTGGTGTCTAACAGCAGATGTTTTGCACGGTTCCTCCCCCTGAGCAGATGAACGCTTCGCGAGTAGTGCAAATTGGGCTTCAAGAGAAGAAATGCGCAGGGATTTCTCAGCGTCAGACTTCAAAAGAGTAGCAACCTGTGAAGAAAGCTGCAAAACAAGAGAATGTAAGTCATGAAGATTAGGTTGATTCTCCGCGGCCCTTTTCTTGTGTGGGCGCTCAGGTGCGGTAGAGGATCCAGACTCATCATTGCCAGTGAAAGGGCGTTTCCCGCGGTTGGATGGATGAAACGAGGAAGTGACGTCGTCGAAGTTAAGTTCCTCAGTTGCCGCATCATTGACCTGAGTAGGAGTATCGACAACTCTAGTATTAGGAGCAGGAGAAGTTACGATCACCTCAGTAGCAATAGACTGATGACTCCCAGGTGGAGTATGAGGTGGCTGCTCGGGAATGGCAGAGAGCGGGGGACTCTCGTGATAATTTTCAATATCCCTGAATGTAGTATCGCTGGATGTAGAGTCCACGGCGATAGGAATCTTAGCCTTGCGCTTTGGCCGAGGCTTTGGCTTTGGCTTGCTAGGCGCTGGAGGACCAGTTGATTCAGTACGGGGCTCGTCAGACAAGACATGAGCATCCTCATCAACATCTGGATCAACAAAATTTAAAGCAACGATAGCCCCGAAAAGAGGTTGATTCGTGGGTTGAGGCTCGTGCTCAGGTCGAGGATGAACCTTAAGGCATGTGTGAAATAGTTTTGCAGAGCCGATCTGATTAACCCGCGTCGTGAGATTCTGTAAGGGGATGTCAGGGATGAAGTGTCGTAAAATGATCATGATGAAGTGTGGGTACAACATAAGTGTATTTGGCGTGGTTACTTTGAGATCATTTTGAAACATCTGAAATACATACTCAGCCACGGGATAGGGTCTATTGAGGACCAGACTTAGCATCATCGATAACAGCAGATTGTCAATAGTGTCATGAGATGTCTTGGAGAACTTAAACACCGATACGAACACATGTACCAGATACCGCCAAGGGCCGAGAAATTTGCCCTTAGGAAAAGAGATAGTAGGAAATGGCCCGGCGTAACCTAGTAGTGGCAATTTTCGGCTAAGGAAGCGGTTGCCAAATGAGGAAGGTGCACTTTCAAACGAGCTGCGGCCAAGTTGAAAAATCTCCCGTAGAGTGGTGCTAGTGAATGTAATTTCCCGATCATTAACTACGGTGCATAAACCGTCCTGGGGCTTTGCAGTAACCGGATGGAGAAGATTGACATGAGTAAGGTTGGTAAGGAACTGTTGAACCAACGAGATATTAATTGGGGGATCTTCGCTGAGAATAAAGGCCATCCGTGAGTGTTGTAAAAATATAATTTTCTCTCGAAAAGGAACCGCCGAAGGATCGTCTAGAGCGAAACTGACTGCCTGATTATGTCGTCTATCAAATTGTCTCTCCATCTGTGAAATCTTTAAACATGAACATGTTAGATATGATAGACACGAACATGTATTCCTAACATGAGAGTTGGCGAGCATGCATGTTCGTGTAGCAGTTTAAGCAAAAAAATCATGTAAAACGAACACATGTTTAATATTGTGACGAAGAAGGTGTTCGTCCAGGAAAGGTGGCAACGTGTTCGTCGAAGACAGTGACATGGGTGTTCGTCCATGTGTCTTCGTCTGAATGAGACAGATATGTGTGTGCTTGACTTAAGAGTGACGAAGACGTGTCTTCGTGTGCTAGACTTAAAAGCGACGAAGATGTGTCTTCGTCTGCCAGACCTACAAGGGACGAAGATGTGTCTTCGTGTGCTAGACCTAAAAGGGACGAAGATGTGTCTTCGTCTGACAGACCTAAAAGGGACGAAGATGTGTCTTCGTCTGACAGACCTAAAAGGGACGAAGATGTGTCTTCGTCTGCCAGACCTAAGTGAGACGAACATGCGTCTTCGTCCAAATTATGAGAAAAAAAATCCTAAGGCATATGGAAATCTGGGCACTAAGGATATCTGGGCACGAAGATGTTCATATAAGTGGATTAATCATTAACAACAACGAAGACGAATCATCAAAGCAAAACATAGCAATTTTAGACGAACACATCAAGAACACATACAGAAGACGAACAAGCTTATCAATTTTCATGAATTTGAAACCCAGATTATGAAGATTATCACCCAGATTTTGAAGATTAACACAGATTAACATAGATGAACACATAGAACACGAACACATCAAGCAATTTATGACGAACTCATATGAATATCAACGAACAAAGAAGAACTTACATAGGGGAATAGTCAACCGAATGAAGAACTTCGTGAGATTTACTTCTAGCTCCGAGAAAGTGTAAATTTTTGAAAAGTGAAAAGTGAAAATATGAATTCACCGGAGGGTATTTAAAGGCCAAATATGGGCCTATGGGCCTGGCAAGGCTGGGCCTGTTAGTCTGGGCCCAATGGACTTTTGAGTGGTTAACCAACGTTTTAAAAGATATAGATAATTACAGAAATAAGGTAAGAATTAATGAACAAAAAAAAAAAAAACAAAACAGCAAACAATGTAGTATACATTTAGGAAATAAAATTCGATCAGATTGCTTATCGGGGTTCCAAAGATAATTTAATTTAAATCCATGTTTGTGTAGTTGTCCAATTTAACCGTTCTGTCGTATAGTCATCAGATAGAGTTTTAATTACAAGTAAGCTGGTTTAAAGTTTAAGCAGAAAGGCACCCACGGAAATCAGACATTCGACAAAATTCGGAGAGCACGCAAGGTATTTTTGAAGTATTTTGAGTTACGAGTGGTATGGAGTGGTTACCAACCTAGACAAGGGCAGCATATGAAACTGACGAAGGGATAGCTCGTGTTGAATATTAAAGCAACTGTATTACATAAGTCAAAGACTATCAGCAATGAAGTATGAAAGGGTTAAAGAATTCTGCTGACTTTCTATGAAATCCTATGGCAAGCTTTCTACCAACCGATCCCAAACCGTAAAGGCCTTAGGTGGCTAGGTGAACAAGGGCACCCCGAGGGTATACTGACTCAGATTTCAAAGGCCGCTTATATGAATTCAGTAACTTAAGAGCACACTCATTATATGTAATTCAACGTGAGTAAATCCCATCTGTAAGCGCAACATATGACTCGTAACATAAATCTAATCTCAACCTTTATTGTGGCAGACCAAATTAAGTCATTTAATGTAAGAATCAAGAGGTGTTTAAACCAGACAAACCACCCTATCGAGAACAACTAAAAGACGAAAGGCCACAAGACACTGGAGGTTAAACTAAAATACGATGGAGAATTATAGGTGCATGTAATAGCAATAAACCCGATCTAAGACAAGAGTCATAAGCAAGAGTTATCTTCATCTCGAATTTTAGATTTCGAACTAAGTTACACTAATTTTTCTATTTTTATTTTTTTGGAAAAACGTTGGTTAATCTAAATTGCGAAGTCCAATACGGTGAATGAGTGATTCGAAGCGAGATTTGTCAAAAGCTTTAGTGAAGAGATCGGCCAAGTTGTTTTCAGAAGAGACACGAATAATATCGATGAGTTTCTTTTCATAATAGTCTCGAATAAAGTGGTGCTTAAAATCAATGTGACGGGTTTTGCTATGTTTAACAGGATTTTTAATAACAGAAACGGCAGCCTCATTATCTATATTAATAGGAGTAGAGGTATAGGATAAACCGTAATCCAGCATCTGTTGTTGTATCCAGAGAACCTGTGAGACACAGCTACCCGCAGCGATATATTCAGCTTCACAGGATGAGACGGAGACGGTTGTCTGTTTTTTGCATTGCCAAGACACGAGGCGTCCTCCCAAAAATTGACAACCACCGGAGGTTGACTTTCGATCGATATTGCATCCACCCAGATCTGAGTCGGTGAATGCTTCGAGAAAGAGGTCACTTCCTTTGGGATACCAGAGACCCAGCCGCGGTCGGCCTTTAAGGTAGCGAAGAATCCTCTTTATAGCAGAGTGATGAGACATCTTAGGACAAGCTTGAAACCTGGCACATAAACATACGGCAAACATTATGTCAGGACGAGATGCAGTAAGATACATTAAGGAGCCTATAATGCCGCGATAAACAGTGGAATCCATATCAGGATCGTTTTGTGCGTTTGGTTCAAGATTGTGCTGCTGAGGAATGGGAGTAGCAATTGGCTTTGCATCGGTCATGTTGAATATCTTGAGCATTTCAGTGACATAGTTGGATTGATAAACGAACATTCCGTCTGGTAGTTGCTCGACCTGTAATCCTAGAAATAATTTGAGTTCACCCATAGCGCTCATCTCGAATTTGTCATTCATAAGCTTTTCAAAGTCCTTACACATCTGATTATCAGTGGAACCGAAGATAATATCATCCACGTAGACTTGAACCAATAGTTTAGCCTTGGGTGAATCTTTGATGAACATGGTGCTATCGATACGACCTCTCTTGAAACCGGATTCTAAGAGAAAAGTTGACAATGTTCCATACCACAGACGAGGGGCTTGATGAAGACCGTATAAAGATTTGTTGAGCTTGTAAACCTTGTCAGGGTGTTGTGGGTCTTCGAAGCCAGGGGGTTGCTGAACATAGACGGTGTCGTCGATTTTACCATAAAGGAAAGCACTTTTAACATCGAGTTGGTAAACTGTAAATCCCATGTGAGAGGCATAAGCTAAGAAGAGACGAACAGCCTCGAGGCGAGCGACTGGGGCGAAGACGTCCTGAAAATCCAATCCTTCTTCCTGATAAAACCCTTGTACCACTAATCGAGCTTTGTTTCGAGTGATGATTCCACGGTCATCTCGTTTGCATCGGAAAACCCATTTAGTGCCTATAGCATAGGCGTCATCGGGCAGAATCACAAGTATCCAGACCCCTAGTTTCTCAAACTGAGCTAATTCCTCTTGACAGGCATGGACCCAGTTTGCATCCTTAAGAGCCATATGAATGTTAGCAGGAACATCTTGAGAAACGAAGCAAAGAAATCGACAATTGTTGAAATCTTCGGAAGTGGTGACCAAGGCATACATGCCTTGTAAATCCTCTAGTTGCGTTCGAGTTTGAACGGGTGCATCGGGATCGCCAATAATATTTTCCAATGGGTGATCCTGGTGAATGCGAGACATGACGGGCGTTCAGTGGATTGTCGCATTATGTGGTTCTGCCACATGTTCTTGATCATCGGCTGGATTGTCGTCGTCGAGTGGTTCTGCCACTTCGTCTTGGTCATCTGCTTGATCATCGGTGTCAGCAGGTTCAGTGACAATATCTTGAATAACATGAGTACGAGGAAAAACTGTATCTTCATCATCAGAAGAGAATCTTGGGTTCTCTGTTCCTGTATGAGACACACTAGGAGAAACGTTAAATGATTTAAATAAAGCATCATAGTCGAAAGCGATAACTGGACCGGTTTGTTTTTCAAAAGTGTAACTAGTGATTTCCAAGTTAAAAACAATTTCCACTGTACGTGAAGGTTTAAGATAAACTCTTTTGTTCGCGCAACCCTCAACATATCCAAGAAAGTATCCCTGGACAGCTTTGGGTGCGAACTTGGTGGTATAATTTGTTTTCAAAACGGTGCAAGGAGCCCCAAAGGGTTCCAATCCAGCAAGATTAGGCTTACGACTATTAAGCAGTTCATAACTCGTTTTATTAAACCGTTTCACCGTTAACACTCGATTGAGGACGTAACACGCTGTATTCACTGCCTCCCCCCAAAATGTAACGGGGAGAAGTGAGTCAGCTAACATGGTACGTGCAGCTTCTATCAAGGTTCTGTTTTTCCTCTCAGCGACACCATTTTGCTGTGGTTCATATGGAGCGCTGTGTTGTTGAACTATTCCATTTGCAAGACAGTAGAAGGTCATCGTGGAATTTCTGAATTCTGTCCCGTTATCGCTGCGCAGACGCTTGACATTGGATTTGAATACGTTTTTGATCATGTCAAAGAAATTGATTAGCGTGCCAGCTGTTTCACTCTTAGTGCCTAAAAAGTAGACCCAAGAGTAGCGAGTGTAATCATCGGTGATCACTAGAAGGTAGTATTTTCCTCCGAAGCTCCTTTGTGCAATAGGACCGAAAAGATCAGTGTGCATTAGCTCGAATGTTGTCTCGATTGTGTTGATGGCCTTGGACTTGTGATGTTGTTTGTGTTGCTTTCCGAGTTTGCATGGAATGCATTTATCTTCATACTCGAATCGTTTGAGTGGAACTCCAAGGACTAGCTCTTTCTTTGTGATCTCATTCATTTTCCGAAAGTGTAAATGTGCCATCTTTCTGTCCCAAAGCATGGCTTCTTCACTAGTTGACTTGGATAAAAGACATGTTGAATCGGTGGTGAGTTCAGTATTGTTCATATCCATAATGTACGTGTTTTTCGTCCTTGGTGCACGCATTAGTATCAGATCCTCAGGAATATCAATTCCGGATTTAAGAATCAAAACCTCCTTTTTGGTAAAATACACGGGATTATCATTGTCGCAGATTTGAGAGACACTGAGCAAATTGTGTTCTAGCTGCCTGACATAAAATACATCCTTCAGGGTGATTTTTCCGTTTGTAACTGATCCAATTCCAGTTATTTCTCCACCCTTTTCTCCAGCAAAATTTACTCGACCTTTCTTTCCAGATTCGAAGTTGTTAAGCAGACTTCGTTCTCCTGTCATGTGCCTGGAACAGCCACTGTCAACGTACCAGTTGTTGACGAGTCGGTGACCCGGTTCCTGCACACAAGATAAAATTATTAGTTTTCATGGGGAACCCAGGCCATGACAGACCTGGATTGACCGTTCTCAGTCACATATGTGACTCTTTTGTAAATTCCCTTATTTTGGTGAGAGATTGGAGATGTGTGGCGTGTAGAGTAATGACTGTTAGAGTTGTAAGGAACTCTATGACTCATTGGTGGGGAGCTATAACGGGAATTAGTGTAATGACGTGGTTCATAATGAGGACATGGAGGGCTATAATTGTAATTTCCATGATGGTATTGTGGAGGACTTGGGTAATGATTATGATGGTGATATCGTGGAGGACTGTGGGAGCGTTGATCATAATGGTGTTGGCGATAAGATGGAACAAAAGGTTGTTTTGTCCGCTGGTGTGGACGTTGAGAAAATTGTCCCGTGCTTGGTTTACTGTGTCCATAATATCGTGAGGTTGAAGCTGGACTTTCGTGATGTGGGTTTCGTAGAATTTGAACTGGTTTCGTGGGAGTGGATTTAGCTGACTGCGTGGGAGTGGGTTTAGCTTGAGTTTCTTTTCGCTTGTTAGTGCAAACGGAGGCCACGTGTCCACGTTCACGACATTTGAAGCAGTTTAAAGTTTCCATCTTATTGGATTGATCAGTATTAGCATCAGAGGATGTACTTTGCTTAGATGTAATATCGTTACTTGATATGAATGTTTCCTGCAAAGGTTCACATGTTGTGGTTTGAGGTGGAGCGCTTGTGGCTTGTTTCTCTTGATTCGCGTTATTTTTCTGATCCATAGAGCTTGAAGAGTCACAATTTTCAGGTTGTGGAGGCCCGTTCTTGAAGAAACTAAAGTTGTTATTATACGGAGGTGGTGTTTCATTATACCCTAGACCTTCAGACTTTCCACTTGTACGCTGACGACTCAAGATGGAATTCAAAGTGCTTGACGAAGTACGGAATTGCTCGAACTTTCTTTCCTGCTCAGTTAGTTGTATTTCACAAAGGTTTAACTCTTGGACCTTCTCAGCAAATTTTTTCTTTTCAGTTTCGATACATTCATACAATATGTCAACTTTTTGTGTCAAAATACCGACATTTTATAAAAGGGTCGTTCGATCTGTTTCAGTTTTATGATATTGCTTTGAAAATTCATCTCTTTGATAAGTTAAATTTGCGATGGTTTGTCTGAAAGCAGTTTGCTGAGACTCCAAATTGGATACTAACTTAGTCAGATTATCGTTTTGGAGAGTTAAAACCGTATAGGATTTACAGAAATCTTTCATAGATTGAGAGTCAAGAAGTACCTTTGCCTTGTTCGAGTCGAGGTCAGCCATTTTAGCAATAATGTTCTCGTTGGATAGATCGATGGTGCAGCTGCAAACTTGAGAAGTGTCTTGAATATCTTCAACCTCTTCAGTATATTCTTCGCTGGAGTTTGAATCACTGTCAGTACCTGATGCTGCTTCTGTGTTACTGACTTCACTGCGAATTTCTTCAGTAGAAGCCATGAGAGCTTGATTTCTTTCATCAGTACAGATTTGCCAATCATATGTTCGATCATCGTGTTGGACTATCATGGCCTGTGACGCTAAGCTGCGTTGTGGTTGCGAAGAGGAGGTCTTGGTTTTGTCTTGGCTTTGAGTATATTCAAGTTTAGGCTGTTGACATTCTCTAGCGAAGTGGCCATGACCTTGACAGTTGAAACAGCGCACCTTGGATTTATCAAAACCTGCTTTTCCGGTTCTAGGACTGCGTCCTGTTCTAGTCATAAATCGCTTGATCCTATTTGTAATCATGGCGGTTTGCCATTGTAAGTCCATTTCCTCTAGATCATCCTGATCGACTTGACTAAAATCTTTGTCCCACAATCCTGGATCAGTGATTTTACCTTGAACTTGATTTCCGTAAGCAGACAAGAAACATGATAAAATTTCTAAACTTTCTTCTACTGATTTAACACTCATTGGCATTCTTTGATGAGAATTGGCAGCTTTTGGTACTCCTGCAGTTGTAGTGGTATCAGTAGAGGAATGAGTATCAGAAGTTGCTTGACCATTTTCAGATATGAACGCAGTTGCATTCACAGAAGCATAAGATGTTGAGGGTTGTCCATAGGGTGTATCATCTGCAACAACGTCGATAGTTAAACGTGTTTGTTCATATCCTCTAAATCTCTCAATTACCTGTGGTAGAGTTATTTCTTTTGTCTGATAGTATTCATCTTTTACTAAGTTCACGTACACTTCCCATCGTTTGGGTAATGCATCCAAAAATCGTTCTACCTTTTCGTCTCCAATAGTTATACGAGCTCTTGCAAGGTCAGAAAGCAGATTGTGAAATCTATTGACAGTGTCTTCAAAACTTTCATTTAAACCTGCTCTGAACGTGTTGAATTGTCGTTTAAGAACACTTCCTCTACTTCTTTGTTGAGCAGCACTCCCAACGTATTGAATCTCGATTGCTTTCCAAAGTTCATAAGCAGTTTTGTGATCTTGACATATGTGTATTGTTTCAATAGGCAGAGCCATTTTCAGACTTGCCCATGCTCGGTTTTCAGCGTCATATACTCTTCTATGCTCAGCTGTGAAGGAAGAGATTTCAATAGAAACATTTCCACCACCATTTGTACTTGAAGCCTGCATTAGAGGTGTGTATTTTGTGTCGACACATAGTATGCACATCTGTATGTCATTATACCGACAGAAGGATTCGAATTTATCGGCCCATTCGAAATACTGTGAAGATTTGATTAACTTAGGAGGGGTATTAGTTGATTGTCTTGAATCCATTTTAAAAGAAATCAGCGAAGATGTTGGACGAAGATGTAAGGCGAAGATGTATGGCGAAGATGTGTTCGGCGAAGATGTGTTCGGCGAAGATGTTTGGCGAAGATGTGTTCGGCGAAGATGTGTAAAGTCACGAAGATGTTTGGCGAAGATGTATGGCGAAGATGTATGGCGAAGATGTTTGGCGAAGATGTTTGGCGAAGATGTTCGGCGAAGATGTGTAAAGTCACGAAGATGTAGGTTGACGAAGAAGTGTGTTCGTCAGGGAGATAAGTTCGGCGAAGATGTAAGGTCACGAAGATGGTGTTCGCAAACTTGGAGGATCCACTAACGAAGATGTACTCACGAAGACGTTCCCATGAAGATGTTCCAACGAAGATGTTCGCACGAAGATGTATCCACGAAGATGTATCCACGAAGAAGTATCCACGAAGATGTATCCACGAAGAAGTATCTACGAAGTCGTATCCACAAAGATGTATCCACGAAGAAGTATCTACGAAGTCGTATCCGCGAAGATGTATCCACGAACAAGCAAACAAACCCTAATCTGTCAATACCGCCGCCGAAGATGTACTTAGAACCCTAATTCTCACAAACAGCCGCCGAAGATGTATTAAGAACCCAAATTACCAGAATCGATTAATACCTGAATTTAACCCTGAACCAAATCTCGATAGAGAGCAAACGATGCGTTCGCTCTGATACCAATTGTAGGTCCCAGTGGTCCGATCTACATGATTAAACTATACTAACTACGAGGCGGAATCTCGTAATCAATAAACGCACAGGTTATAAACGAAAGTAATAAACGAAATAACACAATTACCGAATTCTCAATGCTTTGATTAACACAAACGATGTTGCAATCCAAAAGCATAAACACGAATTCTCTCTGTAAAACCAACAGCCCTAAACTACCCTGAACACCTCTATTTATAGAGTAACATGTTCAGCTAGTTTGGGCTTGGACTCTATTGGGCCTCACGGACATGCAAGTCCGTGAGCAGCCCACTAAGCTATATCTATTCTAATCAATACAGTAATATAAACCAAAACACAATAGAACATCCAGTCATATCATTCTTGCACCAACATGAGTAAACTTAGCTACCTTCTCGGGAACGTTCTCAGGCTCAAAAATGACTTCAAGTACCTCCATAAATAAATCATTGTGATCACGAACAGTACCTTTGACATTTGAGTAATTCTTGCAGCCAATAAGAAAAAGATCCACTAGGTCCTTTCGACTTATGTTCCTGATAACCTCAAGATGACTGTAGTATACTCTGAAGCTCTCATCAGCTCTAACAACTTTATACCCATTTTTGCCATTTATCACCACTGCAAACCAATTCACTATGGGTACTTCATAGAAAGTTGTTGCACAATGCATATCTTCAGAGTGTATGACCAGAGTTTTCATATCATCAAAAACCCTGTCTGCAGCCTCATTAACCTGTTCATCTTAGATTTCGGGTACACAACCAAATACAAATTTACCAGAAATATCTTCTAGCTTGACCTTGACAATCTTTGGTTTCTCCTCTTCCTTTCCAGCTTCCCTCTCTCTATCATCGCCTTGAGAACTTTGACTTGTAGATTTCTTCTCTTGCTCAACTTTAGTTGCCTTCACTGCAGCTTGATCAGTAACTCCAACATCTTCCTTTCTTTTTGTACCAGTATTAACAGTTTCTACTGTTGGTCTTGACCTTTTAGCAGTAGGAATGTCACCTGGATATTTTCTTTTCATTGGCACATATTGTGGTTGAGCTTTTTGTTTTCCATTCTTGATCCAGCTTCCTTCTTCTTTCCGAAGTGGACCACCTTGTATCCTCTATCTCCAGCAGCTTTAAGTGCACACTCCCTTTTCTCTTTCTTGCCTTTCTCTCTCCAAAGATGCTTTTTCTTGAGCAGCCTTCAAAATGCGTTTTTCCTTGATGTACAATGATAATACATTATCAAGCTTCATAGGCCCCAACTGCTTACCACTGTATTTCCCAGTAGATTTCAAGAAATCAGTATATTTCTTTTTGTCCTCTATTCTTGTTTTATTTCTTTTAATAAGTGTTCTTGCTTCTTTCTTCTTCTCTTTTCTTCTTTTGTAACAAGAGTTCATCTCTTTCAAGAATCTTCTAGGCTAGCTCAGCGTCTGCCTTTTCTTGAGCTGTAAGTTTAAGCTCATCTTGGATTTGTTCATCAGCCATTCTCTGTGCATGAACAACATCTTCTTGTGCAATTTTCTGCAGTCTTTCTCTTTCTTCTTGAGTAGTTGCTTGTTCTGTATTTTGATCTTCTTGTTCTAGCTTCTTTAACAACTCAGCAGTGGCTCTTTCTTGCTCCATTCTTTCTCTCTCCAACTCTGCTAGCCTATTCCTATCATCTCTTTCTTCAACAATCTTTTGTTTCTTTTTCATCTCTTCTTCCTCCTTTTCTTCTTTGGACATCTCCACAGCCTTTCCTTTTCCTTTGTTTGAGTGTTCTAGGTCATCAAGATTGACTTTTTGAAGTCCCTTCTTTGTTGTAATATACCCAGTTCTATGCTTCTTTGCCTCAGGAGGAGCATCTTCTTGAGTACCTGCAGATTCTGTAAAAGTGACAGGTTTTTCTTTTGTTTGCATAGCTGCTGCTTTTCTTTGGCGTGCAACTGCAGCAACTATTTGTTATTTTCTTTGAGCTTCAGCTTTCTCTTTTTCTTGTTTAGATTTCTCATCTTTAATCTTGTCAAGTTGAGACGCTAAGGTTGAATTATCAGTCATGACTTCACCAGTACTAGATGCTTGCTCCTCACCAGTATTAACTGGTGAACCCTCACGAGTACTAACAACTTCTTTCTCACCAGTATTAACTGGTGTTTCCTTTGTAGTTGCCTTATCAGTTGTTTCCTTCTCAGCTTTCTCTTCAATGTGTATCTTTGCAATGCCCAACAAGATTTCATCTACTTTTTCTGGTGCCTTTTGATTATCACCATGATTATCACCATTTTCTTCCATAAAGTCTGCTGCAGTTTCAGACATTGGGACCTCTGTTTCAACTACTGTAACCTCTGCTTCAGTTTCAGCGTCCCTCTCAGCATTCATCTCCCCCTTAAAGGCAACATTCTCTCCAACTGTCTCTGCATTCTTCTTATCAGCTTTCTTTGCATCTTGCTTTCTAGTTTTCTTTTTACCTCCCTTCTTCATTATAAGTCTACAAACCTTGACTTCTTGAAATAACGTGATATAAGCTTTTTCAACCGTTTAATTTCTTCCTCCTAGCCCTCCACCTTCACAACAACTTTTGGTACATTTCCAGCAATTCAATTTGAGTATAGTGATAGCTATCCTCCCCACCCTTCTATTGAGTACCAACAGTGGGCAGTTCCTTGGATGTAGAGGGTGCCTCCTGCCTAGAAGTTGCATCACCCCCCCCTTGGTTTCTTGGCGTCGGGTACCTCTTGAGGATGAATCCTGAGACACATCCTCATTAAGAGTTTCCTTTGATTGGGTCTTATTGCCAGTCACACTGCCCTGAGCATCACGGGGTGATGCATCGGTAGTGTGAGCCCGCTCAACATGGTCTCCCCTCTCCTTATGGACCACATTCTTAGCCTGTTTCACCACTGGTTTAAATTGTTTGGTTTTAGGTCCAAGAGGTGAAGGACCCTGCTTGGCCTTTGGGGCATGCTCCTTCTGAGGTGATTTTGAGGGGATGGAGGTGGTGCACTAGAGGCACTCTTTTTGGTTGTAGTGACATGTTCAAAAGAAGTGGGTGGTATGGGATGGGACTCAAGTGGATTACTTGGTCCTTCACCGGATGTAACTGTGATACCCACCATATTTGAGAACAGTGGTGTCACCTTCCCAGAAAAATTTTTGGATGTTCTTCTCATGTTTGAAAAAGTTTTTGTTGTATGACAGTCCATGATGAGAACATCTCCCTCTTTAGAAAGCTTTTTAATATCCTTATGAAATATGACGGTTAAAAACCTTGGATACATTAAAAACTTGTTTTCCACGTGTGCAATATTGAACTTTAAGTCATTGAAAATCATGTTTGAAAAGTTGAATACCCTGTTTGTTGCAAGACATGCCATAGCAGTTGCTATGGTAGTATTAAATTCGTTCCAGGTGTATCGTTTTTTGGAGATACATTGTTGTAAAACATGTACCATATATCTCCATTGGGGTGAGAGAAGTGCCTTTTGGAAAGTGAATTTAGTAAGACTTCCCTCATACCCCATTCTTTCAAAGATATTAAAAAGTTCGTTGTTGGGAATAGAAGATATACCTGCGATGTCGTTAAGGGCTACATGATTTCGAATGGTAGCCTCTGTAACGATTATATCCTTCTTGTCAACGACAACACGAATGCATTCTTGATTATTTCAGTTTTCAAGAGTGCCAGTTGCCCAAAATTCCCTAATGTGCTTTTCATTAACCGCGGGGGGGGGGGGGGGGGGGGGGGGGGGGGGGGGGGGGTTAACCAGTAAAGCATAACGTATGTATGACCGTCTGAAGAATTGAATGATTTGATGAAAGTCTTCCGCATCTTTATAGAGAGTAAGTTCGGCGACTATGTTATGGACTAGACCGAAGTTAAGTTCTTGTTGCTCTTGTTCTTCTTGTGGTGCTTGTTGTTCTTGGTCAGCCACTGATTTTGAGATTATAGACGATGAATGAGCGATTAGGGTTTGCGGAAGAAGAGGGTTTGTGATTAGAGGGTTTCCTTTTATTTTGGGAATTTCCAATTTGAGAGAGAGCGAAAGTGTAGTTCGAATGGAATTCAATTAGTCAATTAATTCCCCATTTATACCAATTGCCCCCTGCACACAAAATAACCAACTTCCCACTTGCCAGTATTAAGTTTCCTGCCAAAATTTTTAACTGGCAGTACTAAAAACAAGCCAATGAAAAGGATCAGTAGTAACTGTTCAAATAATAATTACCAGTATTAACTGTTGCCAGTATCAGGATGGACTCATAGTAATTAACAACAATATTAACTCACGACAGTACTAATGACCAGTATTAACTTAAACACAAACAAGATATACTGTGATAAGTTTTAATTCGTCATTTTAAGAAAAATTTTAAGCAGTACTAATCATTCCGATACTGTTAATCAAGAGCGTAAATCTGCCTACATCAAATGCTTTAGTAAACAGATCTGCAAACTGATTATCAGTATGAACTTTCACGACTTGAATAAGCTTCTTTTCTTTGCAATCTCTTATAAAATGAAATCGAATTTCGACGTGTTTGGTTTTCGAATGTTTGACTGGATTGTTGACTATACTTATGGTACTCTTATTATCAATGAAAATAGGAGTATGTAAGAAGTAAATACCATAGTCCATCATTTGATTCTGAATCCAGAGCACCTGTGCACAACAACTTGATGCAGCAACATATTCTGCTTCCGTTGAGAATGTGGATAGTTCGTTTGTTTCTTGCATTGCCATGAGATTAAACGTGATCCAAAGAATTGGCATCCTCCTGATGTTGACTTTCTGTCGAGGTTTTTCTCCTCCATAGTCATTGTCTGTGTAAGATATGAGCTCAAATGGAGAATCTCTTGGGTACCATAAACCCAAATTTTGTTTTCCCTTTAGATATCGAAAGATCCTCTGGACAGCAGTGAGATGTGAAATGTTGGGACGAGTCTGATAACGTGCACAAACACATACACTGTACATGATGTCTGGAAGAGATGCTGTTAATTACATTAATGATCCAATCATTGATCTGTAGAGATGTTCATCCACGTCCTCCCACTCATAATCTGCCTCAAGATGTTTGTGTGTTTCCACCGGAGTACTTGCATGCTTGGCGTCCTGATAGCCAAATTTCTCGAGAATGTCTTTGACATATTTGGCTTGATGAATAAAGATACCAGTGGGGATCTGTTTGACTTGTAGACCGAGGAAGAAAGTTAATTCCCCCATTGAACTCATCTTGAATTTCTTGTGCATTATCTGTTCAAAGTCTTTGCATAGAAGATCATTCGTAGAGCCAAAGATGATGTCATCGACATATATTTGAACTAGCATAATATCACCCCCAACTGTCCTGACGAAAAGTGTTTTGTCGATGGCACCCCTCTTAAAGTTGTGTTTGAGAAGATAAACTGATAAAGTGTCATACCAAGCACGAGGAGGTTGGTGAAGACCATATAGAGCTTTGTCTAACCTGTAGACCATATCGGGATGGTCAGGATCCTCAAACCTTGAAGGTTGACATACATATACTTCCTCTTCAACTTTTCCATAGAGAAAGGCACTTTTAACGTCCATTTGGTACACCTTGAATCCTTTGAAGGAAGCAAATGCCAAGAAAATGCGTATGGCTTCAATCCTAGCAACCGGTGCAAACACTTCATCATAGTCTACTCCTTCTTCCTGGGTGTACCCTTGAGCAACCAACCTTTCTTTGTTCTTGATTACTATTCCCCGTTCGTCAGTTTTGTTCTTGAAAATCCATTTGGTACCAATGACGCGTTTCCCACTTGGTAGCACAACAAGTATCCATACTTCCTGTAGCTTGATGTGTAGGAGCTCTTCCTGCATTGCTTCAACCCAACTTGGATCCTTAATTGCTTGTTCAATCTTCTTTGGAGTTATTTGAGAAAGAAAACATACAAATAGACATTCATTAAAGCTACGATGAAGTTGTTTTCTTGTTTTGACAGTTGAAAGAATATCTCCAATGACTTGGTTCAAAGGATGTTCTCTGTTGATGCGATGGGTTTGAACTGGTTCTACCGGAATGTCTGCATCCAGGATTGAATCATTTTGGTCAGGAAGATCATTGGAATTGAGATTTGGAGTGGATATTGATTCCTCTGCTTGATCAGTCTCAACTGGAGTAGGGCTGACGAATTGATCCTCTTCCTCAGTCGGTGAAGCCTCACCGTCCTTTGAATTTTCTTCATGATCAGTATCAGCGTGAAGATCCTCTGAGTTTGCAGCGTCAGTGGTGACGGGCTTGAATATTCCTGGAGGATCAACGCTGACATGTGGAAAGTAGATGAATTGATCATGTGTAGAAGAGGGACCAGGTTTATCATGTGAACCATTGGACGTGGAATCATCAGTATTAATTGTAGAACCAGTAGGGACTTGTGAATGTCCAGTATTAACTGGATGACCAGTTTAATCTAAGGGACCAATATTAATTGGATTATCAGTATTAACTGAAGGATCAGTATTAACTGATTCCTCAGTATTATCGTTCGACACTATTAACACCAGCGTCCGACTGCTTGTCCTGTTAACCTATAAAATGAGCATTTAAAGAACGAGTTAGTTCATCAATATTAAACAACCAATCGGGTCCTTCTCCAGTGAAGAGTCTTTTCGTTGAACGACACATTTGTGCTTTCTTCCACAATTCGGGTCTTAATGTTGTACACCCTGTAAGCCTTGCTTTGTGTAGAGTATCCTACGAAAAATCCATCGGAGACCTTGCTGTCAAACTTCCCTAAATAATCCTTAGTATTTAAGATTGTACAAGGACACCCAAATGGTTTAAAGAAGCTTATGCATGGATTTCTCACATTAAAGAGCTCATATGGGGTCTTGTTTTGTGATTTGACAATCAATACTCTATTCTGGACATAGCAGGCGGTGTTAACTGCTTCTGCCTAGAATGTAACTGGAAGTTTGGAATCAGCCAACATTGATCGTGCTACTTCGATGAGTGTCCAGGTTCGACGTTCTGCCACTCCATTATGTTGAGGAGTGCGTGGAGCACTATACTGACGTTTAATGCCTTTGATGCTGCAAAATTCATCCATCTCTTGATTCTTGAATTCTGTTCCATTGTCACATCGGATGATCTTCACCTTCTTCTATGTCTTGTTCTCAATGCGTGTTATGAAAGCTCGGAGATGATCACCTGCTTCATCTTTGGTACCAAGAAAGAAAACCCAAGTATACCTCGTAAAGTCATCAGTAATAACTAAACAATAATGCTTCTTTCCTAGACTCATAACATGTGTATGACCAAAAAGGTCCATGTGCAATAAATGTAAGCTAGACAGATTAGAGTTAGTGTCTTTGATTTTATGAGAAGATTTATGTTGTTTACCCTTAAGACATGCAATACCGTGATCATTGCACGTAAATTCCTTTTGTGGTAAACCCCTAACCAACCCATTTTTGACCAATTTGTTCATGTTTTTGAAATTCATATTACACATTCTTCGATGCCATAACGAAGATTCATCCTGTGATGCTTTTGAGATAAAACAGTTTCTTTTCCTTCATTGGGTATTTGGTCCATGTTTAAACAATACACATTCTCTTTCCTAGGTGTTCTAATAACAATCATGCTTTCATCAGCTATTTCAAATTTAGGATCAAGAATGATGCATTCTGTTTTTGTAAACAAGACCTTGTTTTCTTTGTCACAAACTTGAGAAACACTAACCAGATTGTAGTTCAATTCTTGAACAAAAAGAACATTTTCAAAAGTAATGGTACCGTTGCTGATCGTTCCCTTTCCTATAATTCTCCCTCCGAGTGGATTTCCTCCAAAAGCAACATAGCCCCCATCATATTCAACATAGTCTTTGAGCTATAGCTTGTTGCCTGTCATGTGCCTAGAGCAACCACTGTCTACATGCCACGTCTCTCCTTTCTTCACACCTGGCTTGCTCTGCACATGAAAAAGGGATTAGTTTCTTTTAGGAACCCAAGCCAAAGTAGTCTTGGGTTTACCTTCTTCATTAACATAATAAAAACGTTTAAACTGATATTTTGTGTTTTTCTGGTGGAGTTCCTGTAGTTTCTACTGGTAGACTTACTACTGGTAGCTCTCCAGTAGTTTCTCTTGGCAGTAGTATGTGGAACGTTTGACTTTGGTGTTTTTGCATTCACATTTATTGGTCTCACAAATTTTTTAGCTGTCCTACCAAATCTAGGTACTTCATTCGATTTGTTCTTTTTAAAACCTATTCCACGATGATGATTTCTATTGTAGAAACACTCGACTGTCAAATGATTATTTCTTCCACAAATGTCACAACTAATGAAAGTTTGTTTTCCTCGTTGAGTGATTTTCTGATTTCGGTTTCTAACATTTCCCCTTACTCGAGATGTACAATTCATTTGTCACTTACACTGACATTGTCAGGATCGTATTAGTCTATGTAAACTAATAAGTTCGCCTTCGTTAAGATCGTGATCTATTGAAGAAGTTCAGCAGCGGATGAACACTTCAATATTAACAAGTTGTCGAACAATATAATGTTATCGGAATGCAATAAGAACAAACAGAATATTATCGAATTATAAGCCTCAATCGTATTAATGAGAATTTATCAATACAACGTGTTTTTATCAATACAAGGATCTATCTATTTATAGACCTTGAGGCCGACCTAGATAAACTAGGAAACATCATCTATCCTTATCTAAATATATCATTATCTGGAATAAGGAAACTCTATCTAATAACAAAAGGAAACATAATCTAATTATAATTCTATAACTTAGATTATACTTGCACGGCAAGTTGGTCTTCCGTATTAACTAGACTTCTTCAGTATCAACTTGATTACCCGTAGTAACTTGACCAGCCGTAGTAACTCTGTTGGACAGCCGCACTAACTTGATCTTCCGTAGTAACTCTTAATGTCTTCCGCATTAAACGTTTAAGTTATTTTTCTTGTTTGTTAAGCGTATTGTTTATGGTTAAACGATATTTTCTATGTTATAACCCAACAATCTCCCCCTAACCTTGAACTTTTATGACACATCAAAAGTACAAGTTTCATGCTCCAATAGTACTAACTTCTTTTCATTAACAAAACAGTTTTAACTATTTTACGTTAATTACAACTATTTGTTTTGCCAATCAGATTCTCCCTTGGTCTTTTCTTCTATGCGTTGAACCAAGATTCTCCAAATGAGTTCATGAGCGATTCTTGAGTCATGTGATCCATTCAGCTTTATCTCAATCATCTCATCCAATGTCTTCAATGTATGTGGGTACTTAACATCCACCAAGTAAAATTCTCTTGCTCCATGTCTTTTTACAAGAGAGTATACACCACTTCTTTCATAGACGAACCAATTGATGATAGGATTGTTTGGTCCTCCTTTCTTGAAGACTGATCTCTTCTTCTTGTACCCTGGTTCAAATAGTCCACATAGAATGTCCATAGCCAGATCAGTACCAGAACATACACCTCTTTCATGAGAGTACTTAACTTTTCCAATCTTGTACATCCTCTCCAAATCATCTCTGTCGAAGTCTCTAATTATCCAATGGAAGGCTTGAAGAACTTTCTTTGACTTGTCTGCTCTAATGACTTCATATTCAGTTCCCAATGCTCCACCAATAAACTTCCAGTCTATGATCATTGGAGGTTTCACATTCAATGGAGTAAACCTAAGACCTTCAACATGATTTATGTATGCAAAATAATCTCCCCCTTGAGCAGTGCTGGGAGGATCTTGTTCCATACTTTCAGGCTCTTGTTTAACATCCATAAATGGGATGTCTGGACTTTCTTGTTGAGAAGCAGCAGCATCTGCATTCATCTTCTGTCTTTTGGCTAGAGGCCTTGGAATCCTCTTTGATGCTCGCTTGTGTCTTTTTGGCTTCTCTTGTGGTTTCTCCATAACAGGAACATGTTCTGGTTGAATGAACACTTTCCTTCCAGTCTTCAAAGCTGCTTCTAATGCCTTTTCAGCATCTTGCTTCTTCTTCTCTTGGATTTTAGCAAGAGCAGCTTCTCTTTTGGCTTCCTTTTGTTTTTCTTCCTTCACAAGGTCCAACATGTTAGTTAGTTTCATAGGACCTAAGGATCTACCACTGTAACCTTTGCTTTTGAGGTATGTGGTGTATTTTTCCCTGTCTTTAGCTAACTTGGCTTGTGTGGACTTGGATACTTTCTTCTTCTCAGACTTGGTTTTGGCTTTTGCTTGCTGCTGAAGAGCAATTTCATCCTCTTCAACTGTCTTCATAGCATATCTCTCATCTGCTTTTACCAAGCCTTGATAAGCCAAATCATTCAAAATCTCCTCATTCTGCATCTCCTTAGCATGAATTGCATCCTCCTCAGCAATTCTAGCCATTTCTTCTCTTTCAGCTGGAGTTGGAGATTTGTTGAGCCTAGCATGAAGCTCATCTTCTTCAGCTATCTTCCTTTTTCTTTCCCTTTCTTCTTCTTCATGCTCAGCAGCTATTCTGAGTATCAATTCAGCTTCAATTTGCTCTTGTCTGAGCTGTTCTCTTTCTTCAGGTGTAAGATTTTGAAAATTGATTTCTTCCTGAGCAATCCTTTCTTCTTCCTGCTTTTCTTCCTTTGTTTTCTCCATAACTATACTTTTGCCTTTATCTTTATGTTCTGGAGCATCAAGGTCAACCCTCTGAATCTTCTTCTTCTTCTTATCAATAGTGACATATCCAATTCTACCTGTAGAAACAAAAACACTAGCAGGTTGTTCAGGTAAGGTTATAGAAGCTGTTGGAGGTTTAGCAACCAATGCAGCTGCTTCTCTTTGTCTAGCAACTAGATCAGCTATCATCTTCTTCCTTTCCTCTTCTGCTTTCTCCTTGTCTTATTTCTGCTTCTCTTCTTTGATCTTAAGGAGCTGTGATGCTATAGTGTCTTCATCAGCCATCACACTTGTTCTAGTCATCTCTTCTTGAATAAGAACATTTGCAGCTTCTTGTTGATCAATTGTGGGAACAGGAGCTTCAGATGTTGTGGTTGAAAGTGTTGTAGCTTCAGAATGTATTGCAGTCAAAGGATTTGAAGCTTGATAGAATGTAGGAGGAGTGGTTGTGAACAGGTATGAGTGATCCGCATCATCTATGCTTGGACTGATTATCATGGGGTCAGTAGTAAGTGTATCCGCAGCAATGGAGTCCGCAGCAACTGGACTAGTAACCATTTGCTCCGTAGTAACTGTGTCCGCAGCAACCATCTCATCATCCGTATTAACTTGGTCAGCAGCAAGTGTGTCAGTAGCAACTTCAGAAGTCATTTCAGCTTCAACTTCCATCTCGTCTACTGTTTCTTCAACCATTTGCTTCACTTCTTTTTGCTGATCCTCAACCAATGGCTCATCTATTGCCATCTTTTCCCCTTCTTCATCTACCACCATATCTCGTGTTTCTAACTCTGTCTCCCCCTCAAATGTACTGCCTTCCATATCTTCATCTTGTTTTGATGTGGCAGTGATCACCGTATCTGCACTTCCCTTGTCTTCACCCTTGCTCTCTTCAGATGAGAACAAAATAATTGGTTCTTTCTCCCCCTTGTTATCATCTGTAGGAGAGGCATCTGAAGATGAGGAGCTGGAAGGTCCTTGTGATTTGCCAGCACTTCGTGTGGTGATTCTTTTGGGCAGTAACTGGACTGATAAAAGTGCTTGTTGTGCCAGTACCTGTTGCACCAAAGATGTAAGAGAAGACAACATTTCACCCTGTTTTTCAACCTTCACCATTAGAGATTGGTACAAAGCCATCAATTCATTAAACTGACCACCACTACCCTCACCCATTTCCTGTTGAGTACCAACAGGTGGTGGATCATAGGGAATAGAGAAACTCTCCTGCCTAGCAGAAGCATGTAACTCTCCCATGGTCTCTTGGCGCCAGGGACCACCTTCCAAATCTGAGAACAAGTCCTCAGCAAAGGATGGTGTTGCCGTAGTTTGGGTCTTAGTGATGTTGATACTGTCCTGAGCTTCACTATAAGAAGTGAAAGATGCAGTAGTATCAGCCCTCCCTACATGGTCTCCCCTTTCCTTATGGACCACCTCAGTGAACAAGGGGGTGTGTTCAATATTTTCCCCTAATTTTTGTGGCATTCCTGAAGATGTTTCGGGGAATGTTTTTGCAGTGAGAGTATGGGGGATGGTTTTAGAAACAAGAGGCTGAGTAACCCTCTTGATTCTTTTGACAGCAGCCTTGGATGGTTTGTGAGGTGATGAAACAGTGGGTTTAGTTACTTTGGAAGTAGTAACAGGTGCAGTAGCAACTGGAGTAAAACTCACAGTAGCAACTGGAGGAACATGAGCAGTAGTAACTGCCGTAGTAACCTCAGGGATTCCACCTGCAGTACCTGCTTCAGATATGTCACTAGTGCCCACGGATATTGCAGTAGTACTGATAGTGGCAGCTGGGGCTTGGGACAGAGGTGAAATCACTTGTCCTTCAGCTGGAGGAATGGTGACCACCAACATTGTAAAGAATAGTGGTGTCACATTTGCTGAAAAACCTTTATTAACTTGCCTCATGTTTGTAAAAACTTTCTTTGAATGAGCATGTGAATGAAAGCGTTTTTCTGATCTAGTAAGATCTGTATGCTCACAGTTAATAAAGTGTTGAAGGAAGCGAGGATACATCAATTATGTTTTGGGTTCAAAATATTCCATCGCATTCCTTCAAATATCATGTAAGAAAAGTTATAAGTTCTTCTTGTAGCCAAACACACCATAGCATTGGCTAAAGCAGAACTGCCCTCATGCCATCCTGTTCGTTTTTGGGACATACATTGTTGCAAAGTATGCAACATAAATTTCCACTGAGGGGAGAGTTTCGCCTTGAGAAAGGTCGAAAGATTTAAGTCCCCCTTATATCCCATATTTGTAAAATTTTCGATCAGGATGTCATAAGGTACTTTTACTATACCTCGTGAGTCTTGCAAGTGTAGATGTTTGCGTAGAGAAGACTCTGTAACCTTGATTGCTTTACCATCGACCACCCCATTAATGGCTGCCTCCGTATCATTAATTGCAGCGGATGTCCAGAAATCCCTAATGTGGGATTCATCAATTTCTGGATTGATGGTTAACGCCGTCTTTATTTTTGATTGATTAAAGAAATCAATGATTTGATGGAAATCGGCGTTTTCGTCATTCTTCTCCAAGAAAGCTACCATGTTGTGAATTTTGAAAATCTGAAGTTCCGCCATTGTTGTATTCTGTTGATCGATTATGTGAGTATAATGAACAAGAATGTAATCAGTTAGTCACAACGATAAAGAAAATTGAGAAATTTGAGTCTAACGGTAACTTTTTAGGAAGATTTAGGGGTTTTTAGAAAAGGTAAGTTTTAAACGGTTAAAAACATCCCCTATTTATACTGAAATTTTGTAACAACTTGATGACTCCGATTAGACGCGGGTAATGATTTATGTGGCACATCCGCCTATGCCATAAAGTGGATTCATCTAAAGTAGCTTTTGAGAGCAAGCATGCTTCAGGTGAATTGATTTGAACCTTTGACATGCCTAGACAATAGACATTGTCTCTCCTTGGTGTTCTGAGTAAGATCATACTTTCATCTATGACATACCCAGGCTTCATTATAATGCTTTCTGTAGCATTGAAGATCGGTGTGTGTTTCTCATCACAGACTTGAGAGACACTCAACAAATTATATTGAAGCTGTTGCACATAGTACACGTCTTTGAAGTGTAGTGTACCATTGCTTATTGTTCCTTTCCCAGTAATCTTTCCTCCTTTTGGATTGCCTCCAAAAGCAACATATCCTCCATTGAACTTTTCAAAGTCCTGAAGACATGACATGTTGCCCATCATGTGCCTGGAACAGCCACTATCTACATGCCAACTGTTCTCACTTTCTTTTGTTGGCTGAACCTGCACATAAACGATAGAGATTAGTTTCTGGTGGGAACCCAAGCCAAAGTTGACTTGGGTTTGCCCATTTCATCAGAGTAACTCACCTTCCTTTGTACTAGTTTTGAGAAATCAATGGGGATAGGTGGTTGAGTTACTTGGATCTTTGGTTGCCACACTTGTTTGAAAGATTTTGCTTTTTGAACAGTTTTAGTGTTAACAATTTTTGATTTATCAATAGGAGCAGGTACTGGTTTGACATGCCTTTGTTTCGTAGTGTTAATAGTGGCTTTAGTAACTAAGTTACTTTTGGCAGTATTAACACGAGCAGTAGTAACACGGTTGTTTTTCACAGTATTAATACGGGCAGTATTAACACCATTATGTTTGGCCGTATTAACCTTTGCAGTAGAAACAAGTTTTTGTCTGGCAGTAGGAACTCTATTCTTCTTGTTAGAAATTACGTTTCTTTTGTTAACACTTTGATTTCCTGAAGAGACTTGTTTGACAAAGTTATTTTTATGGGCAACCCTTCCTGTGTATCCCACCCCATGATGTGGTTTTTGACTCACTTGCACTTGATTTTGAGGATTGTAATAACAGATTTTTGCATAGTGATTCAATTTACCACAAATAAAACATCCCTTCCCAGAACTTTTGATAGTTTGACCCTTTTGAGTTTTTACTTGGTTCATATTTCTTTGGTTTCCTCTTTTACCTAAGTGTTTCCAAGCCTTGTCGTTTTCCTTAGGGACTATCTTGTTCTTGCCTTTAGTGGGTGTTTTGACAATTTTAATGGGGTCAGAAGGTGGTATAGACACTAGACTTTGTGGAGAAGGTAGTGTTATGCCTTCTATTGTGAGCAAGTGATTTTCCAATGGAATATCCTTGTTTTTCACAATATGGATCTTACTTTCTTCAACTAAGTCCTCAATTAGAACTTCATCATAGTTGATTGGATCAACATTGAATGATTCTTTTGGAGGTGTCTGAGAGATGGGAATCCTAGGTTCATCTAAGGATGGGGGAATATAGTTTTGGTTAAATGGAGGGGCAACTTCTTTGTAACCTAAACCAGCTTTTACCTTGCCATGTATTTGTCTTTGACATAGGTCATTTACTGATTTTGAAGCAAATTCTAATTTCCCTACATCTAACTCAACTTTATCATGTTCTTGTTCTAGTCGTTTGATTTCTTCCCTAGCCATCTTAAGTTTAAGTAGTAAGTCCTATTTTTTCCATTCAATTAGGTTAATCTTTTCTTGATAACTTCGTTCATTAATTTTGTGTGACTTGATCTGATTTTCTAAGTTATCGATTACCCTATGAGCTGACTGTCTTTGTTCTTCTAAAATCTTAATTGAGTCACTCATCAATATATTATGGTTTTTATATTTAACAATTATATCTTTACATTCAGAAGTACAAAGTTTAGAATTTACCTCGGCCATAAGAGATGGATTGTCAGGAGTTGGTGATGGTGATTCAATAGCCATTAGAGCGTCTTCTTGATGTGCTCCTTGATCATCATCATTCCAGTCGTATCCAAGAACGTTGTTGCCGATTTCTGTAATTCCTAGGTCAGTATAAACTAGGTCCGTAGAAACTAATTCCTCCGTAGGAACTACTTCCTCCATAGAAACAAAGTCCGCATCATCCATTACTACTGCTGTGCATGCATGGTGAACAGTAGTAATATTTTCTACGTGAACAATATTTTGTTCTTCAGAAATTAGTTCCCTATTTTGACTTGTTTCTTCAGCTAAGTCACTCCAATCATATCCAAAGATGTCTTGCGACATAAGTGCACTCTGATTTGTATCTTGAGTGGATCGTGGATTGTTTGTTCTTGACTTGTTTGGGCATTCCCTAGCAAAGTGACCTAATTTGTTACATTCGTAGCACTTTACCTTGCTTTTGTCGAAAGTGATTCTTTCGTTGTTTCGTTGATTGAATCTCCTTCCTGTTCTGTTTACAAATCTTCGTGCTCGTAATGCCAACATAGCAGATTGCCACTTTAGGTCGATTTCATCATAGTCATCTTGATGCATCTTTTTTACATCTTCACATGTGAGACTTGAGCATTTAGATATAAAAGCATCGAATGAAATCTCTTCACTGATTTCATGTTTTGGTCCTCCAGATGTTGTAGCAAGTGCAGTATTAGCATTGGTAGAACTGGGGCTGCTATTGTCAGCCTTTTCTGCTTCCACTTCTGCCTCAAAGACTCTTAAGTCGTTGTAAAGATCATCCAGTTCCAGTTCCTCTAGGGTGTCTCCTTGTCTATAGGAAACAGTGTATACTTTCCATTCCTTGCTTAGAGCTCTTATGAACTTTCTGTTGAGATCATCTTTATCGTACTTAATGCCTGCGCTGATCATTCTCTCCGGTGAGCTTTTTGTATCGATCAAACGTCTGTGTCATTCTTTCGCCATTCAGGGAGTTGAAGTTTTCATACTCGTGTTTAAGAAGCGCTTTCTTGTTCTTCTTTGTATTCTTTGTTCCGCTGAATCTTTTCTCCAAAGCTTCCCATAGCGATTTTGCATCTTGATATTCTTCAAATTGCGATTGATACTCATTGGGGATTGCAATTAGAAGAATGCTTAGAGCCTTGATTTCGGTTTATTTTTCTCTCCGTTCAAGATCAGACAAAGGTGGTCGAGCAGCAATTCCAGGTTCTCCATCAGCTCCATGGGGAGTGGGTCGTTTGTTACCATTAATGATAACGTCCCAAACTGTATAGTCAGAGAGTAGAATGTGTTGCTTGATTCGTAGCTTCCATAAGTCGAATTCGTTGCTGTTTAGAACAGGAACTTTGCCGATTGCAATTTCAGTCATGATGATATTGATTCTTTGTTTATGAGGATTATAAACTTGTTGGATCAATGGATCTAAAGCACCTCATGTGCTCTGATACCACTTGTCAGGATCGTATTAGTCTATGTAAACTAATAAGTTCGCCTTCGTTAAGATCGTGATCTATTGAAGAAGTTCAGCAGCGGATGAACACTTCAATATTAACAAGTTGTCGAACAATATAATGTTATCGGAATGCAATAAGAACAAACAGAATATTATCGAATTATAAGCCTCAATCGTATTAATGAGAATTTATCAATACAACGTGTTTTTATCAATACAAGGATCTATCTATTTATAGACCTTGAGGCCGACCTAGATAAACTAGGAAACATCATCTATCCTTATCTAAATATATCATTATCTAGAATAAGGAAACTCTATCTAATAACAAAAGGAAACATAATCTAATTATAATTCTATAACTTAGATTATACTTGCACGGCAAGTTGGTCTTCCGTATCAACTAGACTTCTTCAGTATCAACTTGATTACCCGTAGTAACTTGACCAGCCGTAGTAACTCTGTTGGACAACCGCACTAACTTGTTCTTCCGTAGTAACTCTTAATGTCTTCCGCATTAAACGTTTAAGTTACTTTTCTTGTTTGTTAAGCGTATTGTTTATGGTTAAACGATATTGTCTATGTTATAACCCAACATACATGTTTTTCCCTGAGGCATTGGACCCACCCAATTCCACTTTCGTTCCCTATAGACTTCCGGTCGATTTTTGAGATTTTTGTAAACCTTTGGACTCTGACCTTGTTTCACTGTTTGACGTTCACTAGACTCTGAATCACTAGATTTATCCTGGGTCTCAGGTGATTCATTGATTTGTTCATTAGTTTTGGGTCTAGTTAACAAGATTTTATTTTTTATGGGATCAGCATTTGCATGAGTGTTAACAGCAATTTCTTAATCACTAAGTTCCTCACTTGACTCAGCCTTAGGTGGGATAAAATTATTGTTAAACGGTGGTGACACATTATTATACCCAATCCCCTGTTTGCTATTCCCATGAACTTGAGATCTAAGAATTTGATCAACAGTTTTAGAAGCATTTTCATACTTCTTGATATTGAGTTTGATTTGATCATTTTCTATTTTGATTTCTTCGACCTGTTCTTCCATCTTAAGAACTTTAGTTAAAGCATTTTCTTTTTCCCATCTAGCAATTGCTAAATCTTCTTGATATTTTGATTCGTTTTTGACATATGCTTTAACCTTTTGTTCATAACTAGCAATAACAGTGGCCATTTATCTTCTTCTCTCTTCTAGTTTATGTAATGACTCACACACAAGTTTATTATGATCTCTATATTCCCTAACTTGTTTAATACATGCAGGAGTACAAATTTCAGAAAGTACCTCAGGTGGGATATCGTCTTTAGGAGTGTCTGCCATAAGAGCTTGATTTGTTTTTTCTTCATTTGCTTGAAAGCTCCAATCAAATCCTAGTCCATCTTGAGTGACTAGAGCAGTAGAATTTGATGATCTCCCTTGAGAATTGCCATTTGATCCAGATGAATTATGTTGAGTTGTCTGCTTCTGATGATTATCTTGATTCTCCGGACATTCCCTTGCAAAGTGACCTATTTTTTTGCAATCAAAGCATCTTACTTTGCTTTTATCAATCCCAGTTCTGTCACCTTTTCGTACTGCAAAGTTGTTTCTTCCTGTTCGTTGCATAAACCTTCTTGTTCGAACACTTAGCATAACAAATTGCCATTTTAAGTCCATTTCTTCTAAGTCATCAGCATTTACTTGTTCCAAGTCTTCAATAACCAATCCAGAGTTTCCATGACTAGCAAAGAAAGCATCCCTGACACTTTCTTCATTTTTGTTTCCTTTAGACTCACTTGATATGAATCCAGTTTCAGAGGGTGCTCCACCAGTAGAAACAAATGATGCATTCTGGGTTGAGTTATTACTGGGTCTTTTGATTTCTGGTTCAAATACTCGTAGTTCATTATACAGCTTGTCAATCTCCATTGTATCAAGAGTACTTCCTTGCCTATAGATGACTGTGTACATTGCCCACTCTTCTCCTAGTGCTCTAAGAAACTTCATGTTGATATCGTCTTGAGTAGTATTAACTCCCATGCTTGATAATTCACCGATCAGTTTGTTGAATCTATCAAAGGTTTGAGATAGAGCTTCTCCCTTAACAGCTATTAGGTTCTCAAACTGTTGCTTCAATAAATCTCTTTGATTTCTTCGTGTACTTGCAGTTCCACCAAATATTTTCTCCAAAGCCTCCCATAGCAATTTAGCATCAGTATAGTTCCTGAATTGATATTGATACTCATTGGGAATTGCAATGAGTAAAGTACTTAACGCCTGACATTCATTGTGAGTATCTCTTCTCTCTGATTCAGTCAATGGTTGAACTGAACCTTCAGCACCTGCTTTGTTCTTGAGATCTGTTCCTGGTAGATGAGCATGTTGCACCATTCTTTACCACTTGCCACATGGAGTAGTTGGTTTGTAGCATGTATTGATACATGTGACTTTTTCACATATCATAGTTTGATGATGTGAGAACAGGAACCCTATTTTCTTGAACGCCTTCAGTAAGATCAGACATCTTGTTTTGTTTTTGGTGAAAAACCTTGTTTAAAAGCCTTGTTGATCGTAGATCTAGAGCAACCTTGCGCTCTGATACCACTTGTTAGGATCTGTCGAACTATACTTGTATAAATACAATTGGGTAGATCTAGATCTATCAAAGAAGTTGCAGCTGAACAACACTTTGATATTAACAAGGGTTAATTGATTAACAGTTTATATATAAGAATGAATAAATGTTAACAATTAAGAACACAAGAGTTTTCACCAACAACCTCAATCTTTTAAGAATTATGATCGTTAACATACGTGTGTTTACAAACGACACAGGGATCTATTTATATAGACCTTGAGGAAACCCTAATAAAGATTAGGTTAAATCTAAAGAAATCTACGAAGATAATTATCAATATATTGTTTACATAATTATCTCCTTACAATGCGCTAACAATATCTATCATATAACCAGTACTAACAAGCGCGGCAGTAGAAACTCTTCTCCATGCATTCCATGCAGCCAGTATAAACTATCACCAGTCTTATGTCAATAGTAGTAATCTTCATACTTGATCAACTGTAATATTATTCACCAGTATTAACAATCTTGTTCCCAGTACTAAGTGACATGGCCAGTATTAAAACAATATAAACCCAACAACAATTGATATCAATGAAAAGGCAAGGAATACGTTTCCTAATAAAGAGGTCGTTTACAAAATTACTCACGTGGTACTCATGGTAGTTCAAGTGGCGGCAGAGGCCATGGAGGTCGACGTCCTCCTCACTGTCATCAATGTCACACAAATGGACATTATGCCACATCTTGTCCCAGTTTTCCCACTTATGCATCTAATTCAATCACTTCGGATGCAAACTTTGCAAAGGCATTCCATTCCCAATGCCATGTCACGCAGGGACATCCAGATTGGTATGTTGATTCTGGAGCAACGACACACATCTCTACCGAAAATGTTTCTCAACGGATCCTTACTCGGGTAATATGCATGTAAACTTTGGTAATGGTAACAGACATCCTATTTCTCGTATAGGTATCTCTATGGTTTCAAAAATGATAGTATGTATTATGTATTTGTTAGTTTAGCTTATTGTTTCTAGTTTTAGCCCGTTATACTTTGGCCTTTGAAAGCCCACCATTGTAATCTATATATGTAATATGTAATGAGAATGAAGAGAGAGAGCCAAATACACTCTTACATGGTATCAGAGGGTTTTTTTTAATCCCTGGACCATCCAATCGATTCTCTCTCCCATCTTTAATCAACATTCATTCTTTTCCATATTTTTCCAAATCCCTACACTCTCTCGTCTCCTCTTCTGTCTCACGGTTTCTCCAAGAAAACCTTACACCATAATCGATCTCATGGAAGGAAACCTACCGCCACGTGCTACTCCTCCTCTACACAAAGCATATAGCGTGTCTAACATGAAAGGACATGTTCCAATTACCCTCAACCTTGATAATATGAACCATGATTTATGGTCGGACATCTTCTCAACTCATTGTGATGGCTACGATGTTGGAGATCACATCGACACCACCCATGTTCCAACGGAAGCTAATCCTGATTGTCGACCACCTACGAATCCGGAATGGAAAAAGCTTAACTCTATTGTCGAATATTGGATCTACGGAACAATCACTCCATCTCTTCTTCAAAACAACTTCGAAAAGAATCTTACGGCGCGGAAAGCTTGGGTTAATCTTCATAATCTATTCCACGTCAATAAAGAGGCGAAGTTTATTGAACTTGACAACCAACTTCGGAACATCACACTCGGCAATAGAACCATTAATTACTATTGCAAGAAAATAAAACAAAGGCGGATCTTCTTGCCAATATGGACAAAGAAATACTAGATAAGAACCTTGTTGCTTACACCGTTAACGGTCTTCCCCGTTGTTGGGAAGGTGTTACTTTGCATATACGTCTTCGGCAACCACCACCCTCATGGCTTGAAACACGAGCAATTCTCCTGGGAGAAGAACCTCGTATTAATTCGTATCATAAAAACGAGAATTTTCATCAAGATCACTCATCATCTTCTACTGCGTTGTAAACGGCTCAAAATTCGGGATATCGTAGTAACACTCGACGGACAGACCGCCGCCAAAACCCACTAGCGAACCCCTCCCCCCCATCCGCTACGGATGGGTATTCATACCACCACCTTCAAACACTCCTGCTGCTCGCTCCACTTTTCTGCCTAATGGACCTCCATTCCGTGGCCAGGCTCCCACGTCCAATGCTCAGCATCGTGGGCTTATAGGCCCATCTCTTGGACACTCTCGGCCCATTTACTCCTGTGTGATCAAACTGCGGGGGCGGGGGGGTGTTAGTAGTGGTGTAAAAAAAACCCGAACCCGACGGACCCGACCCGACCCGAACCCGAATAAGCATATTAGGGTCAGGTTAATTCGGGTTGTATTCAAGTTTCGGGTTGATTTGACCCGACCCGAGAGACCCGATTCTTTATAGGGTCGGGTTTCGGGTTGACCCGTTTAACCCAAAATATAGAATAAATAATCTTTTTTTTAAATAATAACCACCCTGGCATATGATATATATAGGCTAGAAGTATGAAAGAGTTTCATAAATGAAGCGATGTGGGACAACTAAAATAGGGAAAACCAAAGGAATATGATATATATGGGCTAGAAGTATGAAAGAGTTCCATACCGTAAGCGATGTGGGACAACTAAAGCAGGAAAAATAAATGAAGAGTTGTCCCACATCGCTTTAGGTATGAAAGTCTTTCATACTTCTAGCCTATATATATCATGTGCTTTGTTGGGTTCTATTCAACTTGAATTTTTTCAATATATTTACTTTTTACATTTGCTATATGCAATATGTTTATTGTAGATTTTTTTGAACTTTTTTAATTGTTGTGGACCCGGACCCGAAATAACCCGACCCTTTTGGACCCGACCCGAACCCTTATTAGGGTCGGGTTAGGGTTATAAAATTTTAGTTAAAACCCGAATAAACCCGACCCGAAAGCTGCTTATTAGGGTCGGGTTGACCCGAATAACACCCCTAGGTGTTAGTATGTATTATGTATTTGTTAGTTTAGCTTATTGTTTCTAGTTTAGCCCGTTATACTTTGGCCTTTGAAAGCCCACCATTGTAATCTATATATGTAATATGTAATGAGAATGAAGAGAGACAGTCAAATACACTCTTATAAAAATATCTTCAATTACGGGATGTTTTGGTCATTCCTCAATTAACCAAAAATCTGTTATCTATTAGTAAACTTACAATGGATCATTTGATGTTCTTTTTCTCAACCATATTTTTATATTCAAGACAGGGAAAGTAAACAGGTGATAGCACAAGGTTTATGTGAAGATGGATTATATGTGCTTCGAGATGGGCCTGCGGCTTTTGTTGCGTCTTCTGGTGTTTCCAACAAGGTTTCCTTTGAATTATGGCATAATCGTTTAGGACACATTTCTTTTGATGTTATTTCTACCTTAAATAAAATGGATGTCTTACATGTTACTCCATTTTTACCATCACTATTGTTTGCAAACCTTGTCAACTTTCTAAAGGACAAAGATTATATTTTCAATGGAATCCTAAACGATCTTTGCATCCTGTATAATTAATACATTGTGACTTGTGGGGACTAAACTCCTATTTCATTAGTTGAATACCTTTATTATGTCATATTTGTGGATGATCATTCGCTTTTCACATGGTTCTATCCATTAAAAAACAAATCTGTTTTTTATGCTATTTTAACATCCTTTATTAAGCCGGTGCAAACACGGTTTTCTAGAAAAATCAAAGTTTTTCAAAGCGATGGTGGCACTGAATTTTTCAATCATACTATTCGCACAACTTTTGAAGAAAATGGCACCTTTCATCAACTATATTTTCCATACACTCCTCAACAAAATGGACGTGCGGAACGTAAGCATAGACATATTGTTGAAACCGGGCTCGCTATGCTTTTTCATAGAGTAAAAATTCGTACTCTAATAGAGGAAATTAAAAAACGGTGTCGGAAGAGTAAGAAAAGTTATAAACAAAGAGCTACAGTATATATATATTTTAGCTCTTTTGGGTGCACACCTGTTTAGCGATTCACAGTCGTATGATGTTTCGCTGAATTTCCTCAAAAAACTTAGACAAGCTCTCTGAAGCTTGTAGAAAAAGTTGGGGCAGTGTAATATTGTCGTTCTTGTATCGAAAACTGTGTAATGCTGCAGAGAAGAAGGATGTGAAAGGTATTTAGGACCCGTTAATTTTATTTCAGCTTTGGGCCTAGGAGAGAATACCACAGATTGCTCCCCGTATTTTGTTAGGGGATTCACCTATTCACTACCCACACTCCTACTGGAGCAGGTAATATTTATAGCATTTTTATTTTTATTATTATGAGTATTATTTTTATTAATTTGGATTACGAGTATTACAATTAAATTTTTACGAGTATTATTTTGAATATTAGGTGGAATCGACACTTTAGTCACACTGCCACACCGGCTCATGTGTTGGTTACATATTGTGCTGCTTCCACCGCCTTGCAAGAGGGCCAGTTTATACAGTGTCCATATAGTGCGGTATTGGGGCAACTTCCGGGTGATTGCACCAATGATAGTGAGTTATGGGCATACATTGGATGACTTGTCTTTTGGAATGTTGTTGAACCTCATGTACCTAACAGAGTATGCTGACAGTTTGCATACATACAAGGGATTCCCGGTAAGTTATACATATTTACAGTTCGGCAACATAAGAAATTCCACGAAGCTTAGCTTAGGTGGACGAGGTACAGACTGGTTGGAAAACAAAATCAGCTGAGGTAGGGTGTTGGAAAAGTAGACATTCAAATGTCTATAAATTTTCTGGACCAGCAGGAGGCGGTGTTTTACCGGGCTATATGCAGTGGTTCTATGAATGCACTATATTACTTATCACGTCTTCGGCTGCACAATACGCTCCAAACGTGTATCCAGAATTGGGGGGGGGGGGGGGGGTTGTTCAACAAACTCAGGTAATATGTTTTGCGTACTTATTTTATATATTATATTAAATTTAAATTTTTATATTATATTAAAATATTTATATGTATTATATATTTTTAATATATATATATATATATATATATATATATATATATATATATATATATATATATATATATATATATATATTTGTATATTATATTAATATATTTACATTTATTTTGGAGAACGAGGTATTGAGGGAAATACACGATCGTGCACAACATCACATCGATAGTGGAGTGGGTAATAGCGAGATGTGGTAGATTTTTTTTCAAATCCCTACTCAAGCTATGGGATATGGACATAATCCGGACCGGATGAATTATGGGTCTCAACAATATGCATTTCCCCCACCTGCTTATTATCCACGTCCCCCAACTCCTCAAGGGTACACTGGGGGAAGCAGTTTCAGGCTAGTGGTAGTGGTTCCCAGTATGGGCAGCAGTTTCAGCCTGGTGGGAGTGGTTCCCAATATCATCAGTTCCATGCTGGAGTTAGTGATTCCCAGTATGGCCTAGACATGATCAATGAATTGCTTGAAACCCCTGACCCTACCTGGCTTTCGTTGTCACCAAATATACCTGGGGAGCACAGTAACTGGGTACAAAATTACCAAAGAGACCCTACGCCGGTCTGCCTATGCTGATAATTGCCCGGTTCAAATTCAAAGTGTTGGTGATTTTGGGTTATCTCAAAACATAGATGCGAACCAGCCACCCAACGCACAAAACGACGCCGCTGGTCAAGACCGCCGTACAAGACCAGCCAGGAATCCTCAACAAACCAGATGTAGAACGGGCAGTCATCTTCTACCACATCCTCCTCGTTGTCGCTAGAGTTTCAAAATTGTGTTGTATTTTTATATGTATTATGTTTTTATTAATAAAAAGTTATATTGTTTGTGTTTTCAGATTTGTTTCGTGTTTTAATATTTGTTTGTGTTCAATTCATAACATAAAAAAAAATATATATATATATAAAAACCCAAAAAATTAGATATTTAAAAAATACAAAAACATTAAAAAAAAACTCGAAAACAACAAAAATATGTCTTATAGAGTTATTGTGACAACCGTCCAAATTCAGATGCATTTTATACTCTATGTCTCTCATATTGTCTGTCATTGTCTTTATCTGTACATTTACCGGACACGCGTCAGTGTCGGAATCACTCCCGGAATCGAATTATATAAGTCCTAATACCATGAAAACACCTAATGAACTTTCCTAAGTTCATAACGTATCATAATTAAGAACTTTCAGTTAACGAAAAGGTCCAACGAAGCAAAACGTAAAAAGCGAAAAATCCGAAAAAAACCAGAAAATTGGGTCAGTGCGCCGCACTGAGAGGCAGTGCGACGCACTCCCCACACAGATTTCACAAAAATAGTTTTTTTAAAATTCTGCCTCATTTTACCTAAACTTAAAACCAATCCCACACGGGATTTGACTGCAAATACTGTATTTTCATAGCCCCAAGACCATTTTATTGTTTACTTTACCTTTCCCGTTTCATTTTCATTTTTTTTTATAAACAAACACACACACACCAACTATTTTCTCTCCATTTTCTCTCAAACTCACCTCAAGAACATCACATTTTCAGAGATTTACAGCCACATAAATCACATTTCACACCACTAAAAATCATTCTAACATCAAGAGGAAACAAAAGGAAGCAAAGGATTTTGGTTAAAAAGCTTATTTCACCATTTTTGGAGCTCAAAACACTTCTAAGGCATCATCTAAGCAATTTCATCAGGTTGAAATCTTCCTTTTTACTCATATTACCAATATAACTCATTGAATGTATGATCTAAGCTATAGAAACAAGTTTTGATGAAGTTTTATAACCATTTTTATACAAAAACGGGATTTTATTAAATGATGCTTAAATCTTTGTTTTTGTGGTTAAAAGTTACATATAAACTAAATTAATGATGATTAATAAGGTTTATACCGATTGCATGTCAAGATCTATCACTTACATAAACGATTTTTGCAAGAAAAACACAAAACGGGAAAAAGACAGCAGGTGGTGCGCAACACCTATTGCCCAGTGCGCAGCACCGGCCTGTTGTCCTTCCCGAAAATCGTCGTTTTGGCCGTTTAAAACTTGGTTACGCAATCTGACTTTTGAGACTCGAAATTTGGGACTGAATTTGGTAAAAATGAACATATTGGTGACTTGTATTGGACTTAATTGGCTAAAATAAACATGTTTAAAAACGTTATGTATGTATATGTGTTTTGTAAGCGGGAAAGTGGTTGATATTTTTGGACATAGAATTTGGGCGCGGAAGCGCTGCCCAAATTTTGTTAGAAAATATAAGACACTTTGGCAAACAAAACATATTCAACATAATAACAATAACATCAACTTCGGACTTTTTGACTAAAACAAAACGATAACCGTTTTGGGCTATATTGGACAAAATGGACCTTGACACTTAAAGTTTGACTAAAATTTACTCATATTACATTATAGAACACAAATTTCATCGATTGTATATTAGGTATAATAACTTAATATAATAATAACACTTGAACAAATCTTGGTATCCTTAGGCGTTCGGTGATTTCCGGCTCTCATTTCCGACCATTTTTCCAAGTTCTTATCTTCGCAACCCGTGAGTTACACCCCTCCTTACTCTTACATTTTAAGTACTCTTTTTGGGGGAAACATGAGATCAAACTCTTTTGTGAAAAACACTTTATGAGAAACTGCTTTACGTGCTTTAAACTATGTACAACGCATTGTGTTCTATTTTTGGAAACTTTTGGAACTAATTGAGCTACTTTCTATTTTTGGAAACCTTTGAACTAAATGAGCTACCTTTCTATTTTTGGAAACCTTTTGAACTAATTGAGCTACTTTCCATTTTTGGAAACTTTTGGAACTAATTGAGCTACTTTCTATTTTTGAAAACCTTTGAACTAAATGAGCTACCTTTCTATTTTTGGAAACCTTTTGAACAAATTGAGCTACTTTCCATTTTTGGAAACTTTTGAACTAATTGAGCTACCTTTCTATTTTTGGAAACTTATTGAACTTGCAACTCTTTGAACTCTTGGAACTTTGAGAACCTTTGAACTATTTTAGAACTTGCAACTAATATTCGTAAACAACATCAATTGTTCGGATTGGCTTACTTTAGACTCCCTAGGTTTGCCTCTTTGGATATTTGATTAGACAATGATAGCTTGGTTGTATTTTGGAGCAAAACCCTAGGTGAGGATATAAACGCCGTCAGTACAAACAAACGATTTTAAAAACGGAACGAACTAAATGCCCCACAACTTTTCGTGGAACTGAACTCTACACACTATTAACAAAAGCCGTTAGCATAAATTATGGGTATCGATACTTAGGAGCGGTCACTCCTTACTTTAGGGTAGCAACCTGGGTACATATTGCTAAGTTCTCGCGAACTCGAACTCTAGACTGGAACTAGGGGCTGGAACTTGACCAGAATCGGATTAGTGTGCAAAACTAAATCTTACTTTATATTAAGCTTAGTGGTTGGTACAACTCGAGAATCATAGGTCTTTATTTACGCATATACTTTCTTACTGTCTTACACATGTGGATTTATCCACCGCTGAGGTAATGACTACTTACACCCGCTGTCTTACACATGTGGATTTATCCACCGCTGAGGTAATGACTACGCACTTCTACCGCTTGCTACGCGACTGGAATTTGAACCGATCTTGAACTTTTACGAACATTAAACTCTTGAATTGAACTATTACGACAATATATAAACTACCTTTAAGCGATTGCTTATCCGCTTACTTCTTTTGGAAAACTTGTACTTATATACATACTTTTCGAACTTGTATTTGAAACCTTTGGTCAACTTATAAACTGTAACTCACTCACTACGTTTTCGTAGTTGACACTTTATCTCATGTTTCAGGAACTAAGCGTAAGTTATGAAGTGCATTGCTCAGGCGGGTCAAGCCAGTTATGTGAAGTGTAATCCGGGAATGAGACCTTTTATCTTTTCGAAATTTTTATCAAAATACTTTACTATGTATTTGCCGTATTAAACTTACGAATCTTGGTTGTATCTTTTGAACATGGATACCTTTTTAATTTCAATTTAAATGACTTGAACCGTTGACTTTTGGTATAACTCGTGAAATGATTCTTTGCTCTTCACATTCCGTGTTTCTGCTTTAGCGGGGTGTGACAGACATGGTATCAGAGCACGGGTTATAGTGAAAACGGTTTTAAAAAATTTTTCAAAAAGTTTTCGAAACCAAAACTATAACCAAGGCTTTTCAGAAAATTCATTTTCGGGTTCAAACTTTAGTATATTACTTTCCGCCATTGCATGATTATCTTTTTCAACTATGCGTGATTTGATCAACCATCCATAGTTCAAAATGAATTATGCAAGAACGGAAAAGGAATTGCTATCGTTAACGGTTTTGTGGGTCAAAAAATTCCCGGTCTTATCAATTCCCGATTCTCACATAACTGACCCGTGCATGCATTTTTCCTACGTTTCTCCTATTTTAGTTTCCCCCGTATTTATGTAGCCCTCTATTCGCAGATACGTCATGTCTCAGTCATCGCACTCCCGATTCCAATCACGATTGATCCCACGAGCCGACTCCCCCTCGCACGAACCCTCTGAGGGCCATACGGCTTCCGAGAGTCGGCGTCATCAGACGACTGACCCGACGGAAGACACGTCTATGACCATCAGCAGCAGTAATGGGTCCAGCCCGAGGACATTACTCCCACCTCCTAGGCTGGTACCCGTTGCAGCACCACCGCAGCCCCGAGGACCCAACGCTAGAGTACCTACACATCAACAATTGGGCCCGTTCCGACCCGCACCTCCTCAGCCAGTTCCTCGAAGAAAGACGACGTGCCCAAGAGGCCGAACCCTCCCGACCCGTGATGCCACCTACTCACCAGCCTCTTCCACCAGATACATTTCTCAACCTGCACCGTGAGGTCCGGAGACTCGCGGAGGAAGCCCAAGAGCAGGGTCTCCTTCTCTTCGAGGTCTCCGACACCGCACACGAATTGGCCCAACAGTCAATGCGGATCATCACGTCGGCTCAGGCCACCGCTCGGACCGTGCAACGTCTCTCGAGAGCATGCTTGATCATGGGGGCGTTTATCGTAGCCATTGTCGCCAATATGTTCTTTAAAGAGCATTATTAGGCATACTTTCCTTTGTGTTCGTACTGTACCGGCTTAGTCGTAATTGTTCTATTTTACACGACTAAAGCTATTATCTATTATTTCCTATGTATTGTACTTGTATTTCTTTCAGTATATCGTTCTATGTACTAAAACCTCTTATTATTAAGGGAAATTTCTATCTTCTATTATTTACACTTGTCTTATCGCGTGAATCTTTTACTATTGTCAAACATTAATGCTAATCCTTGAATCATCATCGTGCGTATACTGTTACCTTTCTCGTACACTCTTTTACTACTATCGTTACCATACTTGCGCTAATTGCCCACTCTCACTACTCTTGTGTACTAGATAATTGTTAACTTTTGAGTTGAACTCCTGTAGTAAATTCCAATTTGTGCGTTCTAAACTAGTTTCTTCTTTCCCTTGTAGAACCATGGCTCCCAAGAGAAGCCGCGCGGATCGCATAGCCGAACAGATCGTTGTGCAATTCCAAGCGGTACTTCCAAGCGTGATTGCCCAGATCGTCGCTGGAATCAACCAAGGGATCTTCGGAATCAACGAACCCCTTCTCCCTCTCGTACCAACTAGGCAGGACGAGGACGAGGATTTTGGAACCAACCGCCTACCTCCCCCTCCAGCCCTCTTCCAGCGAAGAGAAAATAAGAGAAGGAAGATTCACCACCAACCCGCATGGACTAGCAACAACCCGGAACTCCCAACCGCAACCCGAGCCTACTCTGGACCGCACCCCCAGTGCAACAGGTGCCACTTCCATCATGCTCGAAGATGCCCGGTATGCAGATTTTGCAACGAGGAAGGGCATTACCCCTGGTGCTGTCCAGAAAAAGCAATCAAGCCAGCCAGAAAACTGCGGTGCCTCGAGTGTGGAAGCGACCAGCACCTCCGTGGGGATTGCCTCTTAGAGCATACCACAGCAACCCTCGGTGCTCTCGTAATCACGGCCGAGGAGACCCATCAGGACCCCAATGCAGCTACCGGTATGTTCCCTGTCGAATAACCAATTTCTTCCATACTATCTGATTCAGGAACCGAAAGAAACCTTGCCTCCTTATAAACTAGACCCCTCATCAACATAGGACCTAAAGCCATTGCGGATAACTCCCTATCGAATATGCCAATGTACAATAGTCGAAGCCGCGAGCACAAACTTAGGGTATCCGATACTCCACTGGCCTAAACATGTTTCCCATCAAGCCTTGACGCTATCGTTGGGATGGACCGGTCACCCCATTTTCGAACCAAGATCTTCCGTTCCGACAAACTCGCCCGTATCCCTATTCAGAACGCGAAACTCCCGTCGTTCAGGAGGACAAACCTGGATGGCAACTTCGCGACGTGCGTCCCTTGATGATGCGCAAGTACCTCGAGAAGGACTACGACGCATCCTTCACTCACGACGTCGAATGTAAATCTCAGGAGAGCCGAGTCCAAGACATTTCCGTAACCAAGGACCAACCAGAGTCTTCCCTGAGAAATTTCCTGGCTACCGCTAAATCGACAAATGGAAATTCCGAATGGACCTTGTTCCTGATGCAGCCCCAGTTGCCAAAGACACCCTACCGTCTAGCACCAACCGAGATGCTAAGGCAGCCAAAGCCGCTGTAGGAACTCCTAGACCTCGACTTTATCCACTCAAATCCAATTCCATGGGAAGCCCAATTTTCCCTAACAAAAGGCAGACCGTCAAGAACCGATAACCATCCCCGAGGATCGACGACCCATCCGAGTAGTTGCAGGAAGCAACTTACCTCTCAAAAGTCGGCCCCCGCTCGGATTATCACCAGGTTCGTGACATTATAATCAACATTAACAAAAAACTGCATTCCCCAAACTCGATGCAAGCAATACAAGCCCCCCCCCCCCCCCCCCCCCCCCCCCCCCCCCCCCCCCCCCCCCCCCCCCCCTCTGTCAGTAGGCCTAAACAACACACTGTCGGTATTCATGAACTTAATGAACAAAGTGTGTAAGCCGCACTTAGACGATTAATTACCATACTCCTTGTTAACCTTCTCACTTACTCAAGGGAGATCATGTGAAACATCCCAAGCTTACTCTAGAACTCTCCCGAGACCAGGAGTTGTACGCCAAATTCCCAAAGTGCAGATTCTGACCCCGAGAAGAACATTTCCCCGATTCTATAGTCAACCTGGAAGGAATTCGAACTCAGGCTAAACGTAACTCGTTACGCCAAGCTCCAAGCACGGGTTCTGAAGTCCGGAGGTATTCGCAAACTCGTTTCCGTCAAGAGCCACTGATTTCGCTATTCCAGCCAGCCAAGACCCGACTTGTTGTACAAAAAGGGGCTCCCGAGAATGCTGTTCGTGGCCAGACATGAATGCGGGTATTGCCTTGTATCCAGCCGAGCGCCTCACTTACTCCGAGGTCAAGGCGTAATACCGAAAACCATATCTCAATCATCTCCGATAAGGACAGCCGATCTATGTCCCTTTCCCTTCGGAATGCCCTCCAGAAAATCGCTAGGAACGCGACTAGATCTCACCACTCGTTTCCCTTGGTCGAGTTCACCAGTGACAACGGCTTCCATGCCAGCACTAAGTGAGCACCCTTCAATCTCTTTATGGGCGCAAGTGTCGAACACCGCCCTATCGGCTAGAAGCTGACGGTCGACAACTTGCAAGGTCCGACGTCTATCTTCATCCGTGGAAGACTGGAAGCATCCCGTACCCGGTAGAAAAGCTACGTAACCAACCAGAAGAAACCCCCCCCCCCCCCCCCCCCCCCCCCCCGAGTCCCAAGATGGCGATAGAGTACCTCCCAAGGTATCGCCATGGGAAAGGGATAGCCTGCTTCTGGAGACGCGGCTGAGCCCTAGGTACGCCAGTACGAACTAAGTCTTAGGACGTATTAGTCCGAATGCTCATCGCCTTCAGCTCCACCTATTTCCTTCAAACGTTCATATATATATTTCCATGTCTCACTCTCGAAAAGCATCTATCTGATGAGACCATCGTCAACCCCCCTCGACAAGGTCAAGATCGATAACAAACACAATTTCATTGAAGGACCGCTTGAGGTTGTTGACCGAGAGGTCAAACAACTCCGACAAAGTCGTGTTCCTATTGTCAAAGTTCGGTGGAATTCCCGACGTGGTCACGAATTTACGTGGGAACGTGAGGACCAAATCCGTCAGAAGTATCCACAACTGTTCGGGATCACTTCTTCATGATGGGACGAACTAAATTTCGGGACGAAATTTCTTTCAACCCGGGGAGAATGTGACAACCGTCCAAATTCAGATGCATTTTATACTCTATGTCTCTCATATTGTCTGTCATTGTGTTTATCTGTACATTTACCGGAAACGCGTCAGTGTCGGAATCACTCCCGGAATCGAATTATATAAGTCCTAATACCAAGAAAACACCTAATGAACTTTCCTAAGTTCATAACGTATCATAATTAAGAACTTTCAGTTAACGAAAAGGTCCAACGAAACAAAACGTAAAAAGCGAAAAATCTGGAAAAAAAAACCAGAAAATTGGGTCAGTGCGTCGCACAGAGAGGCAGTGCGACGCACTGCCCACGCAGATTTCACAAAAATCGTTTTTTTTAATTCTGCCTCGTTTTACCCAAACTTAAAACCAATCCCACACGGGATTTGACTGCAAATATTGTATTTTCATAACCCCAAGACCATTTTATTGTTTACTTTACCTTTCCCTTTTCATTTTCATTTTTTTTATAAACAAACACACACACACCAACTATTTTCTCTCCATTTTCTCTCAAACTCACCTCAAGAACATCACATTTTCAGAGATTTACAGCCACAAAAATCACATTTCACACCACTAAAAATCATTCTAACATCAAGAGGAAACAAAAGGAAGCAAAGGATTTCGGTTAAAAAGCTTATTTCACCATTTTTGGAGCTCAAAACACTTCTAAGGCATCATCTAAGCAATTTCATCCTGTAGAAATCTTCCTTTTTACTCATATTACCAATATAACTCATTGCATGTATGATCTAAGCTATAGAAACAAGTTTTGATGAAGTTTTATAACCATTTTTATACAAAAACAAGATTTTATTAAATGATGCTTAAGTCTTTGTTTTTGTGGTTAAAAGTTACATATAAACTAAATTAATGATGATTAATAAGGTTTATACCGATTGCATGTCAAGATCTATCACTTACATAAACGATTTTTGCAAGAAAAACACAAAACGGGAAAAAGACAGCAGGTGGTGCGCAACACCTATTGCCCAGTGCGCAGCACCGGCCTGCTGTCCTTCCCGAAAATCGTCGTTTTGGCCGTTTAAAACTTGGTTACGCAATCTGACTTTTGAGACTCGACATTTGGGACTGAATTTGGTTAAAATGAACATATTGGTGACTTGTATTGGACTTAATTTGCTAAAATAAACATGTTTAAAAACGTTATGTATGTATATGTGTTTTGTAAGCGGGAAAGTGGTTGATATTTTTGGACATAGAATTTGGGCGCGGAAGCGCAGCCCAAATTTTGTTAGAAAATATAAGACACTTTGGCAAACAAAACATATTCAACATAATAACAATAACATCAACTTCGGACTTTTTGACTAAAACAAAACGATAACCGTTTTGGGCTATATTGGACAATATGGACCTTGACACTTAAAGTTTGACTAAAATTTACTCATATTACATTATAGAACACAAATTTCATCGATTATATATTAGGTATAATAACTTAATATAATAATAACACTTGAACAAATCTTGGTATCCTTAGGCGTTCGGTGATTTCCGGCTCTCATTTCCGACCATTTTTCCAAGTTCTTATCTTCGCAACCCGTGAGTTACACCCCTCCTTACTCTTACATTTTAAGTACTCTTTTTGGGGGAAACATGAGATCAAACTCTTTTGTGAACAATATCTTTATGAGAAACTGCTTTACGTGCTTTAAACTATGTACAACGCATTGTGTTCTATTTTTGGAAACTTTTGGAACTAATTGAGCTACTTTCTATTTTTGGAAACCTTTGAACTAAATGAGCTACCTTTCTATTTTTGGAAACCTTTTGAACTAATTGAGCTACTTTCCATTTTTGGAAACTTTTGGAACTAATTGAGCTACTTTCTATTTTTGGAAACCTTTGAACTAAATGAGCTACCTTTCTATTTTTGGAAACCTTTTGAACAAATTGAGCTACTTTCCATTTTTGGAAACTTTTGAACTAATTGAGCTACCTTTCTATTTTTGGAAACTTATTGAACTTGCAACTCTTTGAACTCTTGGAACTTTGAGAACCTTTGAACTATTTTAGAACTTGCAACTAATATGCGTAAACAACATCAATTGTTCGGATTGGCTTACTTTAGACTCCCTAGGTTTGCCTCTTTGGATATTTGATTAGACAATGATAGCTTGGTTGTATTTTGGAGCAAAACCCTAGGTGAGGATATAAACGCCGTAAGTACAAACAAACGATTTTAAAAACGGAACGAACTAAATGCCCCGCAACTTTTCTTGGAACTGAACTCTACACACTATTAACACAAGCCGTTAGCATAAATTATGGGTATCGATACTTAGGAGCGGTCACTCCTTACTTTAGGGTAGCAACCTGGGTACATATTGCTAAGTTCTCGCGAACTCGAACTCTAGACTAGAACTAGGGGCTGGAACTTGACCAGAATCGGATTAGTGTGCAAAACTAAATCTTACTTAATATTAAGCTTAGTGGTTGGTACAACTCGAGAATCATAGGTCTTTATTTACGCATATACTTTCTTACTGTCTTACACATGTGGATTTATCCACCGATGAGGTAATGACTACTTACACCTGCTGTCTTACACATGTGGATTTATCCACCGCTGAGGTAATGACTACTTACACCTGCTGTCTTACACATGTGGATTTATCCACCGCTGAGGTAATGACTACGCAATTCTACCGCTTGCTACGCGACTGGAATTTGAACTGATCTTGAACTTTTATGAACATTAAACTCTTGAATTGAACTATTACGACAGTATATAAACTACCTTTAAGCGATTGCTTATCCGCTTACTTCTTTTGGAAAACTTGTACTTATATACATACTTGTCGAACTTGTATTTGAAACCTTTGGTCAACTTATAAACTGTAACTCACTCACTACGTTTTCGTAGTTGACACTTTATCTCATGTTTCAGGAACTAAGCGTAAGTTATGAAGTGCATTGCTCAGGCGGGTCAAGCCAGTTATGTGAAGTGTAATCCGGGAATGAGACCTTTTATCTTTTCGGAATTTTTATCAAAATACTTTACTATGTATTTGTCGTATTAAACTTACGAATCTTGGTTGTATCTTTTGAACACGGATACCTTTTAATTTCAATTTAAATGACTTGAACCGTTGACTTTTGGTATAACTCGTGAAATGATTCTTTGCTCTTCACATTCCGTGTTTCCGCTTTAGCGGGGTGTGACAGTTATAAAACCTATAAAACATTAAAAAAAAAACTCGAAAACAAAAACATTTCATAGATTAAAAACATTACATAAAAACCCTTACCAAAATAGTCCTTTATATTTGTAACATTAAAAAAAATAGTGTTTTATTTACATCATACAGGCTTTTTAATAAAGCCTGTCAATGAATTGATTCCACTGAACAACTCATTACACTTGTCAGTCAAAAGTTGGTAATAAGCCGGTGTTTCAAACACCGGCTTTTATCCATATCCAATACCTTGGCAATTTCACTGGACCACGTTGAAACCCAAGATTTTTATCTTATCTTATCAGATAACAAGTTGATAGGGTTACAGTAGGTGAAACAATGTTTTATTTACATCATACAGACTTTTTAATAAAGATTTTCAAGGAATTGATTCCACTAAACAGCTCATTACAATTCACGTGAAGAAAACAAACAAAAGTTGCAGAATTTATAAGTACATTCATCATTAGACCCCATCTGATATCAATATTTTTAAAAACATTACATAAAAACATTACATATTTTTAAATAGAACATTACATAGCTTAAAACATAAAACATTACATATTTAAAATAAAATATTACATATTTAAACGGCCGAAATATCACCCTATATCGTACGTTCAGCGTAAAGTACAACAGTCATCCTTGTTCTGAAATCCAGTAGTTGTTCATCAGATACATTGGCTGTAACTATATTTGAGGCTTCACCAGTGACCTGGTAGTGAATAAACATACATACAAACAAAGCAGAGTTGGTCTTACTACCCGGATATTGACTGACATTTTTCAAATTAATCAATGGCTCAGACCCCAGAGGAGGTACTGGCTCGGTTGTTGCTCTAGTATGTCTTATAGAGTTATAAACCCATATTATGTTTTTTTGGTAAAATGATTTTAAGTTTCGCATATAAACGATCGGAGTAGCAGATTTATCACGGTCATAAATGGTCAACTCATTTTCAGCAAGTTTATACTGAATAAGAAACCAATAACTATTGGGACAACAAACTGGAATAAGAACTGAATCAACGTTCTTCCAGCGTATATATGGTTTTATATGTAACACCGTGCCCCAATCCGACCCGATATTTGACTTGTAACTTTAATTCGGACTTTGTAATTGTATACATTTGACGATTTATAAAAGTTCGATTTTAGTTAGGTATTTTTGGGTTATCTTAATTCTATTTAAACCTTGTTTATTATATCATGTAACATTATTAATGTGTTATCTTGCATGTGTACATTAATGTACACTAAAATGTGTTTAATACACATGGACTTATATAAATGCAAGTAATTCTAGTAATGTGTTAAGACAAGTAGTTTAATTAATACACGCATGCAAGGAACTATGTATGTATGTATGTATGTTTGCATTCATGGCAAATACTTTAACCTTCCAAACATTTTCCTTGTTCTTAGCCTTCAAGTTTGGTCAAATGTGGTAGACTAATAGTTACACATTTCTTATTTATGGCTTTAAACACCTCTTTAACCATTTCTTTTTGTAACCTACAATAATTAAATTTGGAGTTGATTATTAGGGGAGTTACATTTTGACCTTTCTTTATCACATTTCAAACTCTATAAATTGGTGTCTTCTTGTCAAAAATTGAACCAACACAAAGCTCCATAATCGAAACTTCAAGCCTCCCATAATCGATTGTAAAGGTTCCCAATTCTATTGTTTTTCATCATAATAATCCATAATCATGTTTATCTTTTATGTTACTCAAGCTTACCATCATCATCTTATTAATCTTGTCTATTCAAACTCTAATCTAGAAAACTCTAATTTCATGATATATTCTTATTCATATTTATTCTTATTTCTAGATTTGTAAAGGCAAGTTTGGTGTTCCTTTCAACGTATTCCGTATTCATAATCTAGTATCCGTATCTACCTCCGTATTTAATCAAGTGAGTAAATTCGATGCCCTTTTTATTATATAAATCTTTGGGCTGTATCATGACATTCATATTCATACTTATATTCATACTTTTATGTTTAATTCATACTTATGTTCACATTTATATTTTATGTCTATATTCAAACTTATAGAAATATGGTGATTCATATTCATATTTACGTTTATATTCATACCTATATTTATGTGTATATTCAGACTTATATTCATATTGAGATTCATACTTATATTCATATTAAAACTTATATTCATGTTATATACTCACTTATAATCATGTTTATATGTATACTTTTTGTATTATATACATCGTAATTCATTCATATTGGTATTCATTCATAAAATTCATTCTTATTATATTCATTCGTAAAGTCATTTATGTTTATATGTACTTATATTCATATTTGATACTATATTTTCGTATTATGGAAAACATTGGAATGAATCAAGTGACACAATCATTATGGGATGCACACACGATAAATCAAATATTCAAACAATCGATCATTCATTATATGTATATACTAAACGGGAAACGTGATAGATCTATTGGCCGTTGTTAGACATTCCGACGTGTTACTGGGAATATCGAGGCCCTCGACCGGACCCTATGTGACTTTGATCATATATGATATACATCAGACTTGATACAAACGCGTGTTATGCCATTATACACATATTATACTTTCTTACAATATACAATCTTTATACATTCTTTTAGTATACATTCTTTTATACTACATTTTACATATTCATTTATATTACTTTTATACTCTTTATTACGTAATCTTTTTAATACTTTATACTTGTGTCTTAAACTTGTTTATTCACCAATACTTTTGTATTGACGTTTACTTTTTACATGATGCATGAAATGATAGGTTTGCTTGAAGAAAACATAATAGCTTGGACCTAGTTAATGACATTAATGAATAATTTAAGTCTTTTGTCGTTTTTCGGTTACTTTTCTGTAAAACATTTATTCATCTTTAATGCATTCATTTAAACCATTAAATGTGTCTATTATAACCTAATAGAGGAACACGAGTTAAGAACAATTGTAATGCCTCTGGTGTATTCCGCTTTAGCCGGGGTGTTACAATTGGTATCAGAGCTCGTGTTTATAGGGAATTAGGTGGTTAGAAAACGACCTAATCTATAAGCTACCCCACACACGTCCTCGTGTGTTCATGCATCATAAAAATTGTTTTTAACTAATTTTTGTGTTCCTCTTACTAAATTCTTTTGAGAGATACTTCATTCGTCGTTTTCAAAAATTATAAATACTATATATATATCTCTAAACCTTATTGAAGATTTAGTACTTGTTTGCGTAGTAACTGTAAGGTTTGGATGTGACTAATCGAGAGAGCGTTAACGATACTGGTTCGTAAACTCTCGACTAACACTCCTCTCCTAGGCCAAAGCGCGACACTTAAACCAAATCTTTAATAATGAAATGTTTCACCCTTCTCGTGTTGAATTAAAATTCTAAAAGGTCATGTTATAAGGCTGTAAGGTTTGGAAGATCGGTAGTTCAATTTCTTTCTAGAGCGGTATCTCGTTACAATTACGTATACCAAACTGGGAAATTTGAACGAGAGTCATCCTCTCCTAGGTCACGATATGATTCTTTGGAGTTGGTATTCTTGATATGTCGAGAATTTCTACGGATTTAACCGTAACCCTCAAAAATCAATTTTATTCGTATTTATACGTATTTATATATTCATTATTTTATGATTTCTTTAAACATTATATGTGAGTGATACGGATACGTTAATCATACGTGAATCAATAATCATTCGTTGATCATTCGTTAATCATTCGTTAATCATCCGTTAATTATTCATTACTTATTCGTTAATTACCTGTTAATCATTCGTTGGTCATTGTTAAGCGTACGCCCAGTCAATTATCGTTACTCGTTAAAGTCTAATCTTTATTCATTCTTAATTTCAGCATGTTGAACAACGCTGTCAACCGTCAACGCAACAACCAACGCCGTCTCGCATCCATGGTTTCTCGCCAAATGGCTAATGCGATTCCGCTAGCCATCCAACAGTTTCAAGCTACTCAAACTCCTGCACAAGCCCCCGTTGGCAATCATGGTGGAGCATCGCTTAAGAACTTCACTACTTGCAATCCTCCTAAGTTTGTAGGTAACGATGGTGCAACTGCTTTTCTGCAGTGGTTTGAAAAGATTGAAAGCATTTTCTCAATAGCTGAAACCCCTGTTCATCTCCATGTGAAATACGCTGCTAGTGTCTTTAGTGGTCGTGCTCTTACTTGGTGGAACCAAGAGAAAATGACTCGTGGCATGGAGGTAGCTCATGAAATGGATTGGGCCTTATTCAGACAGATTATGACCGAAGAATTTTGTCCGCAAAGCGAACTTAAGAAGTTGGATGAGGAATTCTGGAATTTGAAACAAATTGGAGGAAACAACGCGGAGTACACTACGCGTTTCCATGAACTAAGCTTATTGGTACCTCGTCTTGTGACTCCCGTATCCATGGCAATCGATAAGTATGTAAGTTGTCTTCCAGCAACTATTCGAGACAGTGTTCGTAGTAGTATACCGACAACGGTAGAGGAAGCCGTGCGTCTAGCCGCTACTATTAACGATGATCATGTTAAGGATGGTACTTTGGTTCGTTCTAGTAAAGGTAAGAGAAAGGAGGATAGTGAACCGAAGAAATCTGATAAGTCATTTAGAAAGAAGAAGAAGGGGGATAAATCTAAAGCCTTCGTTGTTGTTGAACCCACCAAACAAACTGTAATCACTTCCCCTACTCATCAAGCTCCTGGAAATACTAAACCCTATACCGGAAATTTCCCTCTTTGCAACCGTTGCAACTATCATCATCTTGCAGGAAAACCTTGTAGAGTGTGCACCAAGTGCAACAAGTTTGGTCACTTTGCTCAATATTGTAGGGTTGGGCAAAATGTAGTTATGCCCATGACAATCAATACCTTTGCTCCTCCTCCTGTTCCTATCCAAGCTCATATGCCGAGATTTGGGTGTTTTGGTTGCGGCGATCCTAATCATTTTATTCGTGATTGCCCTTATCGTCAAGGAAACCCTCCACCCGCTCAGCAAAATCAGCCACCACTTGTTCAACCAATTCAACAACAACCCGCTGGTCGTGGACGAGCTTTTGTCATTAATGCTCAACAAGCTCAAGCCAACAACGAAGTTGTTAATGGTACGTTTCTCATCAATGGTATTTATGCTTCCATTTTATTTTGATTCGGGTGCCGATCGTAGATTTATCTCTACCCAATTTGAACCTTTGCTTGCTTTGAAAAGAAATAAGTTGCATGATCCCCTTAGTGTCGAAGTAGCCAATGGCAAGGTTCTTAAACTAAGTTCTATTTTGAATGATTGTACCTTAAGTCACGATTTCGCTATAGATTTAGTGCCTATGAATTTGGGTAGTTTCGACGTTATCGTAGGGATGGATTGGTTATCCCAACATCATGCCGAGATCATTTGCTTTGATAAATCTATTCGTATTCCGTGTGCTGATGGTAGTATTCTTACGGTTTGTGGTGAAACAAAATCAAAGGGACTTAAACTCATGTCCTGTACGCAAGCTTATAGCTACTTGCGTAAGCATAAGAAGGATCTTCCATGTTATACTGCGTTTCTAGCTCACATCATTGATACAAGAAAAGAAACGCTCAAACTTGAAGATATTTCCATCATTAGGGATTTCCCCGAAGTCTTTCCCGAAGACGTATCTGGATTACCTCCTGTACGACAAGTGGAATTCCGTATTGATCTCATTCCTAATGCAACTCCTATTGCCAAAGCTCCTTATCGTCTCGCTCATTCGGAAATGCAAGAGCTTTCAAGCCAATTGCAAGAACTAACCGACAAGGGTTTTATTCGCCCTAGTTCTTCTCCTTGGGGTGCTCCTATTTTATTTGTAAAGAAGAAAGATGGTTCGTTTCGGATGTGCATCGATTACCATGAACTTAACAAACTTACCATCAAGGATCGTTATCCTTTACCTCGAATCGACGACTTGTTTGATCAATTGCAAGGTGCTACTTGTTTCTCTAAGATAGACCTTCGTTCGGGCTATCATCAACTTAGAGTAGCCGAAGAAGACATTCCTAAAACTGCCTTCCGAACTCGCTATGGTCATTTCGAGTTTATGGTTATGCCATTTGGACTCACAAACGCACCTGCTGTTTTCATGGACCTAATGAATCGCGTTTGTAAACCATACCTCGACAAATTCGTCATAGTCTTTATCGATGATATTCTCATTTATTCAAAATCCAAAGCCGAACATGAAACTCATTTGCGACTTGCTCTAGAACTCCTCAAGAAAGAAAATCTTTATGCTAAATTCTCGAAGTGCGAATTTTGGCTCAAGGAAGTTAATTTTTTGGGTCATGTAGTTGATGCGAAGGGAATACACATTGATCCCACTAAGATCGAGGCCGTTCGTAACTGGCCTATTCCAACCAATACTTCTGAGATTCGATCTTTTCTTGGGTTGGCAGGCTATTATCGTCGTTTCATCGAAAACTTCTCAAAGATCGCTATTCCTTTGACGAAGCTTACTCATAAAATTGAGAAGTTTGTTTGGGGAGATGATCAAGAATCAGCATTTCACATTCTCAAAGACAAACTTTGTAAAGCTCCTGTTCTTAGTCTTCCTGATGGAACCGAAGATTTCGTGGTATATTGTGATGCATCGGGAAATGGTCTTGGTTGTGTGTTAATGCAACGAGGAAAAGTTATAGCTTATTGTTAGGTCTCACTAAGATCTCAAACAATGGCTAATCAATCACAAATAAGTATTTAGACGTTAATTATTATTAATCGATTGATTACTCAGTTTCTTGTTTATTATCGCGGAATTATAATAACAAGGAATAAATATAACACACAGTTATATTGCTTAAAAAGGTACAACGATTACAAAGTTCAAGCTCACTATTTATACACAATAATAGTGAGCTTGATAAGTATGAATCTTAGAAAATCTTCTAATAGGATAGAAGATTTCATCTAACTAACATACCTAAATTACTGCCCTACGACTCTTCATGAATCTGAGTAGTCAGCTTCAGTCACTCAGACTCAAGTCACTCAGACTCATGTCACTCAGACTAAGACTTTAATTAACAGATTTATTAACTTGGGTTAAATCATTGTTTTTCCCAACAATCTCCCCCTATCTGTTTCAATTAAAGTCTTTTACAAACTATGCACCAAAAATAAACACAAACAGAAATAGTTAAAAACATATTGTTTGTGAACAAAAAGATACATCACACAAATCACTTTTTCTTCTTGAGAGTTCTCTTCTTCTTCTTCAAGGAGGTCTCGAATGGCACTGGCTGATTCACTTCGTTTAACCACTTCAACATTTCTGTCTTCCAAGCAAGCAATCTCTCCATTTCAGTGTCAGACTTATGAAAGTGCAGTTGATACTCTTTCTTGATTAGCTCCACTTTGTCAGCCAAAGTTCCAATTTCTTCAATCGTCCTGAGATTATTGAACAGCCAGCTAATCAGCTTCATTCCAAATGGAAGACATTGAGCAGACTCACATTCACTGAGCAAAGCTATGCAATGATAAATTGAAGCCATATTGAGTCTGTCTTTGGCTTGGAAACTTTCCTCTCCCCCACAATCTACGTAACATAGGCCTGCATGCTTCTCAGTCTCTACATAGGTCCTGTCTTGAAACACAACATCTTTGGGAACAGGATGCATGTTACTTGCTTCCAGACCCAAAGATTTAGCCCCAGCTCTCACCTTGTGAATAGTGCAGAATGCTCTAAACTCTTCATCAGTTATCAGCTTCAGCATATTGGCTACATTGATATTATAGACAGCCTCTCTTTTGATAGCCATTCTGTGCTCGATGTTTGTTATTCCTGTGCTCAACCTGGCTATCTCTTTCCATTCCTCCAGACCCAGTGTGTGTAACCTGGTTAACCCAACCTTGTATGATCCTCCTTTGTGATAGCATGTGAGTAGAAGATCAGTTCCACCAGGACTTATGCACTCTAAATTTTGAATTTTGTTCTTGTGCTTTCTTATCGTGAAATTTGTTTCAATGTAGTTTACCCTGGCTTCTTCTCTAAGAACTTGTTTGGCCATTAATCTATCAGCTTCAACCCTCATTTTTTCTTCTTCAATGGCCAGATCTTCCTCAGCTTTCATCTCAGCTTCAAGATCTTCAGCTACTTTTGATGACTGATCATATGGATTGACCTCAAACCTCTCCAAGTATAGCCCCTTCACATATTCTTTGTATTGCTCCACAGTCATTCCAGAGTTGTGAGCATACCATTGAAGTTTGGTCAATTTCTCAGCTTCATCTTGTTTCTTCTTAACCTCAGTCTCTAGCTCAGTCTGTACCTCCATTTGTTCTTCTTCAGTCTGATCTGGATCACTGGCATACCCACTTTGCCTTTTCCCTTGTTCTCTTCCTTCTCAGGTTCATCACTTGATATGTCACTCCAATCAGTTTCATAGAATACTTCAGACTGACCAGTTTTAGTATTGAACCTGGTTGTCTTATAGTACCTTTTCTCCCCCTCTTCTCTCTTCCGTTTCAAACTTTGCTTGGGGATCTCAGATTCAACAGTTGTAGCAGCTATTTTCTCCCCCTGAATCTGAGAAACCTCTGCAACAGTCTTCCCCTTTCTCAGCATACTAACCTCAGAGGTCAGTTTCAATACCATATCCTTGAGGTCCCTCATATCCTCTGCATTTTGAGTTTTAATAGCATGAACCTCAGTCTGCATTGTTCTCAGTATGTCATCAAACTGAGCAGACATGTCCTTAAGTGCTTGTAACACCACGGGAACAGTCAAGGCAACCTTAGACTGGGGTTGAGTAGTAACAGTGGAGGTTGTAACAGGTGGCACAGCTTCACTCCCTCCCTGTGATTTAGGAGAATGATCATAAGCCATAGAAAATGAAGTCTGTACCTCACTCAGTTTGGGGAGTAAGGCATTGGCGACTAGTGTAAGAGAGTGTAGGAGATTTGAGGGTGGTACCTGATCGTGAACTAGCACAGAGCTAGTGAAAATAGCCTTTGGCTAAGAAATTGAAGGGGGTGGTCCCATACTAAGTACAGGTATATCCAGGAGTGAAATATTTTCTTCAATGCTTGTCACATGTGTCTGTGTGGTAGCAACAGCGTGTTTCTCCAAGTGTACTACCTTAAGTGGGCTTAGGGTGGACTTGGTAGTCAGATTCACCTCCTGCTCTAGCACAGGAAAAGTGGACTGAGCTACAGCACTGGAGGGGAGTTCAGAACTCTCAGCCTCATGGAAAAGTGAGTCCATTAGTGCTTGATTTGCAGGGGGGCTTGATGTTAGAGCTTTTTCAAATGAACTTGGTGAGTTCATCAGATTGGTCGCTTGAGTAGCCAGTACATCAATTTGTGGAGTGGACAGCTCAGACTGAGAGGGGATACTCTCAGACTGAGGTAAAGAAAGAGTGATGTCCATACCTTGGTCAGCTTCATCGTGCCTAGCCCCACCCATTTCCACCTCAGCATCTGCTGCAGGGATATTTCCCTCAATCTCCCCGTCAATTCTATCAGCCTGAACATCTCAGTCTGAAGAGTCAGACTCAGTCTGTTCTTGATCAATGAAAGGATTGGCAATCCATTCAAGCATTACAGGTGTTAATGCTGCCTCATCCTCAGTGATGTGAATATAAGTAAAAATTTTAGGAGTCAGTCTAGGGAGTTCACAAGTGTAAAATATTTGATCCAGCTGATCATAAGTTTCTTTTCCCAGGACTTCCTCAAAGCACAAAGAAAGGACTCGAATGAAGGGAACATCATTCGGTCGTTTTGGTTTAAGGGCAAGGGAGAGAATCTCATCAAAATATAGTTGTGAGAAAGAGATTCTTCTACCCGCTACCATGGCATGAAACAGATGAGTTTCAAACTCGTTCATCTGATCCAAACTGCCCGATTTACCCCCCAAGCACCTTGTAATCATTGAAAATAAGAATCTCCATTTTCCAGTGAAAAATTTATATTGTATAACCCCTTGTATTTCAGGCTGACCAATGAGAGGGACGGACTCAGCTCGAGCTTGCTGTTTGGTCCTTCTTGCCTGAAAACCACCTTCTCCTGCCTCAGCAAGGGTGGGAAGTAAAAACGCGGCACAAATGATTTCTTCTGTAATGGTGATTGTCTCCAGCCCATCGTTATATGTCTCAGTGAGGGCGGTCTTGTCAGCGTTGGCGGTGCAGGTATACCACCATTCACAAAGCACCGGGGGACACATTGTGTTTGCACAAAAGAAGGCGCCGTAAAGGGGATGTGCCTTCATATACTGAATGAGTTGCTCAAAACCCCTGTTTTGACGATTGGCGGGAATGTCAGCCGTAGCCACTCTGTTGTTATATTTGATCTGAACACGATTTTGAAAATCCGCACCTGGAATCATACGTGGTGTAACATGAAGAACCATATTTGCATGCGCCATTAGAAAGAAAATCAAGAAGAAGATTAGAGATGAAAATAATTAGGTTAAAATTTGAAAATTAGTTGAATATAAACTTAGAGAGCGAAAAGGATGAAACTAAGTTAGGAAACTTTCAATTTAGACCTTTTATGTTTAGCAGATTTACACTATTGACCCTTGACTGTACATTGACCCGTTTAAATTTTTTTTTAAAAATATAACCAAAAAATAGAAGATTTGCAAAAGAGATATACAAAAGTTTAAAAAAAAAAAACATAAAAAATTAAAGAAAAATCAAAAGAATATGTACTAAAAATACATTCAGTCTGTGCACTTGGTCAGACTGAAATATTTGGAGCTGACTATTGGGTCAGACTGAAAATTCAAAAACTGACTAACAGGTCAGCCTGAGATCTATGTTTTTGACAGATTAAGGATTTAACATTCCCAGTTCCCCTAACAAATAGAAGAACCTGTCCTCACTCAGAGGCTTCGTGAATATGTCTGCCAATTGATCATTTGTAGCCACGAACTCCAGTCTGACCTTTCCTTTCTCCACACAGTCTCGAATGAAGTGATGTCGAATTTCAATGTGTTTGGTCCTGGAGTGGAAAACCGGATTCTCAGTGATTTGAATGGCACTCTTGTTATCACACATGATTGGAGTGTTTTGAATCTGGATTTCAAGATCAGCCAATTGGTGTTGCATCCACAACAATTGTGCACAACAACTCCTTGCTGCTACATACTCAGCTTCAGCAGTGGAAGTTGCAACTGAGTTTTGCTTCTTACTGGACCAGCTGACTAAGTTGACATCCTCCAGAAGTGCTTTTCCTGTCAAATTTACATCCTGCATAATCTGCATCTTTGTAGCCAATTAGTTCAAAACCAGAATCTTTAGGGTACCATAAACCAAGGTTTGGTGTATCCTTAAGATATCTAAATATTCGTTTGACAGCTTTAAGATGAGATTCTTTGGGGTCAGCTTGATATCGTGCACATAAACAAGTAGAAAACATGATATCAGGTCTACTAGCAGTTAAATAGAGTAAGGAACCAATCATTCCTCTATAAGTGGCTTGACAGACTGACTTGCCAGAGGAGTCTTTATGCAATTTGTCAGAGATGCTCATTGGTGTTTTCATTTCAGAACTCGTTTCAAAACCAAATTTCTTGACTAAATCATGA
>CAJVGC010000582.1:32757097-32794083 GCA_910822075.1 Senecio squalidus
CCAGTACATCAATTTGTGGGTGGACAGCTCAGACTGAGAGGGGATACTCTCAGACTGAGGTAAAGAAAGAGTGATGTCCATACCTTGGTCAGCTTCATCGTGCCTAGCCCCACCCATTTCCACCTCAGCATCTGCTGCAGGGATATTTCCCTCAATCTCCCCGTCAATTCTATCAGCCTGAACATCTCAGTCTGAAGAGTCAGACTCAGTCTGTTCTTGATCAATGAAAGGATTGGCAATCCATTCAAGCATTACAGGTGTTAATGCTGCCTCATCCTCAGTGATGTGAATATAAGTAAAAATTTTAGGAGTCAGTCTAGGGAGTTCACAAGTGTAAAATATTTGATCCAGCTGATCATAAGTTTCTTTTCCCAGGACTTCCTCAAAGCACAAAGAAAGGACTCGAATGAAGGGAACATCATTCGGTCGTTTTGGTTTAAGGGCAAGGGAGAGAATCTCATCAAAATATAGTTGTGAGAAAGAGATTCTTCTACCCGCTACCATGGCATGAAACAGATGAAACTCGTTCATCTGATCCAAACTGCCCGATTTACCCCCCAAGCACCTTGTAATCATTGAAAATAAGAATCTCCATTTTCCAGTGAAAAATTTATATTGTATAACCCCTTGTATTTCAGGCTGACCAATGAGAGGGACGGACTCAGCTCGAGCTTGCTGTTTGGTCCTTCTTGCCTGAAAACCACCTTCTCCTGCCTCAGCAAGGGTGGGAAGTAAAAACGCGGCACAAATGATTTCTTCTGTAATGGTGATTGTCTCCAGCCCATCGTTATATGTCTCAGTGAGGGCGGTCTTGTCAGCGTTGGCGGTGCAGGTATACCACCATTCACAAAGCACCGGGGGACACATTGTGTTTGCACAAAAGAAGGCGCCGTAAAGGGGATGTGCCTTCATATACTGAATGAGTTGCTCAAAACCCCTGTTTTGACGATTGGCGGGAATGTCAGCCGTAGCCACTCTGTTGTTATATTTGATCTGAACACGATTTTGAAAATCCGCACGGAATCATACGTGGTGTAACATGAAGAACCATATTTGCATGCGCCATTAGAAAGAAAATCAAGAAGAAGATTAGAGATGAAAATAATTAGGTTAAAATTTGAAAATTAGTTGAATATAAACTTAGAGAGCGAAAAGGATGAAACTAAGTTAGGAAACTTTCAATTTAGACCTTTTATGTTTAGCAGATTTACACTATTGACCCTTGACTGTACATTGACCCGTTTAAATTTTTTTTTAAAAATATAACCAAAAAATAGAAGATTTGCAAAAGAGATATACAAAAGTTTAAAAAAAAAAAACATAAAAAATTAAAGAAAAATCAAAAGAATATGTACTAAAAATACATTCAGTCTGTGCACTTGGTCAGACCGAAATATTTGGAGCTGACTATTGGGTCAGACTGAAAATTCAAAAACTGACTAACAGGTCAGCCTGAGATCTATGTTTTTGACAGATTAAGGATTTAACATTCCCAGTTCCCCTAACAAATAGAAGAACCAGAGGCTTCGTGAATATGTCTGCCAATTGATCATTTGTAGCCACGAACTCCAGTCTGACCTTTCCTTTCTCCACACAGTCTCGAATGAAGTGATGTCGAATTTCAATGTGTTTGGTCCTGGAGTGGAAAACCGGATTCTCAGTGATTTGAATGGCACTCTTGTTATCACACATGATTGGAGTGTTTTGAATCTGGATTTCAAGATCAGCCAATTGGTGTTGCATCCACAACAATTGTGCACAACAACTCCTTGCTGCTACATACTCAGCTTCAGCAGTGGAAGTTGCAACTGAGTTTTGCTTCTTACTGGACCAGCTGACTAATTTTCCTCCCAGAAGTTGACATCCTCCAGAAGTGCTTTTCCTGTCAAATTTACATCCTGCATAATCTGCATCTTTGTAGCCAATTAGTTCAAAACCAGAATCTTTAGGGTACCATAAACCAAGGTTTGGTGTATCCTTAAGATATCTAAATATTCGTTTGACAGCTTTAAGATGAGATTCTTTGGGGTCAGCTTGATATCGTGCACATAAACAAGTAGAAAACATGATATCAGGTCTACTAGCAGTTAAATAGAGTAAGGAACCAATCATTCCTCTATAAGTGGCTTGACAGACTGACTTGCCAGAGGAGTCTTTATGCAATTTGTCAGAGATGCTCATTGGTGTTTTCATTTCAGAACTCGTTTCAAAACCAAATTTCTTGACTAAATCATGAACATATTTGCTTTGGTTTATAAATATACCATCTTTCTTTTGTTCCACTTGTAGACCAAGGAAAAATGTAAGCTCTCCCATCATGCTCATTCGATATTCACTACACATGAGTTTTGAAAACCAAGTACACAACTTTTCATTTGTGGATCCAAATATGATGTAATCAACATATATTTGAACCAAAATGACATGACCATTTTCCCTTTTGATGAACAATGTTTTATCAATGGACCCTCTTTTAAAATCATTTTTAAGAAGAAAAACAGACAGGGTATCATACCAGGCTCTAGGAGCCTGTTTGAGACCATATAAAGCTTTGTTTAATTTCTAAACATGATCAGGAAAGTTTGGATCAACAAAACCTGGAGGCTGCTTGACATATACTTCCTCCTGTAGATCTCCATTCAGAAATGCACTCTTCACATCCATTTGATACACCAAGAAGTCTTTAAACGCTGCATATGCTAAGAAGAGGCGAATTGCTTCTATTCTGGCCACTGGAGCAAATGTTTCATCGTAATCAATGCCCTCTTCTTGTTTGTAGCCTTGAGCAACCAGGCGTGCTTTATTTCTGATCACCACTCCATCTTTGTCAAATTTATTGCGAAAGATCCATTTCAGTCCAATGATGGTCTTATACAGGGGACGTGGGACCTTTGTCCATACATTGTTTCTGATGAATTCTCCAAGCTCCTCTTGCATGCCATCAACCCAGTCTTCATCTAACAGAGCTTCCTCAACCTTCTTTGGTTCCATCAGACTCAAGAAATTTGTATAGAAACAAAAATTTGCTGTAGCATTCTTTCGTCTTGTTGTGACACCTTCAGTTAATGATCCAATGACTGACGAGATAGGATGCCCTCTGACAGTCTTGATGTTGCCAGAAACAGTCTCAGTGACTTCATCTGCTTGAGGCTGAGTATTGTCAGTCTGAGTAACTTGGAGCTGAGTTTGGTCAGACCGAGGGATGTCAGGCTGAGTTTCGCCAGTTTCATTTGACTCTATATTTTCTATATCTGGAACACTCTGGAGAGAGGATTCATCTGGTTCACTCTCAGATCCTTGGTTTATGTGAGTGTTTTCAGCAATCTGATCTTCAGTCTGAGAGTTAGCTTCAAAAGAGGTCACAAGTAATTCATCACAAAGTTGATTAATTGTAGCAATATCAGTATGTGATGAGGATTCATCTTTTTCAGACTGAGTGGTGTCATCAAAAGTGACAATAATGCTTTCCTCTACCACTTTTCTTCTTTCATTGTAGACTCTGAATGCCTTGGCTATGCTTGAGTATCCTACGAACAGTCCTTCATCAGCTTTAGGAGACATCTTACATAACAAGTCCCTTTGATTTAGGATATAACATCTACTTCCGAAGATGTGGAAATAATGAATAGAAGGGACCTTGTTATGATATAATTCATAAGCTGTCTTTCCATGTCTCTTTACAATAATGGACCTATTTTGAGTGAAGCAAGCAGTGTTCACAGCTTCAGCCCAGAATTTGATCTTCATGTTTCCATAACATAGCATTGTTCTAGCAGCCTCAATTAAGGTTCTGTTTCTTCTCTCTGCAACTCCATTCTGTTGAGGGGTTCGGACTGAGGCAAAGTTTTGAACTATGCCTAATTTATCACAGAAGTCTATTAAGACTGAGTTTTTGAACTCAGTTCCATGATCACTTCTCATTTGTCGAACAAGAGTGTTTTTCTGGCGCTGTTCTCTCTTGATCAGACTTATGATCTCTTCAGCTGCATCACTTTTAGCCCTTAAGAAGATAACCCAAGTAAATCGAGTAAATTCATCAACAATTACAAGGGTGTATTTCTTTCCTCCTTTACTCTCAATTCCAATTGGACCAAATAAGTCCATATGTAGCATGAATAATGGTTCATCAATTGAATGCAACATCTTGGATGGAAATTGAGTCTTTGTTTGCTTTCCAAGCACACAGGCTGAGCAAACTTTGTCTTTGGTGTAGGTCAGTTCAGGAAGACCTCTAACCAATTTACTCTTGGCCAAAGCATTAATATTCTTGAAGTTGAGATGAGATAACCTTCTATGCCACAGCCAGTTTAGTTCTTCTTTGGTTTCTGTGAACAGACATGTCTCAGCTTCATCATTTGATGTGCTCAGATCCAGGCAGAATACATCTCTTTCCCTCTTGGCGAGTAGTAATGGTTTGCCTTTGTCACTGTAGATTATTCCAACCTGTTTCCTGAATCTGACTTCATGATCCTCATCAGTTATTTGACTCACACTGAGTAAGTTATGTTGTAATCCTTCCACATATGCTACTCTCTTGAAAGTGACAGCTCCAGCATGTATCTTTCCATATCCACGTGTCATTGATACCCCATTGTCTCCATATCTCACTTGAGGCCCATCTTCTTCTTTATAGTCTTGTAGAAAAGACTTCATTCCAGTCATATGCCTCGACGCTCCACTATCTAGATACCATTTTGTAGAGTCCTGCACATGAAAATAGAAGATATTAGTTCCTTTTGGGTACCCACTTTAGAGTGGATCCATGAACTGGAGCAGGTTTAGGTTCAATCTTGCAGTCAGTTTTGGGACTGGTATAGTTCCATTTGTTGATTTCCTTCATGCAGTTAACAGAGTAGTGACCTATAACACCACAGTATTTACATGGGGTGTCCTTGAGACTGACTCGAGATGGGACTGACTTAGTTTTAATGGGTTGCACAAATGTTGTCTTTAATGGAGAATTATTTCTTTGCTTTTGAGGAGAAACTGACTTTGATGAGACTAACCTGGACTTTGGTGAAACTGACTTATGTGAGGCAGACCAATGTTTTGGTGAAACTGACGTTTGAAAATTAATTTTCTGTGGTCTAGACTTACTCAGTTGTTTACAAAATACAGCTTCATGCCCTTTTTCACCACAATTGTAGCAAATTCTCTTAGGAGGAGTTTTGGGCCTGACTTGAGTTGGTGATTTGTTCTTGACTAGAGTTTTGACTATATTGGTCAGTTCCAACCATTGATTTCCCAGTTTATCAATAGTTCTTGTTTCATGACTTTTATTCCGATTCTTGGGACTAACTGGGTGGTGAATCTTGGATTTACTCACAGCCTTGGGCAATCTATTATTTAGATGCACAAAAGCTTTTTCAGCTTGCACAGTTTGTTCAGTTTCAGACAATTTAACACAATCAAACTGAGAAGAAGATGAAGAATCACTTTTATTATAAACTTTCGAAATTACAGGTTTTACAAAAGCATTTGACATCATTATTTTTTCTCCTTTCATGTAAGTGAAAGTGTTTGGAAGAATTTCTGGTTTGAAAATAATTTTTTCTCTTTTAGCCTTTTCAGCTTCTTCTTCTTCTTCAGTCATATACTTCTTCAAACTGAATCCCTCCCCCAACACTGCTTGAACTTGGTTGGGTACCTGTCTGCTCAAACAATATTCATTTTTTAAGGATGATATGCACCATGATTTGCAAAATCTTTTATAATGCTCAGTTTCTTCTCTAAGCTTATGATTTTCTTTTGCAAGATCACTATAAGCTTCAGTCTGAGCATTTAAAAGTACTTTATAGCTTTCTAGTTCAACTATTTTATCATCTTTAATTTTCAACTTATTTTCAAGATCTTTGAATTTTTGTTTGAGTTTAGCTTGTTCTTCTAAAGTGGTGGTTAAGTCAACAAAAATATATTCAAACATTTGAAGTTTTTGTTCATTTGTGTAAGAGTTGAAATTGTGTACCTTATACAGCTTTGACTTGTTCCAGTGTGAGTTACAGCTCAGTCTCTCAGCTTCCTTCGAATCCTTTTCAAACTGAGATGCAGATTTCTCAGCTTCAGTTACCTCTTCTGTAAGTGCCATCAAACATTTGTCCACCACTTCATCTTCATCAGATGATAGTTCCTCATCTAGCCATTCTTCAGCAAAGAATGCCTTTTGCTCAGTTTGAGTCTTCTGTGTGTTTGAACTGTTGCCTTTCTTGTATTTAAGATACTTCTGTCGATATCTTTGGGCCCTCTCAGCAACTTCGTCCATATGGTCAGTCTGAGCATTCTTTACTTTACAGTCAGCAGCCATGTGACCATATTCGTTGCATTTAAAGCATTTCACCTTTTTCAGATCAAAAGGTTTCTTTCCTTTGTAGCCTGTCTTCTGTTCAAGCTTCATTGTTAGTAGAGCAAGCTGACTTTTCAGTTTCTTGACCTCAGTTTCATCATCTGATTCTGAGTCTGAGTGAGACTCAGATTCAGATGAGTCAACTTTAGAATAAATTTCTTTATTCCTCCTACTGGTTGCAACTAATGCAGCTTCAGGATCCCTTGCAGTTTGTCTATTGTTAATCTTTTTCCTTTCTTGAGATTCCTCAAAATTTAACAATAAATCAAAGAGTCCTGGCAGCTTGTAGGTGGACAGCTTCCCGCTAACTACAAGAGATGTAATAACAGATTCAAATTTGTTAGGTAAGATATCAACAAATTTCTTACAAATTTCATCATCTTCCTTTGTCACTCCTAGAGCTGACATATCATTCAGCATAATTTGAAAACGTGTGGGAACGTCAGCCAAAGTCTCCTTTTCTTTCATATCGAAATTTTCATAATTTCTAATGAGACTGTTTAATCGTTGCTCTTTCACCACTGGAACACCTTCATAGGACACAATTAACGTGTCCCATAGTTCTTTAGCAGTTTTGCATCCAGCTATTTTTGAAAAGATTTGTTCAGACACTGCATTTCCTAAAATGCTTCTGGCTTTAGGATCAAGATTGTACAACAGCTTGTCTTGATCTGTCCATTGAGATTTGGTGGTTTGAACCCATCTAGCACGTTGAACTACTTTATCACCTTCCTTTACTTCATCAATGTGCTTTCCAGGAATTATGGGTCCTTCAGTTATTATTCTTATCATTTCTTCATGAATTCCTGAGAGATGCCACTCAGCTTTAAGCTTCCAATGGGCAAAATTGTGTCCATTGAAAACAGGAATTCCTTTACCAGCCATTGCAGGTGAGTTTGAAGATGATGACATTGTTTTGAGATTTTAAGTATTGATCGTTAAGATTTATAAATTTATTAAAATTTAAATCTTATTTGTTGTGATACCAGTTGTTAGCTCTCACTAAGATCTCAAACAATGGCTAATCAATCACAAATAAGTATTTCGACGTTAATTATTATTAATCGATTGATTACTCAGTTTCTTGTTTATTATCGCGGAATTATAATAACAAGGAATAAATATAACACATAGTTATATTGCTTAAAAAGGTACAACGATTACAAAGTTCAAGCTCACTATTTATACACAATAATAGTGAGCTTGATAAGTATGAATCTTAGAAAATCTTCTAATAGGATAGAAGATTTCATCTAACTAACATACCTAAATTACTGCCCTACGACTCTTCATGAATCTGAGTAGTCAGCTTCAGTCACTCAGAATCAAGTCACTCAGACTCAGTCACTCAGACTCATGTCACTCAGACTAAGACTTTAATTAACAGATTTATTAACTTGGGTTAAATCATTGTTTTTCCCAACACTTATGCATCGAGACAATTGAAGAAGCACGAAGTCAATTATACCGTTCATGATCTCGAACTTGGAGCGGTTATCTTCGCTCTAAAGTTGTGGAGACATTATCTCTTTGGTACGAAGTGTATTGCTTACACGGATCACCATAGTCTTCAGCATCTATTCAATCAAAAAGATCTAAACATGAGGCAACGTAGATGGATTGAATTGCTTAATGATTACGACTGTGAGATTAAATATCATCCTGGCAAGGCTAACGTTGTTGCCGACGCCTTGAGTCGTAAACCTTATTCAAAAGTGTACAGTATTCGTGTTCTTTCGGATCTTCATTCGTTAATCGGTATTGCGCAACAGAAGATAATCAATGGTGGAAACTTGGCTAGTGAATTGGGTTGTGGCATTGAAAAGCAATTAATCATCAAACCAAACGGTCTTCATTATTTCAACGATCGTCTTTGGATACCTTCAATCGATGATCTTCGTAATCTTGTGATGAAAGAAGCTCATAATACTCGATACTCGATTCATCCCGGTGCCGATAAAATGTATCATAATTTGAAGCATTCCTATTGGTGGTGAGGCATGAAAAAGGATATATTCTTATTCGTTCAAAAATGTCTTTGAAGGTTAAATCCGAACATCAAAAGCCCTCAGGTTTGTTAACTCAACCCGAAATCCCGTTGTGGAAATGGGAAGGCATTGCGATGGACTTTATAACCAAACTTCCACGTTCATCAAAAGGTTACGACAGTATTTGGGTAATCATTGATCGTTTGACTAAAGTCGCTCACTTCATTCCTATTTGTGAAACTTATCGTGTCGAACGCTTAGCTCAAATCTACATTCAAGAAATCGTAAGACTTCATGGCGTACCGCTTGACATCATTTCTGACCGTGATGGTCGATTCATATCTCGATTTTGGAGATCTCTTCAATCCGCACTTGGAACTCGCTTGAATCTCAGCACCGCTTACCATCCACAAACTGATGGTCAATCGGAGCGTACTATTCAAACACTAGAGGATTTGTTGAGAATATGTGTCATCGATTTCGGTGGTAGTTGGGACTTACACCTCGGACTTATCGAATTCTCCTACAACAACAGTCATCATACGAGTGCAAACATGGCCCCTTATGAAGCTTTATATGGTCGTAAATGTAGATCGCCGGTATGTTGGCAAGACATTGGGGAAACGCAAATAACTGGACCCGAATTAATACAAGAGACAACGGATAAAATCGTAAAAATACGCGAAAACCTCACCACCGCTCGTAGTCGCCAGAAAAGTTACGCCGATAAGCGTAGAAAGCCTCTTGAGTTTGTCGTTGATGATCACGTTCTTCTCAAGGTTTCACCTTGGAAAGGCGTGGTACGATTCAGCAAGAAAGGGAAGCTTGCCCCGAGATACGTTGGACCCTTCAGAATTATTGAGCGTGTGGGTAAGGTTGCGTATAGACTTGAGTTACCGACCGAACTAGAGAATGTTCATCCAGTCTTTCATGTATCTTTTTTGCGAAAATGTCTAGCTGATAAAAATCTACATGTACCATTGGATGAAATCCAAATCGATTCGACTATGCACTTCGTAGAACGACCTGTTGAAATCTTAGACCGTGAAATCAAGAAACTAAGGAGAAGTTCAATTCCAATAGTGAAAGTACGTTGGGAATCTAAACGTAGACCAGAGTTTACATGGGAACAAGAAGATCACATGAAATCCAAATATCCGCACTTATTCATAAATCAAACGGGTACTAGTCAACCATAATTTTCGAGGACGAAAATCTTTAAAGTTGCGGAGACTGTAACACCGTGCCCGAATCCGACCCGATATTTGACTTGTAACTTTAACTCGGACTTTGTAATTGTATACATTTGACGATTTATAAAAGTTCGATTTGAGTTATGTATATTTGGGTTATCTTAATTCTATTTAAACCTTGTTTTTATATCATGTAACATTGTTAATGTGTTATCTTGCATGTGTATATTAATGTACACTAAAATGTGTTTAATACACATGGACTTATATAAATGCAAGTAATTCTAGTAATATGTTAAGACAAGTAGTTTAATTAATACATGCATGCAAGGAACTATGTATGTATGTATGTATGTTTGCATTCATGGCAAATACTTTAACCTTCCAAACATTTTCCTTGTTCTTAGCCTTCAAGTTTGGTCAAATGTGGTAGACTAATAGTTACACATTTCTTATTTATGGCTTTAAACACCTTTTTAACCATTTCTTTTTGTAACCTACAATAATTAAATTTGGAGTTGATTATTAGGGGAGTTACATTTTGACCTTTCTTTATCACATTTCAAACTCTATAAATTGGTGTCTTCTTGTCAAAAATCGAACCAACACAAAGCTCCATAATCGAAACTTCAAGCCTCCCATAATCGATTTTAAAGGTTCCCAATTCTATTGTTTGTCATCATAGTAATCCATAATCATGTTTATCTTTTATGTTACTCAAGCTTACCATCATCATCTTATTAATCTTTTCTATTCAAACTCTAATCTAGAAAACTCTAATTTCATGATATATTCTTATTCATATTTATTCTTATTTCTAGATTTGTAAAGGCAATTTTGGTGTTCCTTTCAACGTATTCCGTATTCATAATCTAGTATCCGTATCTACCTCCGTATTTAATCATGTGAGTAAACTCGATGCCCTTTTTATTATATAAATCTTTGGGCTGTATCATGACATTCATATTCATACTTATATTCATACTTTTATGTTTAATTCATACTTATGTTCACATTTATATTTTATGTCTATATTCATACTTATAGAAATATGGTGATTCATATTCATATTTACGTTTATATTCATACTTATATTTATGTGTATATTCAGACTTATATTCATATTGAGATTCATACTTATATTCATATTAAAACTTATATTCATGTTTATATACTCACTTATAATCATGTTTATATGTATACTTTTTGTATTATATTCATCGTAATTCATTCATATTGATATTCATTCATAAAAGTCATTCTTATTATATTCATTCGTAAAGTCATTTATGTTTATATGTACTTATATTCATATTTGATACTATATTTTCGTATTATGGCAAACATTGGAATGAATCAAGTGACACAATCATTATGGGATGCACACACGATAAATCAAACATTCAAACAATCAATCATTCATTATATGTATATACTAAACGGGAAACGTGATAGATCTATTGGCCGTTGTTAGACATTCCGACGTGTTACTGTGAATGTCGAGGCCCTCGACCGGACCCTATGTGACTTTGATCATATATGATATACATCAGACTTGATACAAACGCGTGTTATGCCATTATACACATATTATACTTTCTTACAATATACAATCTTTATACATTCTTTTAGTATACATTCTTTTATACTACATTTTACATATTCATTTATATTACTTTTATACTCTTTATTACGTAATCTTTTTATTTAAACTTGTTTATTCACCAATACTTTTGTATTGACGTTTAGTTTTTACATGATACAGGAAATGGATAGGTTTGCTTGAAGAAAACATAAGAGCTTGGACCTAGTTAATGACATTAATGAATAATTTAAGTCTTTTGTCGTTTTTCGGTTACTTTTCTGTAAAACATTTATTCATCTTTAATGCATTCATTTAAACCATTAAATATGTCTATTATAACCTAATAGAGGAACACGAGTTAAGAACAATTGTAATGCCTCTTGTGTATTCCGCTTTAGCCTGGGTGTTACATTATATATCCATGCGCTAGATCAAATTTTTTGTCCAAATTGTGATGATCGTAAAAATCTTCATGAAACGACATAGGCACAACTGCATACCTGGTTCTTGTGCGAACTGCTTCCTTTTCGGTTAAATGTCTATGAACCAGTTGTGATCGCCTTATCCATGCATCGACATGCTGAAGTAACCCAAAAAAATTAATAATATAAGAAAAAAAAGTGTAAATTACAAAGATCACAAACTTACAATTTCCCACAATGCATTGTCTTGCATAAATCCTAACAAAACGCCCCAAAATGTTCTAGAACATTTTACATCGTCTGGTAAAAAAGCAAATTTACAATATTGGTCGTCTTCATTCTTTCCTTTGTCTCATTGAAGGAAAAATTCCTCGGCACTTTCTGGTGGTATGATAGCTTGTTCGTTGTTTTCGAAGATGTTGACCGCATCTAGACCTTCGTTTACGTTGCAATTTCTCTCTATAAAGTCATTTTTCTCCTCTAGTTGAAGATAAATCCGACTGAGAAACTCAGTACATTTCGACGTATTTTCCCAATCTTTCACGCACTAGAGACGAAGGAGGTTGAGAGAATCTTGTTCTAAAGATGATAGGTGGGGGTTATCTTGAAGTGATTGTATGAGTTGGGTTTTTTCATTGTTAGCTTTCTGGAAACTTTTGATAAGGGAGTTTAGTTTTTTGTAACGCTTTTTATCTTCTTCTATATGTTTGAAAACAGTGTCTAGGATATTGGAGGTGTTTGAATAAGAATTGCTGGAAGAAGCCATGGTTATGAGATTGAATTTGTTGTCGACTTGTGCAATTTAAATACAGTACGTGAAACACGGTTTGTAATAAGTCGGAGTTTCTAACACCGGATTTTGATCACATCATATAGGCCTTTAATAAAACCCTATGAAAGCATTGATTCCACTGAACAAGTCATTACACTTGTCAGTCATTATTATGTAATAAGTCGGAGTTGCTAACACCGCCCTTTTATCCATATCTAAAACCTACGTGGCATTTTCACTAGAACAAGTTCAATCCCGAGTTTTTTTGTCAGATGGTGACGGTGTCCAGTATTGTACGTGAAACAGTGTTTTGATTAAATCATTCAGGCCTTTAATAAAAGCATGTGAAAGCATTGATTCCACTGAACATAGTCATTACACTTGTTAATCATTATTCTGTAATAAGTCGGAAATGCGAACACCGACTTTTATCCATATCTAAAACCTACGTGGCATTTTCACTAGACCAAGTTCAATCCCGAGATTTTTTGTCAGATAGTACCAGTGTTCAGGACTGTACGTGAAACAGTGTTTTGATCAAATCATACAAGCCTTTAATAAAAGCCTGTGAAAGCATTGATTCCAGTGAACAAGTCACTACACTTGTCAGTCATTATTCTGTAATAAGTCAGAGTTGCCAACACCTGCTTTTATCCATATCTAAAACCTACGTGGCATTTTCAATGGACCAAGTTCAATCCCGAGATTTGTTTGTCAGATAGTACCGGTGTCTAGGACTGTACGTGAAACAGTGTTTTGATCAAATCATACAGGACTTTATAAAAGCCTGTGAAAGCATTGATTCCACTAAACAAGTCATTACACTTGTCAGTCATTATTCTGTAATAAGCCGGAGTTGCAAACACCGGCTTTTATCCATATCTAAAACCTACGTGGCATTTTCACTGGACCAAGTTTAATCCTGAGATTTTTTGTCAAATATTATATGATAAGGGTCTGATTCTTTAAATATATAATCATTTTCCCCAACTCTCAAACACCTCTCATGTCAAACAACTCTCATACAGAACATCTCATAATCGTTTTCCCCAACTCTCAAACAACTCTCATTTTCCCCAACCATGTCTGCATTTTCCCCAATCTTTGTTCATCTAGTTTGTGGAAATGAACTATCATTTCAAAACGGTTTCTTGAGTGACGTTGATTCAACTACCCGTATTGTTTTTCCTCTTCTCAGGAGGGTCAATCTTGCAAGTTTTAAAGAGATGGCGGACAACAAAATTGGTTTATCTAGTGAATTTTTTAACTTGAAACTAATCATGTGGTACACCTACGGAGACCATGTGATTCAGAGCGACATTCTAGTCGATGATACATTTGAAACCAACCTTCAATATCAGCCTCAAATACAAGCACACTTTCTTCTGGTGGTTCAACAAACCTGTGTTACTTTTACAGACCAGTTGAGGAACATACAAATACAACATCCTCATCAGTCACAAGAAGGGTTTCATCATCCTATACCGATCAGTTTCATCCTTCTACTTATGCTGAACAAGACATGTTCCCATCAAGGTATACAGAACAGTATCACGAAGAAGATCGGGACTCGGATGAAGGCCAACACCAAGGGGAAAACCAAGGACACCCACACCATGAACCGGGAGATTGTTTTGTTGAAAACGACCATTCTGATGATGATAACTAAACGGTGGACGAATATATAACAGAACACTATGCCCTTCTTGGAGACGCTTTAGAGGACGAAAGACGTCATGATGAGCTCGTACGTCATCATGAAGATGATGAATTATTCTTGGAATCAAGTGTTGGTTTTGTGGGGGAGGAAGAATGGAATCGTCTTCCATTCGACGAAGATGACGAATCAGTGGACTACTGGTGTGAAGGAAAAGACCCACGTCTTGGCATATGCTTCAAAAGCAAGGTTAAATGTGTATATGCCATTAGGATATGGTGTCTTAAGAATAATCGAGAAATGTACTTAAAAGACACAAGGCCAGAGCATTGGAGAGCAATATGTTACATACAGGGTTTAGACTACGACAGAGACGAACATTAGTATCCATGTTTAATGGACTGCTAGGGGTTCAAGTAGAAACAAAAAGGGCATATGGCGTCTGGTAGTTTGGAACCCTGTCCACAATTGTGTTGGATCGGTCTCTAGAAACAACAACCGGTCTTTGTCTGCAAGCATGATTGCAACCAAAATTTCTAACCAAATCAAGCTAGACATTGCATACAAAGTAAAACAAATCATTGCCACTGCCAAGTCTACTTGGGACGTGGACGTGTCTTACTGTAAAGCTTGGAATGCCCGTAGAATTTCCATTGAACGGCTCTATGGAACATGGGAGAGCAATTTTGCCGAGCTGTCGAATTACATTGACGAAATGGTCCATAGAAACCTGGGTACCATTGTCAGATGGTTACATGCCCCGAATACAAACCCAGACGGTACGACCAAATTTAGGTATGTATTTTGGGCTTTTGGACCTGCCATTGAAGCCTTCAAGCACTGTATTCCCGTCATATGTGTCAACGTGGCCCATTTAAAAGGAAACTATCGCGGGAAGCTTCTTACAGCCGTGAAGAAAAACGCTAACGGGAATATACTTCCTCTTTCTTTCGCAATGGTTGATAACGAGACAAATGAAAGTTGGCGATGGTTTTTGCACAACTTCCGAAATCATGTCGCCGTACATTCAGAAAGAAAATTGTGTGTGATTTCAGACCGTAACCCAGGTTTGATAAACGCAATGGCTGAAATGGATGATTGGTATCATCGATTCTGTTTGAGACACATAAGAAGTAACCTTATAAAGACGTTTCAAAACCAGAAGTTGAAAAAATGGTGTTGGGAGAGCAGCACTCCTTCGCAGCGGAGAAAGTATAATTTCGCCGTTGGTAAATTAAGAGGGTTAAATGTGGAAGCTTGGAGGTGGCTAAAAATATCGGTTTGGACAAGTGGACGTTGTTGTATACTGAAAGCTATGTACGTTGGGGAAACATGACAACAAACATAGTCGAATCATATAACAATGTCATACGTACGGTGCGCATGATGCCTATCAAGGCATGTATTGAAGGTACATTCGAACTTACCAGAGCACACTTCGTACAAAACTCAGGGAGAGCTAGAGACTTTCATTCACCGCTTTCAACAGCCATGTGGATGCTCTACAATGGTCGCGAATCATATGTCATTCATCAGAGGGTAACACCTTACGATGTCCAAAATGGTGTTTATTAGTGTGAGACAAATGATCCAATAACCATGGGTGGGGGGAACAAATATGAGGTCCATTTTTCAGCTAAGTCTTGTACTTGTGGAAAGTGGCATATACAAAGGTTTATTTGTTCTCATGGCATGGCTGTTGATGGACACGTGAATGGTCTTAGTCGAAGAAACCATGAAGCTACACCAATAATGGTTTCTGCCTTCTACACTACAAAAACGTGGAGATGGCAGTATATCCCAACACTTAGGGGCCTACGTCACGAGGACTACTGGAGAGAAGCAAACTGGACCATCGAAGCGGATAAAACCATGATCATTATAAAAAGAGGGAGAAAGAAACAAAGAAGAATTCGTAATGAAATGGACCAGGCGAGCGGCCCGAACTTGTAGTGGTTGTGGACAGACGGGTCACAATAGCCGAAGTCGTGCGTGTATACGTAACCAACGTTAGTGTGTCATGTTGTATTGTATCTTGTTCATTCTGTATTTTAACTTGTTCAAAATAGTGGGATTAAGTGTGCCATTTTTTATTTTAAGTTAGTTCATTTTTGCCATTTTGTACATAGCATAAAACACAAAAAAAAAACCATAAACATTAATCTAACTTTTATAAACTCTAAAACAAATACATATTAACAAAACACAATTTGGAAATTTTCATAAAAATCAACAAATTACATACATATTTAACCCTGAACACTAACACTTAACCATTTTTAAAACAAAAAAACTAACTCAAAATGTTTTTTTGCCATTTTGTACATAGCATAAAACACACAAAAAAAGCCATACACATTAATCTAACATTTATAAACTCTAAAACAAATACATATTAACAAAATACAATTTGGAAATTTTCATAAAAATCATCAAATTACATACATAATTAACCCTAAACACCAACACTTAATCATTCTTAAAACAAAAAAACTAACCCAAAATCACAAAACCACTAACCTAAACATAAAACCACCTTACAAAACCGGTTTTTTTTAATCCAAAAAAGCCGGTGTTGGGAATGCCGGCTATTGCCACGTCGGAGAAAGGGCCAAGGTGACTGGATATAGCGTTAGTGGAAGTCCTAGCTGGCGGTACACGTGGTATAAGTCGGCGTTCCCAACGCCGGCTATACCATTTCTCCAAACTCTCGCCGGTGCCGTCCGGTGGTGCTAATTCCGGCGAGGTTTCGTCCATTCCGGCCAAAAAATCACCAATTCGCCTCTTGAACCATCTGCTCCATGTCACTCTTTATCTTTTCATCCTATGAAAACTCGCTCAAAATCTGGAATCTTCAAGAAACGCATATTGCAGATTTTGCATCACTCTCTATGCATGGTTACTCAGCCCAAAGGGTACAACTCAGGTGCCAAACACCCTAAATGGATGGCTGCAAGGCGATGATGGTCTTTTTCTAAGTTACTCTAAATATGCTACTGATGTTCTTACAAGAGCTGATTTATTAGACTCCAAACCTGTGAATACTCCATTAGCTACTCATGAAACGTTTACTTCCGAGGGACCTTTGTTTTTCAACCCTACTCTCTATCGCTTGTTAGTGGGGGGCCTTCAGTACTAAACATCACTAGACCGGATCTTTTTTATGCTGTTAATCAAGCTAGTCAGTTTGTTCATGCCCCAATCGATGCCCACTTTCAATCTGTAAAACGTGTCTTGCGGTACGTTAAAGGCACACTTGCTTTTGGTCTCCTTTTTCGTCGTCCACTGTCCAACACTATTTTAGCTTACTCTGATGCCGATTAAGCTAGATGTCTTGAAACTCGCTGCTCCACTTACGGTTACTCGATTATTCTATGTGGAAATCTAGTATCTTGGAGCACCAAGAAACAACCAACAGTTTTGTTGGTATTTGAATAGTTTTAACAAATGTGTGTCCGTAAATATGTGAGACTACGGGAGTGCACACATCGACATTTAGACACGGCTGCAAGTTTAATTTATTTATTAAATATTACTTAATGGTTAAGTGTAAATATTTATTAAATAGAGGGTTTATTATGTAAATAAGGAGGTTTCCTTATTGTAATATAACTCAAACTCTTAGATTTGAAAACCTATAAATAGAAGATAAACCCTAAACCCTAATTCATTGCAAATTACAAAAAGTCGACTAAACCTTTTTGGTTTAGCCGATCGGTTATTTTAAATAAAAAAAGGGTTTTTATTTTTCTTTTTTGGTTTTTGTAATAAAGAGTTGCTGCTAGACAATTGTTGTAAAAAGCAATTAAACGTGCACTAGCATACTAGTCTGTCGCTAAAAGAAGGTGTCGCGTACGTAACCGTAGATTAGATCTTACACTTAGATCTACGATTTTCGCTTGCTTCTAATTCAAGGTAATTCTTTATCCGATTTATTATTTACTATGTGATCCTAATTTCCGCTGCCATGTATTGTTTGACAATATGACTCTAGTTGTATACCTATAGTGGTATCAGCCAAAACATAGGTAAATATTATTTTGGATCTAAAACATCAAAATTGAAGGGGGATTTAGGGTTGGTTTATTGAATGATTTTACAAAATTAAAAAGTTAATTTGAAATCAATCTACCTTGCAATTTGATTTTTAATTACCTTATTTACTTTTATGCAAAATTATGTTTAAAAGTTACATGCATAACTTTGTAAGCATAATTAGATATATTGATATTGTTAAAAAGTAAATTGAATTAGTGACATATTATTAATTGTTAATTGAATATGTGCGACACAAAATAATTTGTATGATAAAAAGTTATGAGTGGTTTATTTGATATACGAATTGTTTACATATTGATAGCTTACGCAATCCAAACTTGTTTATTTGGACGGATGCATGTGGTCCGTTTCCTTTGAAACGGGAGTGATTCAATATGTAAACAATGACCATAGAGACTTTTTAGGCATTACCCAATTAGTTGCGTAGAATAATTCTAAATTGTTTATTATAAATATTGTTTGTCAAATGTCTTTTGAAAGAAGCAAAATTTAATAATAAGACTAAAGAATTATTATGACGAGTTATTAATTTATTTTGGCACTTTTATACGTTCTATAACGCATTTGGTTGGGTTTATATACCGTAATTTGGTCCAGCGACGGAACGTATAAATTTACAAAATATCTTAAAAACCATCGATTTAATAAGCGTGTGATTGGTAATTTATAACTAGATTGTACATGCTCAGTGTATTATTACCCAACTAGGCTCACCTACAATAGGGGACGATGTCTAGGAAAGTTATGCGGAGTGGGGTACACTCCTAATGAGGCAATGCTATTAAGAAATGTTGAACCATTCGCTACACCTCACATGCTTTCCTGGTCGTACTCTCGTAGAGCTACCGAAAGGGTTTTAATGATGACCATGTTACGATTAGTTGTATAAATTAGGTAATCATAGAAACACGTTTAATAACCAGTAAAATAAAACATTTTGTTTTTAATTAAATTACGTTACGAAATTGTTGCATGGCAATTGCGTAAGTAGATTTTTAACACCCATGGAATTTAAGTCAATTGCTATCCGTATTGCATAGACAACTTGTACTTGCTCGTCACTCTACGTAAGACGTAGGTGAAGTGGTGGTCACTCTTGTAATTGCTATCCGTATTGCATAGACAACTTGTACTTGCTCGTCACTCCAAGGCGGATTACCACTCATAGTGAGACTGTGGTGGACTATCTGCAGTCTTCAGTCGGATGACTTAAATCGGGTTATGCAGTGAGACTGTAAACGCCGATAGCGATAAGATGCGACGAAACATGATTAATGTCACGATCACCATTTGATGCTCGGATCGAGTTATGACATTAAGTCCCATTTTCTAGGAGTTGCACCGGTAAATGCAATTACGGATCGTCACTTACCTTTTGAGTATTATTTAGTTCCTAGCAGATCAACTGATGGAACGGTAATATGTCAATTGGATCCTAGACTTAACTAAAAGTAAACCATGGGTTTTACGTTTTATGTTAAGAATTTTATGTCGAAAGTACTAATAAGAACTTTCACTCTGTTTTTGCAGAAATGGCACAAAACGCAACTGATGAGATTTTGAATGAAACCAAAATCACGTTAAGGCGCAATATTCTTACTGATGCGAATTTCAATGATTCGCACCGATCACTGAGGATTGTCCTAAGAGTGATGGAGCGCGAACATATCCTTGAAACACCTTTGGGTGCTGAGCCAGCTGCTGAGGCTCCTCAAGAGGAACGTGACTTGTATTGGGAAACCTATAAAGCTCACGTAGAAGTGCAATGTCTTATGTTGAGTTGCATGTCCTCTGAGTTTGCAAAGCAGTTTGACAACAAGCAACCCAATCAGATCATATCTGAGCTACGTGCATCGTATGAGAAACAAGCCGGCCTTGAGCTAAATGACTTGATTCGAGAAGTACATGCATGTCATCATGTGTCAGGAATGCCCATTGGGACTCACGTTATGAACATGAAAAGCTTGTTTGATCGTTTGACTAGGATGAAATTTGCATATCATAACCAAGTCGCTGTGAGCATTATTCTCAACTCTCTCTCACCGGAATTTGAGGAGTTCACACGAGGTTATAATATGCAAAGTATGAACAAAAGCATCAACGAACTCCACGCTATGTTGGTGGAATTCGAAAAGTCAAAAATGAAGGTGAAAGGCACTCAAGTCTTAATGATTGAGGGTAGCAAAGCTCATAAGAAGACAAAGCAACCGCTAAAGGCTAAGGGGAACTTTGCAAAGGGTGGTAAAAATAAACAAGCTGTTGTTTATTCTTCCAAGCCTAAGCAAACTCCTCCAGCTAAGAAGGCAAAGGTCGACAAGATGATACATGTCATTATTGTGGAGATAAGAGTCACTGGAAGAGGAACTGTCCTAAGTGGCTTGCCGAGGTGCAAAATAACAAAAAGAACGGCACGGCCGGTTCTTCAGGTATTTTCACCATTGAATTATATTCTTTCGCTAAATCAAATACTTGGGTCTATGACACTGGTTGTGGAGCTCATATTTGTAACTCCTTGCAGGGGTTTAGAGCGAAAGAGAAACTGAAGTATGGATCCTTGTACCTGTACGTCGGCAACGGCATACGAGCATCAGTGGATGCCATTGGAAGTTATGACTTACGATTACCCTCGGGCATAATTCTTGTATTAGACAATTGTTATTATGCACCTTCTATTGTTAGGGGAATTGTTTCAGTTTCGGTTTTGAAAGATAATGGTTTTTGTAATTACATTTACTGATTATGGGATTTCTGTTTCTATGAATAATATTCATTATTTTAATGCTATTGCTATTAATGGAATATTTGAAATTGATTTGCATGATCGTCTTTCATTACCAAATAATAATTCATTGTTTAATTTAAGCGCAAAACGATCTAAGTCAAACTTAGACTCATCCTTCCTATGGCATTGCCGTCTTGCACACATTGGCAAACACCGTATCGAAAGGCTTCAACGTGAAGGGCTTTTGAAATCAAGTGAGGATTCATTTGATAGGTGTGAGTCATGTGTATCGGGCAAAATGGCAAGGAAACCCTTCTCGCATGAGAATCAAAGGGCGACCGACTTATTAGGAATCATACATACTGATGTATGCGGTCCTTTTAAGCATATGTCTAGGAGAGGTGCTTACTACTACATTACATTTACCGATGATTTCAGCCGTTATGGTTATGTTTACTTGCTTAAACATAAACATGAGCTGTTTGAAATCTTCAAGGTATTTCAAAACGAAGTAGAAAATCAACTCGGCGAAACCATCAAGGTCCTCCGATCGGATCGTGGTGGTGAATATCTCAGTCAAGAGTTTAAGAATCATCTACAAGCTTGTGGAATTGTCCAGCAACTTACTCCTCCCTATACACCACAACACAATGGTGTATCGGAAAGGAGAAATCGAACATTGTTGGATATGGTTCGATCGATGATGAATCTTATAACCTTGCCATTGTCTTTTTGGGATTATGCCTTAGAGTCTGCAGCACGCATTCTCAATATGGTTCCAACCAAGAAAGTTGATAAGACACCATATGAATTATGGTTTGGCAAAGCGCCAAATTTGTCTTACTTAAAGGTCTGGGGATGTGAGGCTTTCGTTAAGCGCGATTCGCCTGACAAACTCGAACAGAGATCTGTTAAGTGAATCTTTGTAGGATACCCAAAGGAAACGATGGGTTACTACTTCTATCATCCTTCAGAGAACAGTGTGAAAATAGCTCGATATGCTGAGTTTTTCGAAACAAAGCTTATTGGTCAAGGAAACAGTGGGAGGGTTATAGACCTTGACGAGGTTCAAGAGGAAGATACGTCACTTTCTACTAACACTGGTGATCAACAATTCGGGGGGGATAGAGTTGAGCCTCAGGATATGCCTCAATCTAGTCCGACTCAAGCTGTGATTGAGCCACAAGTTCAGTCTCAACAACAAATTGTTGATGCTCCAATTCGTAGGTCCGAAAGGACGATACGTGCACCTCCTAGGTTGAACTTAAACGTTAATCTAGAGGATGGTGACGTATCAGGGGATCTTAATGAACCTCGAAACTTGAAAGTTGCATTTTCAAGTCCAGACGCTGAAAAATGGCTTCAAGCTGCGAATTTGCAGATCCAATCCATGTATGACAACGAAGTTTGGGATTTGGTAGATAAACCTCCAAATGCCAAGACTGTCGATTGTAAATGGATCTTTAAGATAAAGACTGACATGGATGGGAATATACACGTCTATAAAGCTCGTCTCGTGGCAAAAGGATTCACTCAAGTCTATGGTATAGATTATGATGAGACTTTTTCCCCAGTGGCAGACATAAGAGCTATTAGAATTCTCTTAGCCATAGCTGCATTCTATGATTACGAGATATGGAAAATGGATGTCAAGACAGCCTTCTTGAATGGTTATCTAGACGAAGAGGTCTATATGAACCAACCAGAAGGTTTTATTGATCCATTACATCCCAACAAAGTATGCAAGCTAAAGAAGTCCATTTATGGACTTAAGCAAGCATCAAGGAGTTGGAATAAAAGATTCGATGAAGAAATCAAGAAATTTGGTTTCGTTCAGAATCTAGATGAGCCATGTGTATATCTAACGACCAGTGGGAGTAATGTTGTATTCCTTGTCTTATATGTCGATGACATATTACTTATGGGAAACTACATTCCAATGCTTGAAGATGTAAAATCTTATCTTGGAAAGTGTTTCGCCATGAAAGACTTGGGTGATGCAGCATATATTCTAGGAATCAAGATCTCGAGAGATAGATCTAAGCGGATGATAGAGTTAAGTCAAAAGGCTTATATTGACAAAATACTAAAACGGTTTAGTATGGAAAACTCCAAGCGTGGATTTATCCTAATTCAAGATGGACTTAAACTCAATATTCAGGATGGTGCATCTACACCTCAAGAGGTGGAACGTATGCAAAGGATTCCCTATGCTTCGGCAGTAGGATCCATTATGTATGCAACAAGATGTACAAGACCTGATATAGCTTTTGCGCAGAATATCGTAAGTAGGTTTAAACAGAATCCAGGTGAAAAACACTGGATTGCTGTAAAGAACATTCTGAAGTATCTACGGGCTACTAAAGATATGGTTCTGGTGTATGGTGGAAATCCCGAGGCAGAACTTAAAGTTACTGGTTACTGTGATGCCGGATTTCAGACAGACCATGATGACATCAAATCTTAAACAGGTTATGTTTTCATAATGAATGGAGGAGCTGTAGTCTGCAAAAGCAAAAAGCAGTCGACCATTGCAATGTCTGCAACAGAGTCTGAGTACATAGCAGCTGCTGAAGCTGCGATGGAAGTTGTTTGGATCCGGAAATTTATTTCTGGACTTGGTGTAGTTGCTACCACCAAGTTACCCATGGATATGTATTGCGACAACACGGGTGCAATAATCATAGCTAATGAACCAGGTGTTCAAAAGGGAGCCAAACACTTTCAAAGGAAATTTCATTATATTCGTGAGAGCATAAATGATAATGAAATCAAGCTACTCAAAGTTCACACAGATAACAACTTGGCAGATCCTTTTACAAAGGCTTTGGCAAAAACAAACTCACTTGGCTGAGGGCATAGGACTTCGTTTGTCTAGTTGTTCCATGTAATCTGTGAATTTATTAAGTATTTGGATATATGGATGTATAAACAATTTTATTATGATTAAATAATATTGAGGATATGTGATTTTAATTCATATTTAATTGTTGTCCAATTTTGCATGTTTTAATCCTTGATTTATATTTATATTTATATTTAAATATTTTTCTAAATATCCGTTGTCGTTTGATTATGTAGGAGCATAATTGAATTAAGACAATATCTGAGTAGTCAGCTTGGCTCACTAACCCGGATGGTGTGCATGGAGATGAACACTGGATTATCCCACATGAATTAGTACTTATGGATCCTTGTCATTAAGTATAATTCATAAGGTTTAATGTCCTTTGACTTGAGATACAAGTTGGGAATCATGTACGTAGTGCATTATTTGATTCTAGTCAAACGCACTCCTGAATAAGGGTGTTATAAAGGCTATTTTGGTAATGTTGCGAAATACGATGACTACCAATTGTAGTCAATATAGGATTTGTTCCTTCAGGTAAAACCGAAGCTAGATACTAACTGGGCCTCTCATGAATACTTAAGATGTTTGTCTGGCCAGACCCAAATAAGTCCAGAACTGCCTCGACTGTATTAGGTAATCTTAAGTGATTCGCGAAATGAGAAACAGTAGTTAAAATGGAATGATTTTGATCCATCAAAAGATTTTAACTAAGTATCTGTAACAAAAGGATATGAACCGAATATAGGCTCACAAGTGAGTTTTGGAGAAACTTACTCGTACATTTATGGGAGCATTGATATGTTGCTAGACATTAATCAATGTTATCACGTTTTGTTTGAAAATTATTCAAAAGTGGGAGCTGTTGGTATTTGAATAGTTTTAACAAATGTGTGTCCGTAAATGTGTGAGACTACGGGAGCGCACACATCGACATTTAGACACGACTACAAGTTTAATTTATTTATTAAATATATTACTTAATGATTAAGTGTAAATATTTATTAAATAGAGGGTTTATTATGTAAATAAGGAGGTTTCCTTATTGTAATATAACTCAAACTTTTAGATTTGAAAACTTTGGTTTAGCCAATCGGTTATTTTAAATAAAAAAAAGGGTTTTTATTTTTCTTTTTTGGTTTTTGTAATAAAGAGTGGCTGCTAGACAATTGTTGTAAAAAACAATTAAACGTGTACTAGCATACTAGTCTGTCGCTAAAAGAAGCTGTCGCGTACGTAACCGTAGATTAGATCTTACACTTAGATCTACGATTTTCGCTTGCTTCTAATTCAAGGTAATTCTTTATCCGATTTATTATTTACTATGTGATCCTAATTTCCGCTGTCATGTATTGTTTGACAATATGACTCTAGTTGTATACCTATAAGTTTCAAGATCAAGTTGCGAGTCATAGTGTCGGGCAATGGCAAACACGGCAGCTAAAATTGTTTGGTACGCTCACCTTCTACGTGAGTTTCATGGCCTACCTCCTGCTCGACCCACGTTGCTATCCGACAACAAAAGTGCATTATTTATGACTCAAAACCCGGTCTCTCACAAGCGTGCCAAACAAATTGATCTTGATTATCATTTTGTAAGAGAACTAGTTGCTTCAGGTAAGCTTTATACAAAATTTATCTCAACCAAGTTTCAGGTGGCAAATATTTTCACCAAGAATCTTCCGCGTGCTCAATTTGAACATTTTCGTGTCATGCTTCGTCTTGCTCCACCACCCATTCGCTTGAGGGGGAATATAAGATAAATATGTAAGTTGATTAAATATCTCTCTACAACTAGACTCAGAACAAGAGTAAAAATAAAGCTAAACTTAACATATATATTACACACTAGACACTTCTCCAACAATGAAAAAGTGATACGTACCGGTTGGCTGAGGAGATGGCTACCATGCCATGGTGAGGGCCTTTCAGTCATCATAATAGTCTCACACACCGTGCGATTTAAGAGGTGTTTTGAGTTAGTAAACTTATATTTTAAATAAAATTTAAACATTTACAATACTTATCATTAAAACATATCGAATTATATGGTTTAATTAGATCTTAAGAAATTATAATTGAAAAAAGGAAAAAAAGGCTCTTACTTTTATAAAATATCTTATTAAATCTAAACAAGTTGCTATAAAAGTATGATTGCTAAAACAAGGTTATAGTATTTGGATGGCTAAAGCTATTGAATTTAAAAATGTTAACTCAACAAGCACCTTCTAATATTATTGTGAACTTTTCTGAAAAAATTATTCAACAAATTAGAAGGCTTGTTAGGTAATTAAAATCGGAATTCTACATTAGACCGTTTTTCTCAATATGAATTTGGATCGTAAGATCAGATTGGATTAGGATCGCAATACGCTAGTGTCTTATTAAAATGACTTTTTACTAAGGGTTATATTGTTATATATTTCTAACAAATATACAAAATCAACCCAATTTTATAAAAGCTTATCATTAAATGTTTAAAGTTCAAACATCATATTACTAAGTGATAATGTAATTAATCTATTTAAGTCAAGTCCGAATCTTTAAAGCGACGATTTAGAAAAAATACAACATGAGTCATAACTCATGATTGTTGTATGTTGAGAATTCATTTATATTCAAAAATCTTCATCCCCGCACTACAATTGAGATATATATATATATATATATATATATATATATATATATATATATATATATATATATATATATATATATATATATATATATATATATATATAGATTGAGGTTCAATTGGGATTTCTTTTTTGCTAGAGATCCAGGGATCACCTTCTCAGCCACAAGATCACCTAAATTTTGTGGCTGAGATTAAAAGTTTGACTTTAAATGAATTATAGGGGACACGGAGGGGCAATATAGTCTTTTTACCTTTTTCTCTTTTTTAGTCCACGCGCTCCTCTTTTAACGGGTTTCTTATTTGAACCACAATTGAACCCCATTATTTTTAACCTAATTTTTCCGAATTGAAAATCGTCAATTGAACTCTAATTCGTCAATTGAAAAACGAGATAAAGCTCTTCTTATCATCAAACTCTTCGGATTAAACATGTCATCCATAGGTAATTTTTTGATTTCTTTTATCAACTGTTTTATACTTTTTTTTTTTTTTTTTTTTTTTTTTTTGTGGTTTATTCAGTCACATGTGATTTTGTTTGTTTTTTTTATTTTTGTGTTGTTCTTTTGTAGGTCAGACTCGTAGAAGTGAACGGATATTCAAAAGAATTGGTTTGAGTAAATTTAAAAACACACCCAGTACTCCTGTTGTTATTGAAGATGTTGTTAATGGTAATGTATCCAGTTTTTGTGTATATATTTTTTTATATGATGTTTTTTGTTTTATTTTTTCATTAATCTGTATACATTTGTTTGTTCTATGTTTTTATTTTGCAGCTGAAGCACAATCACCTGTGACTGGAGCACAATCACATGTGATTGAAGAACAATCACCTGTTTTTGAAGAACAATCACCTGTTTTTGAAGAACAATCACCTGTGATTGAAGAACAATCATATGTTTTTGAAGAACAATCACCTACTCCTGTTGTTATTGAAGATGTTGTTATTGGTAATTTATCCACTTTTTGTGTATATATTTTTTTAATATGATGTTTTTGTTTTATTTTTTCATGAATCTGTATACATAGTTACATGTGTTTGTGCTATGTTTTTATTTTCCAGCTGAAGCACAATCACCTGTTTTTGAAGCACAATCACCTGTGACTGGATCACAATCACCTGTGATTGGAGCACAAGCACATATGTTTGAAGGTCCATCTTATGTTTATGACACTACTGTTAATGAAAGTGAGAAAGAGAAGACAACGCAGGGTATGTCTAAGAAGTACACAAGAAGTAAGATTCTTGAAGAAATTAGAACTTCATCCCTTTTGTCGTTCTGCAAGGACTTCTGTTATTAAGCCTGATGATTTATCAAGAGGGAAAGAGGTTGTTTCTAAAAGGAAATTAGTTTGTGTTGGTGATGTTGATGATTCTGTTTTGGTAAAGGTTGCTAAACCGAAGAAATTTTTAGCTATTAGAACTCGCATGTCCCCACATAGTTTATTCATTCCATTGAATAATTTAAGTTTAGAACAGAAGATTTGTTTAAAAGAAATGGGTTTTGGTGGTTTATACAAGATGCCATGTGATGGGCTTCCCGCACATATTGGTCATTTTGTTGTCGATAATTTTAATCCAAGGAATATGACTTTGAAGTTGAAGAATGGCGTAATTAAAATAAATGAGGGAGCTGTTCATGAAATTCTTGGTATTCCTTGTGGTGGGTTGAACATTTGTGATTTAAATGAACTTCCTATGGAGGATCGACCTTTAATTAATCAGTGGTATTCTCAGTTTCTATCTGGCAATAAAGTTCGTGCAACTGATATCTGCAAAGCTATTGTCAATTCTACTGAAGCGGGAATTCTGTTTAAACTTAAATTTCTGGTCTTGTTTTCAAATACAATGGTTGGGTGCCCTAGTTCCGGTTCCTGTGACGTTAAAGTTTTGAAGTTTTTGGACGAATCTGTTGATATTTCTTCTTTAAATTGGTGTCGTTATATTTTAGATTCTTTGCCTCATAGTAAAGGTGGATGGCAGAAATATGGGAGTCGTTTATATGGTGGTCCACTTACTTTTCTTGTTGTAAGTTATTTTTTCTTTTCTTTATCATTCTTATTATCTATTGTTTTATTGTTATGTTACTTAATAAATTTTTGGTTTTTATAATATAGCTTTTGTATTTTAATTATGTGAAATTCCACTTGGATGACATACCTCGTGGGAGACCTGCAATTCAAGCCTGGAGTATGGATAAAATGAAGGCTAGGCAAGATCTTGAAATGAAAGAAGGAGGGTTTGGGATTTGGGATTTGCAACCTGATTATAATCAGTTGATCATGAACGAAGATTTTGCGGTTGATGTTAGTTTTTTTACTTCTTCTTTTATAAACATTTCCCTGAAATGATTAATCACCGGTGATTTTATTAAAATTAAGTCACTAAAATGATTAAACTGGTGTTTATTATATAGTAATCACCGATGATTTTATTATATAGTAACATTCTATAGTTAATCACCGATGATTTTATTAAAATTAAGTTACTAAAATTATTAAAATGGTGTTTTGTTTATAAGATAAAATATAAGGGCTTATTAGCTTATTGAGTTTTCTTTTAACTATTTGTTTTCAATATTTATTCTTTTTCTGTGTTTTTTGTTATTTTGATTTTTTTTGCTTTTTTTTTAGGATATGGTGCGTAAACTGCAGTCGAAATTTTCCGTTTTGTTGGATGATAAAGATGATATAATGTCATATCTACAAGAAGCTGTCCACAAATTTCCTCTTCATCCAAAAATATTGGATTTTAAAGAGTTGTTTAAGTCTGTTTTTGTTTGTGATGATGATGATATTGAAGATGCAGTTCAAGGAGGTGTTTAACCATTAGTTGTTCTTTGTTAAGTAGTTTGTTTGTTTTTAAGTAGCTTTTTTATGTAGCTGATTTATGTTATTTGGATACTTTTTAGAATTCCTGGACAAGTTATGACCAATCTTTCAATATATTATATGTATGTGCTTTTTTATGTAGATCAACTCTTTTTTTTGTGTATGTTTAAACATGTTTGGTAACCACATACTAAGGCATTAAACTAATAGTAATCACAGGTGATTACTATAAAAAGAACAGAAATCTTCAAACACATTAAAATTGAAACACAAACAAACATATATTAAAATTCAACAAACACAAACAAACAGAAATCACATTTCCTCTTTATCTGTCTGAGATAAGAGGTTTACATACCAACAAACACATTAAAATTCAACACAAACAAACATAAGACAAACAAACAAACATATTGGCTTCATACGAGACAATCTTTTCAGCTTAGACGTCGTATTTTTCCACATTGAACACCAATTTAAGACCAGAGTTTGTTTGTTGCAAGGTTTTAGTGAAGAGCAACATAGTCCCACATCGCAACCCATGTCTTTTTCTCCATTTGTTCCATTCACCATTGATAGTCACATGACTGGTTGGAACATTCCTCGTGGGTCGGGGTATGTTTGCATTGCGAATAACCTATTGGTATCATTGGTGAAAACAATATCACAATATTCATATTCAGTAAGGTTATGTTCCCTTACAAAGTATGCTGGTATTGTCTGCAAAAAATGACATAGTTATTGTTTTTTATATACACAACATATATTAAAGGTAAACCATGATATTATGAATATATAAAAACTATAGAATCACAGGTGATTACTATAGAATCACATGTGATTACTAAACATTTTTGTGATGAATATATTATGAATATACATTACTTACCACTCTACCCCTTGTGACTTTGGTGCGATCAAGTTTAATGGCAAAGCAATCATCTGGCATTTTTTTTGTTTTTTGTTTTAGTGTACTCCTTTCTCTTCCATATACATCCTTTATATAGGCAATATGATGGATAAAAATGGTTGTTGTTTTCAATGCTATATGTGTAGTCTTTTCAAAATGTGTAATAAATGTAATATATGTTTTCAAAATGTAATAAAGCAAAAGCTATAAATGCACGAATCTTTTTCAAATTTGTGTAGTCTTATCCTATATACATGTGTAGGAATCACATGTGATTACTTTATTTTGTTTTTGTTACTGTTTTTCATTCATGCTTTTTGTGTAGTCTTATCCTATATACATGTGTAGGTATCACATGTGATTACTTTATTTTGTTTTTGTTACTGTTTTTCATTCATGCTTTTTGTGTAGTCTTATCCTATATACTGTTGGGAAAAACAATGATCTATCCCAAGATTAATAAATCTGTTAATCAAAGTCTGAGTCTGAGTGACCTGAGTCTGAGTGACTCAGTCTGAGTGACATGAGTCTGAGTGACTCAGTCTGACTAACTCAGACTCATGAGAGAAGTCAGGCGTAATTTAAGGTAATCTAGTTAGTGAATATCTTTTATCTGTTTAGAAGATTTACTTAGATTGATCTTTATCAAACTCACTATACTTGTGTATAAATAGTGAGTTTGAGGTTTGTAATCGGTACACCTTTGATTGAAATATAACTGTGTGTTATCTTCATTGTTTCAATATTATAATTCCGCTATAATATATACTGAAACTGAGTACTTAATCGATATATAAAAATTAACGTCTAAATACTTATTTGTTATTGATTTGCCACTGTTTGGGATCTTAGTGAGACCTAACAACTGGTATCAGAGCAAATAAGATTTAAATTTTAATAAATTTATAAATCTTAAACGATCAATACCTAAAATCTCAAACAATGTCATCATCTTCAAACATAACTACAATGGCTGGAAAAGGAATTCCTGTGTTCAATGGACATAACTTTGCACATTGGAAACTCAAAGCTGAGTGGCACTTATCAGGAATTCATGAAGAAATGATAAGAATCATAACTGAAGGACCTATCATTCCAGGTAAACAGATTGATGAAGTTAAAGAAGGTGATAGGGTTGTCCAACGTGCCAGATGGGTCCAAACTACCAAATCTCAATGGACAGATCAAGACAAACTTCTATATAATCTTGATCCTAAAGCCAGAAGCATTTTAGGAAATGCAGTGTCAGAACAAATCTTTTCTAAAATTGCAGGTTGCAAAACAGCTAAGGAACTATGGGACACATTAATTGTGTCTTATGAAGGTGTTCCAGTAGTGAAAGAGCAAAGACTGAACAGTCTCATTAGAAATTATGAAAATTTCTATATGAAAGAAAAGGAAACTTTGGCTGATGTTCATACCAGATTTCAAATCTTACTAAATGACATGTCAGCTCTGGGAGTGACAAAAGATGATGATGATATATGCAAGAAATTTGTTGATATATTACCTAACAAATTTGAATCTGTTATCACATCACTTGTAGTAAGTGAGAAGCTGTCCACCTACAAGCTGCCAGGACTCTTTGGTCTATTGTTAAACTTTGAAGAATCTCAAGAAAGAAAGAAGCTCAATAATAGAAGAACAGCAAAGGATCCAGAAGCTGAATTAGTTGCAACAAGCAGAAGGAACAAAGAAATGTATTCTCAAGCTGACTCATCTGAGTCTGAGTCACACTCAGACTCAGAATCTGAAAACGAGTCTGAAGTCAAGAAATTAAAGAGTCAGCTTGCTCTGTTGACCATGAAGCTTGAACAAAAGACTGGCTACAAAGGAAAGAAACCTTTTGATCTGAAAAAGGTAAAATGTTTCAAATGCAACGATTATGGCCATATGGCTGCTGACTGCAAAGTAAAGAATGCTCAGACTGAGCATATGGATGAAGTTGCTGAAAGGGCCCAAAGATACCGAAACAAGTATCTAAAATACAAGAAAGGGAACAACTCAAATCCTCAAAAGTCTCAAACAGAACAAAAAGCATTCTTTGCTGAAGAATGGTTGGATGAAGAATTGTCTTCTGATGAAGAGGAAGTGGTCGATCAGTGCTTGATGGCAATAGTGGAGGAAGCTTCTGAAACTGAGAAATCCACTTCTCAGTTTGAAAAGGATCTTAAGGAAGCTGAAAGGATGAGTTGCAATTCAGACTGGAACAAGTCTAAACTCTATAAGGTACACAATTTTGAAACTTATACAAATGAACAAAAAATTCAAATGTTTGAGTATATTTTTGTTGACCTGACCACCACTTTAGAAGAACAAAATGATCTAAAATCAAAATTCAAAGACCTTGAAAACCTTATGAAAAGTAAAGATGATAAAATAACTGAATTAGAAAGTTATAAAGTCCTTTTAAATGCTCAGACTGAAGCTTATAGTGATCTTGCAAAAGAAAATCACAAACTTAGAGAAGAAACTGAGCACTATAAAAGAATTTGTAAATCATGGTGTATATCATCTTTAAAAAATGAGGATTGCTTAAACAGACAGGTACCAAATCAAGTTCAAGCTGTGTTGGGTGAAGGATTCAGCTTGAAAAAGTATATGACAGAAGAAGAGGAAGAAGCTTTGAAGGCAGAGAGAGAAAAAATTATTTTTAAACCAGAAATCCTTCCAAATACTTTCACATATTTGAAAGGAAATAAGATAATGATGTCAAATGCATTTGTCAAACCTGTAATCTCTCAAGTTTTGAATAAAAATAATCTTTTGCCTTCATCTTCTTCTAAATCTGAAAGTGTTGTCTTACCTGAAACTGATATACAGACTGAAAAGGATCTTTCATCCTTGCCCAAAGTTGTCCCACAGGTTTTGAGAAAACCCAAAAGTCAAATCTCTGTCAGTCCCAAACGTCACAACAAAAGTCAAACCTCTGAATCTAAAACAATTGATAAATTAGGAAATCAATTACTAGAACTGACCAACATTGTCAAAACTTTAGTCAGGGATAAATCACCTAATCAGGCAAGATCCAAATCTCCTCCAAAGAGAAATTGCTATAACTGTGGTGAAAAGGGACATGAAGCTGTGTTTTGTAAACTATTGATCAGGTCTAGACCTAAGAATCCTTATATTCATAAGTCAGTTTCATCAAAACAAGGGTCAGCTTCATATCATTCAGGATCATCCAAATCCAGATCAGTCTCATCAAACTCCAACTCATCTTCCAGAAATACTTCTCCATCAAAAGCCAAACAAGTTAAATCTCCCAAAGCTAAATCAGCTCCATCTAGGGTCAATCTCAAAAATGCTCCCTGCAAATACTGTGGTGTCATAGGTCACTATTCCATAAATTGTATGAATGAAATAAATAAATGGAACTATACAAGTTCTAAAACTGAATGCAAGATTGAATCAGTACCTAAACCTGCCTTAAATCATGGATCCACTCTAAAGTGGGTACCCAAAAGGAACTAATTTCTGTTTCTTTGTGTTCATGTACAGGACTCTACAAAATGGTACTTAGATAGTGGAGCATCAAGACACATGACAGGGATGAAGTCCTTTCTACAGGACTACAAGGAAGAAGATGGTCCTCAAGTAAGGTATGGAGACAATGGAGTTTCAATGACAAGGGGATATGGCAAGATTCATGCTGGAGCTGTAACATTCAAGAGAGTTGCTTATGTAGAAGGACTACAACACAATCTACTCAGCGTGAGTCAGATTACTGATGAGGATCATGAAGTCAGATTCAGGAAACAAGCTGGGATAATCTACAATGCAAAGGGAAAACCATTATTGCTAGCCAAAAGGGAAAGAGATGTGTTCTGTCTGGATCTGGGTACAGCAAATGATGAAGCTGAGACCTGCTTGTTCACTGAAACCAAGGAGGAATTAAACTGGCTATGGCATAGAAGGTTATCTCACTTAAATTTCAAGAACATTAATGCCCTATCCAAGAGCAAACTAGTAAGAGGGTTGCCAGACCTCACTTATACCAAAGACAAGGTGTGCTCAGCCTGTGTTCTTGGAAAGCAAACAAAGTCACAATTTCCATCCAAAATGTTACACTCCATTAGTGAACCATTGTTCATGCTACATATGGATCTATTTGGACCAATTGGAATTGAAAGCAAAGGGGGAAAGAAGTATACTCTGGTTATTGTTGATGAACACACCAGATTTACTTGGGTCATATTCCTAAGAGCCAAGAGTGATGCAGCTGAGGAGATCATCAGTCTGATCAAAAGAGAACAGAGACAGAAGAATCTTCTAGTCAGACAAATGAGAAGTGACCATGGAACTGAGTTCAAAAACTCAGTCTTGATAGACTTTTGTGACAAACTGGGGATAGTTCAAAACTTTGCCTCAGTTCGTACTCCTCAACAGAATGGAGTAGCAGAAAGAAGAAACAGGACTCTTATTGAGGCTGCAAGGACTATGCTATGTTATGGAAAAATGGAGATAAAATTTTGGGCTGAAGCTGTGAATACTGCTTGTTTCACACAAAACAGATCCATCATTGTGAAGAGGCATGGAAAAACAGCATATGAAATGTATCATAACAAAGTTCCCTCCATTCATTACTTTCATGTCTTTAGAAGTCGATGCTACATTCTAAATCAAAGGGATCTACTTTGCAAAATGTCTCCCAAAGCTGATGAAGGACTATTTGTTGGATACTCAAGTATTGCTAAGGCTTTCAGAGTATATAATGAACGAAGAAAAGTTGTTGAGGAAAGCATCAATGTCACCTTTGATGATTCCACCCAATCTGATGACGCTGCATCAACCTCTAAGACTGACATCACCACTATCAATCAACTCTGTGATGAACTGCTACAAATCTCGTCTGAATCTGAACCTCAGAGTAATGATCAGCCTGCCAGATACATGTCTCAATCTCCAGAATCAGACAGTGAAACTGATGAACAAACTGTTCAGAAAGCTCCAGGCTCAGAGACTGTCAACTCAAATGAAACTGACACTACTCAGTCTGAGTTCCCTCAGTCTGATCAAGATCAGCCTCAACCTGCTCAGACTGAAACTAATCAGACTGAAGAAGAAGAAGTTGCTGATCATAGTTCAGGAAACATCAAGACTGTGAGGGGACATCCAATTTCATCTGTTATTGGATCCATAACTGAAGGTGTTAAAACAAGAAGAACGAATGCTACAGCCAACTTTTGTTTCTACACAAACTTCTTGAGTCTGATGGAACCCAAGACTGTTGAACAGGCCCTGTTAGATGAAGACTGGGTTGAGGGTATGCAGGAAGAACTTGGTGAATTCATAAGGAACAATGTTTGGACAAAGGTCCCACGACCACTACGCAAGACCATCATTGACCTCAAATGGATCTTCAGGAACAAATTTGATCAGGATGGTGTAGTGATCAGAAATAAGGCCAGACTGGTGGCTAAGGGGTACAAACAGGAAGAAGGAATTGACTATGATGAAACATTTGCTCCAGTGGCACGAATTGAAGCCATCAGACTGTTTCTAGCATATGCAGCCTTCAAAGACTTCCTTGTCTATCAAATAGATGTCAAGAGTGCATTCTTAAATGGAGATTTGCAGGAGGAGGTGTATGTGAAGCAGCCTCCAGGTTTTGTTGACCCTAACTTCCCTGATCATGTTTATAAATTAAATAAAGCACTCTATGGTCTCAAACAAGCTCCTAGAGCTTGGTATGAAACCTTGTCTGAATTTCTAATTAAAAATGATTTCAAAAGGGGTTCAATTGACAAAACTTTGTTTATAAAAAGGGAATCTGGTCATGTCATTCTGGTTCAGATTTATGTGGATGACATCATATTTGGATCCACAAATACCAAACTGTGCACATGGTTCTCAGAACTTATGTGTAGTGAATACAGAATGAGCATGATGGGAGAACTAAACTTCTTTCTGGGTCTGCAAGTTGAACAAAAGGAGGATGGCATCTTTATAAACCAAAGTAAATATGTTCATGATTTAATCAAGAAATTTGGTTTTGCTACAAGTTCTGAAATGAAAACACCTATGAGTACCTCTGACAAATTGCACAAGGATAAATCAGGCAAGTCAGTCTGTCAAGCTACTTATAGAGGAATGATTGGTTCATTACTTTATCTGACTGCTAGCAGACCTGACATCATGTTCTCAACATGTTTGTGTGCAAGATATCAGTCTGACCCTAAGGAATCTCACCTTAAGGCTGTCAAGAGGATCTTCAGATATCTTAAGGGTACACCAAACCTTGGTTTATGGTACCCTAAAGATTCTGGTTTTGAACTAATTGGGTACTCAGATGCAGATTATGCAGGTTGTAAACTTGACAGAAAAAGCACCTCAGGAGGGTGTCAGCTTCTAGGAGGCAAGCTGGTGAGTTGGTCCAGCAAGAAGCAGAACTCAGTTGCCACATCCACAGCTGAAGCTGAGTATGTTGCTGCAGGAAGCTGTTGTGCCCAATTACTTTGGATGCAACATCAATTGGCTGACCTAGACATTCACATTAAACACACACCCATCATGTGTGACAACAAGAGTGCCATTCAAATCACGGAGAATCCAGTATTCCATTCAAGGACCAAACATATTGAAATCCGGCATCACTTCATTAGAGACTGTGTGGAGAAAGGAAAGGTCAGACTGGAGTTTGTGGTAACCAATGATCAACTGGCAGACATATTCACCAAACCTCTGAGTGAGGAAAGGTTCTTCTATTTGTTAGGAGAACTTGGCATGCTAAACCCTTAGTCTAGAAAATTTTCAAATTCAAGCTGACAACTAAGTCAGTCTGACCATGGTCAGTCTGACTATGTTCGGTCTGACTAAAAGTCAGCTTCAGGAGTCTAAATCTGATCTCAGACTCATTATCTCTCTAATTCTTCATTAGATAGTTTTATTTAAATTTTTTATTTCGGTCAAGTCTTGTCAACGGTCATTCCTTGCAACTTGTAAATCTATAGGGGTCTAAATTGTAATTTTTTTTTTTGTTTAGTTTAAAATCTTAAGTATTTTAGTTTAAAGCTAACAGAA
>CAJVGC010000582.1:32794183-32823447 GCA_910822075.1 Senecio squalidus
TCTTAGAAGTTTATTATTCAATCAATTTCGTAAATTTAAATGGAAAATAAGTGAAGTATTAAACAAGTGTATTTTCTCTAATATTTGATAAATCCCAATTACTTTTTCTTATTCGATTTTTATAATCACCTTTTTACAAATCACTTTTAATCAATCTTTTGTTACGAAAAACCCACAAACAAACAAGTATTATTAATTCGAAATTTTAAACATAAATTAGTCTATGCGAACGAACCTTTACCTGCTTTTAAGCTATATTACATACGAATAGATCCACTGCCTATAAGTGTGTAATTACGTGAAATAGTAGGTTAAAGTTAAGACTAGATTTTACACATCATAAGCCGGATTTTCCAACACCGGCTTTTATCCATAACTCAAACCTACGTGGCATTTTCACGGACCAAATTCAATCTCTCGATTTTTTGTCAGATATTATGACATAAGGTTCTGTACGTGAAACAGTGTATTGTTCACATCATACTGACCTTTAATAAAAGCCTTTGATAAGCCGGATTTGTCAACACCGGCTTTTATCCATATCTCAAACCTACGTGACATTTTCACTGGACCAAGTTCAATCTCTGGATTTTTTGTCAGATATTATGAGATAAGGTTCTGTACTTTATATATATACTACCTATCCCCAACTCCCAAATCTCACCTCTCATAAGTCTCATACAGAACCTCTCACACAACTCTCGCCTCTCATAACTCTCATATAGAAACTCTCAAAGAACTCTCATTTTCCCCAACCATGTCTGCATTTACCCCAATCCTTGTTCATCTAGTTTCTGGAAATGAACTTTCATTTGAAAACGGTTTCTTGACTGGCGATGAATCGTCCAGTCGTATTGTTTTTCCTCTTCTCAGGAGGGTCAGTCTTGCAAGTTTCAAAGAGACGGCGTACAACAAATTTGGTTTATCCAGTAAATTCTTTAACCTTAAACTAATCCTGTGGTACACCTACGGAGAGCATGTTGTTCAGAGCGAAATGCCAGACGATGAAACATTTGGAAAAATCTATTTTTTGAATTCCACCAACCCTCAATATCAACCATAAATACAAGCACAATTTATCCCAATGCTTCAACAAACACAATTTTCCTTTACAGGCCAGATGAGGAACATACAATTACAACATCCTCATCAGTCTCAAGATGGGTTTCCATCATCCTATACCGATCACTTTCAACATTCTACTTATGCTGAACAACACGAGTTCCCATCAAGGTATGGGGAACAGTATCATGAAGAAGATCGGAACTCTGATGATGGCCAACACCATGGCGAAAACCAAGCCCCCCACACCACGAAGAAGAAGATGCTTTTGCTGAAAAAGACCGTTCTGATGACGATAACGAAACGGTCGAGGAATATACACTAGAAGACTATGCCATTCTTGGAGACGCTTCAGAGGATGAAGGACGTCATGATGAGCTCGTACCTCATCGTGAAGATGATGAAGGGGTATTGGAATCAAACGTTGGTTTTGTGGGGGAGGAAGAATGGAATCGTCTTCCATTCGACGAAGATGACGAAACGGTGGACTACTGGCGTGAAGGCGAAGAACTACGTCAAGGAATGTGCTTCAAAAACAAGGAACATATTGTTTATGCAATCAGGATATGGTTGCTAAAGAATAATCGGGAAATGTACTTGAAAGACACAAGGCCAGAGGCTTGGAGAGAAATATGCTTCACAGAGGGTCCAGACTACCAAAACGACGAACACCGGTATCCATGTGAATGGACTGCTACGGGTTCAAGTAGAAACAAAAGGGGAATATGGAAGCTGGTAGTTTGGAACCCTATCCATAACTGTGTTGGATCGGTCGTTAGAAATAACAACCGGTCTTTGTCGGCAAGCATGATTGCAACCAAAATTGCTAACCAAATCAAGCTAGACCTTGCATACAAAGTAAAACACATCATTGCCACTGCCAAGTCTACTTAGGACGTGGACGTGTCTTACTGCAAAGCTTGGAATGCGCATAGAATAGCCATTGAACGGCTCTATAAAACATGGGAGAGCAATTTTCCGAGCTTCCGAAGTACATTCAAGAAATGGTCCACAGAAACCCCTATACCATTGTCAGATGGTTACATGCCCAAAATGCAAACCCAGACGGTCCAAAAAAAGTTAGGTATGTATTTTGAAAATTTTCATTGAACTCATCCAATTACAAAATAGACCACGCTCTTATTACAGATTTCTTTTTAGGTATGTATTTTGGGCTTTTGGACCTGCCATTGAAGCCTTTAAGCATTTACATAGTTGTCGATGGGACCCATTTGAAAGGAAACTATCGCGGGAAGCTTCTTACAGCCGTGACGAAAAATGCGAACGGGAATATACTTCCTCTTGCTTTCGCCATGGTTGATAATGAATCAAATGAAAGTTGGCGATGGTTTTTTCACACCTTCTGGGATAATGTTTCCATTCATTCATATAGATCCTTGTGTGTTACTTCAGACCGTCATCCAGGTTTGATCAACGCAATGGTTGAAATGGAGGACTGGCATCATCGATTATGTCTAAGACACATAAGGAGCAACCTTATGATGAACTTTAAAGACCAGAAGTTGAAAAATGGTGTTGGCAGATCGGCACTACATCGCAGCGGAGAAAGTTTAGGTTCGACGTTGATAAATTAAGAGGGATAAACAGGGATGATTGGAGGTGGCTAAAAGATATTGGTTTGGACAAGTGGACATTGTTGCATGATCAAGGCTATGTACGTTGGGGAAACACCACATCAAACAATGCCGAATCATATAACAATGTGATACGCACGGTGCGCATGATGCCTATCAAGGCATGTATAGAAGGTACGTTCGAACTAACCAGAGCACACTTTGTACAGAACTTCGAGAGATCTAGAGACTGTAATTCACCCCTTTCAACAGCCATGTGGAGCCTCTACAATGGTCGGGATTCATATGCCATTCATCATAGGGTAACACTATACAATGTCTCAGATGGTATTTATGAGTGTCACACAAATGAACCCATAATCGTGTGTGTGTGGGGGTGGGGGGGGGGACACATACGATGTCACTTTTCCAGCTAAGTCTTGTACTTGTGGAAAGTGGCAAATGCAAATGTTTATTTGTTCCCATGGCATAGTTGTTGATGGACACGTGAACGGTCCTACTCGAAGAAACCATGAAGCTGCTCCAATAATGGTTTCCGACTTCTATAGCACAAATAAGTGGAGACATCAGTATAAGGCAACACTTAGGGGCCTACGACACAAGGACTACTGGAGAGAACCGAACTGGACCATCGAAGAGGATTCAAGAATGATAATTACAAAAAGAGGAAGAAAGAAACAAAGAAGAATCCATAACGAAATGGACCAGCCAAGCGGAAGTGCAAGTAGACCCCGAATGTGTAGTGGTTGTGGACAAACAAGTCACAACAGCCGGAGCCGAAATTGTCCGCGTAACCAACTTTAGTGTGTATTGTAACTTGTTCATTCTATATTTTTAGTTGTTCAAAATATTGGGATTAAGAAGGCCATTTCTTAGTTTAAGTTGTTAATTTTTGTGAAAATAATTATTTTTGGCCATTTTGAACATAGCATAAATCACACGAAAAAAACCTGAAAAAATAATCTTACTTTAATTATAAACTCTAAAACAATAACATATTAACAAAACACAACTTGGAATTTTTCATAAAAATCATCAGATTACATACATAATTAACCCTAAACACTAACAAATAACCATTTTCAAAACAAAAAAACAAACGAAAATGATTTTTTGCCATTTTGTACATAGCATAAAACACACGACAAAAAAACCAGAAATAATTATCTAACTTTTATAAACTCTAAAACAATAACATATTAACAAAACACAATTTGAAAATTTTTATAAAAATCATCAAATTATATACATAATTAACCCTAAACACTAACACCTAACCATTTTGAAAATTTTTATAAAAATCATCAAAAGCCGGCGTTCACACGTCGGCGACACATCAGATTAATCACTAGTGGAAAGCTTAGGTGGCAGCTGACGTGGTATAAGCCGACGTTCCCAACGCCGGCTATACCATTTTTATAACTTTTTTCCGGCGTCGTCCACAGGGACTAATTCCGGCAGCGTGGTGTCCATACCGGCCAAAAACTAAAATAACTAAAATATATAAGAACTACCACATGTATAACATGTAACACGTAACACACAAAATTAGAAGTTAAATACATATAATAGATCCGTTTTAAGTTGTATATACACAATAAATTTCGGATCGACATTTAATACATTTCTTGACTTATAACCTAATATACTATTATGAAAAATCATGACCAATTATACCGAGTCGACGTACAATTATTACACTAGTTATGTGTTAGTTAATCTACTTCGTTAAATTGTAATTATTTTATAATTTATAATAAACTTTCACTTACAAAAGAACACTATTATTTCTTATTTTTGTGATTGGCAAAATTTTCAATATGAATTCTATTTATTCTAGTTAGGGGTGTTTGTTTGAGCTTATATAAGGGCTTATGAGCTTATATAAGGGCTTATGAGCTTATATAAGGGTTTATTAGTTTATTGAGTTTCGGTTTATGTTTCGTAAGCCCGAATTTTATGGCTTATGTAAGGGCTTATGGGCTTATTACCGTTTATTATGACTAAATAAACAGTAATAAGCTCATAATCCCTTACATAAGTCATAAAATTCGGGCTTATGAAACATAAGCCGAAACTCAATAAGCTCATAAGCTTATATATAAGCTCAAACAAACACCCCCTTAATTGAAGTCTTTCAAATTCTAATTATTCATTCATAACTTAATTCTTGTCTGATATTTATTCCTTCAAAAATAATTATGTAAACTAAGATTGTTAAAAATATGATTTTACTCGTATGATCATACGATCCTACAATCCCATCTACAAAAAACGATCAAGATAGTAGCAGGATCGTAAATTAGCATGTTCAGAGTAGCATCGTAAGATCGTTTGTGTACGATCGTACAAACACATAAAATCGTTTATAGGATTGTAAAAAAACTAAATTGGCCAATTTTGTTAGTTTCTATTTTCCTTTTTCCCAATTCCCAATTCCCAATTCCGTCCTAAACATATATTATCTTACATTAATGGTTCTTGACATTATAGTTATCCAATTTTTCTACTCTTTGGTTAAAACCACATAATATATATATATATATATATATATATATATATATATATATATATATATATATATATATATATATATATATATATATATATATATATATATAGAAGTAGGATCAAATAAAAAGAGTATTAAAATAGGAAGGATAGGAAGGAGTGTAAGGGTGACATGTGGCATTTTTTTTTTTTTTTTAATTTTTTTTTTTTATTAATAAAAAAATATTTTTTTAATAAAAAAAAAAAATTTAATAAAAAAAAAAAAAATTCGGGGAAAAAAAAAAATTTTCGAGGGAAAAAAAAAAGTTTGAAAATTTTTCCGATAACGTAATTATTTTCGTGCCCAAGTTTTGAATTTATGTACACGAAAAAGTGATACACCAACTAAAAAAGTGATTTTTTGTGCATTATTTTATAAAAAAATGACAATTTTAGTGCATCATTTTACAAATAAAGTGATTTTTGGTGTATGTGTTCGTTTAAAAAAGGTTTTTCGTACATCACTTTTTGAAAAAATGAATTATTGTGCATCAGTTTTGTCAATTTTTTCGTGCATAAGTTTTTTCGAGCCAAATTTTTTTTTTTCACCCGAAATTTTTTTTTTTCCTCCGAATTTTTTTTTTTTTTATTAAAAAAATATTTTTTTTTTATTAAAAATATATTTTTTTATTAAAAAAAAGAATTTTCAAATTGCCACATGTCATCACCACAATCCTTCCTATTCTTTTTATTTTAAAAACTTTTTACAATAACCCACCCCTATATATATATATATATATATATATATATATATATATATATATATATATATATATATATATATATATATATATATATATATATATATATATATATATATATAGTATGTGGATCAAATATAAACCATGCTTAAAATACATACCAATAAGTACGTTTTAAAAAATTATTTAAAAATAGTTAAAAAATGTTTTTCTCACATTTGTTTCGGAGAATCTTCCTAAAATAACCTTTAAATCTTTTTATGAAATAAAAAAAAAATTGATTTTTTCCGAAATTTATGGATAAAACCGCATCTTATTATTAATATTACAAAAAAATAGAGTTAAAATGCACCTTATTTTTGAAAATACATCGACTTTTCTAAAAAAATGAATCTACCGAAAAAATGCATCCAAGTTTTTAAAAATCAAAAATTTCGAAAAAAAATCAAATTTTTTTTATTTCAAAAAATGATTTTAGAGGTTATTTTAGGATGATTCTCCGAAATAGTTTTAAAAAAAAATATTTTTTTTACTATTTTTAAATTGATTTTGGAGTGTTCCTACCAGTATGTATTTTAAGCATAGAGTGTAGCGGAAACTCACCATATATATATATATATATATATATATATATATATATATAGATTGATTGAATGGTTTATGCGAGAATCGCGAGAACCCAATCTGAACTTTTGATTAATTGATCTTTGGCTGAAAAGCTAGATGACAGTTTCGTAAATACATTGAAAATGAGATACTAAATGTTAAATGGCTTTAGGGATATTATGGGAACTTACTATCAAACGAAATTAGTTTTATATTAGTAAATATATTTACCCTAATCCTTTCCTCTCATTTTGAAAGTGTTTGCTCTCCTTCCCAATTCCTCAATCTAGCCAGAATCTCTATCTCTCTCTCCTTCTTTCCTGCGGAAAAGGGAAATTAAAAATAGAGATCAATGAATTATAAGTTTTATTTGTTTAAACTGAATTATGTGCTCTTAAAAGTCAATAATAATGGTTTTTTTTCCAACTACGGTTGTATGTGTGGGAATTGTGATTGTATATTAATGATGCACACAAAAAAACAATGATATTCAACTATGATCCACACATAAAATGTTCAATATAGGTGTGCATCATAAATGTGTATCATATTTTTTTTTGTATATAACTTTTTTCTAGCAAAAAAAAAAATTCGATTTTTTTTTTAAATATTTTTTTTTATTAAAAATATTATTTTTTTATTAAAAAAAGAAAAAAGAAAAAAAGAAAAAAGAAAATCAAACTTGCCACATGTCACTCCCACAATGCTTCTTCAACTTTTTACAAATTTAGCACCTTTTACAAGCACTCTTCCATATATATATGGGGGAAGTGAATATGAGGTTGTTACACATGTAAGCTTACATGCGAAACTCATTAAAAACTGTGTCGTTTTGTGGTTTAAATCCTTTTCAACTCTTGATTTGTCCTATATTTATCAAGGGATAGGTGATCCCCAAAATACAGGGGGTCATTGTTTATTATGAAGAAGTTATAAAAAGTGACTTCGATAGATGCCTAGTGATGACAAAAAAGCTTATATTTTTGAAATACACGATTAATGAAGAAAAAGATGTTAATAGATAAAAATTTGTAAAGTTAGTTTAATCAATATGATTAAAATTATATAGATTTAAATAATTTTTAACAAAACGACATATTTTTTGATGAGTTTTGCATGTAAGCTTACATGTGTAACAGCCCCATATTCACTTTTCCATATATATATATATGTATATATATATATATATATATATATATATATATATATATATATATATATATATATATATATATATATATATATATATATATATATATATATATATATATATATATATATATATATATATGGTGAGGTTCAAATGGGATCCTCAATTTTCAAGAGATCCAGGGATCCACTTTTTGGCCACACAAATTCACATAGGGGTCAAAACCACAAAGGCTTCCTAGCCATACATTTTTCCCTTTATATTTTTTTTTTTTTTTTTTTCAAAATCACATTTGATTTTTTTGTAAAAAATTGAAATCACATGTGATTTTCAAAAACCAAAATTTATAAATTTTAAAATCACACGTGAATTATTTTTTTTTTGTCGAAAATCAAATGTGATTTTTAAAAACCAAAATTTATAAATTTTAAAGTCACACTTGAAAAATTTGTTTCTCGAAAATCACATGTGATTTTATAAGCAAAGTAGTTTGTAAGTTAAAAATCACATTTGATTTTGGTAAAAAATAATCAATAATTTTTTAAAATCAAACGTGATTTTACCCATAAAATATTTGTAGATTGAAAATCACATGTGATTTTTAAAAAGTAAGGTTGAAAAACAAATGTGATTTTCGGAAGAAAAAAAAATAAATAGAAAGATAAAAAAAAAAAAGTAAAGAAAAAGATATAAGGAAAAATGGGTGGTTAGAAAGGGATCCCTGGATCTCTAGAAAATTAAGAATCCTTTTGAACCCCAATCTCTATATATATATATATATATATATATATATATATATATATATATATATATATATATATATATATATATATATATATATATATATATATATATATATATATATATATATAGGGGAGGGTTCAATAGGGATCTCTTTTTTGCTAGAGATCCAGGGATCACCTTTTTAGCCACACAAATTCATTAATAGATCAAACACACGGAGGGGCATTTTAGTCATATTCAGAAAATATTTTAAAGTTACACGCGCCTAAAGAAAAGAGAAAATAATAAGAATGAGACGCTAAAAACTCAATCAATTTTTAAAACCCTAAAAACAAAAATCTCTCCATTGTAATCCGAATTATAACAATCAATTGAAGGTTTGACAATCGATTCTTAGATCCGATTTTTTTTTTTAACAATCGATTGAAGGATATTTTAACAATCGATTCTTAGATCTGATTTTTTTTTTTAATTGCAGATAATGACGCTAATTTCAGAAGAAACTATTGAAGAAAGAGGGGATTCAACAACCAACAATAATTTGGAAAATAATGACAATGAAAACAATATCAATAACCAGACACTGGAAGGTAAGTAATCACGTTTGATTTTATTAGTTTAATGCCTTAGAATGTGATTACTAAACATGTTTAAACATATATGTTTAGTAATCACCTGTGATTGTATTAATTTAGTTTAGTATGTTTAAACATATATGTTTAGTAATCACCGGTGATTACATATAATTTTGTTTAGTATGTTGATGTAAATTTAGTTTAGAATGTTTAAACATATATGTTTAGTAATCACCGGTGATTACATATAATTTTGTTTAATAAAGTGACTGTTATGTATGCTATCTGTTGTTGTACTTCTTTGAACAAAAAACACTTGATGGGTGTTTGAGCGATATTTTAATCGGTTGTAGCAACTACACATGGTTTATAAAGTTTTAACATTGTTGTTAACAGTTGTACCAACTAAAAGTTGTTTAGGTTCTTCGGTGACTTGGGTACAAGTAGAAATCACCGGTGATTTTATAAAATAATGTGCCTTAGATTATTCATGTAAAATGCCACCAAGTGTTTAGTAATCACCGGTGATCTTATTAATAATATGGATTACTATGTTAATGTAAAATTACCTGTCACTTTACAGGTTCACACTACAACACTCCAACAGCATGTTCAAATGATAACAACAACATAGAGACTCCTGGTGGTTCTCGATATTGGTTACCTTATGTTAAAGATGACGACAAACCAATTAGGGGAAAAATTTATGGATCATTTGAAGAGACTTTCAGAATTTATAAAGAGTATGCAATAAAGTCTGGATTTTACATAAAATTATCATCATCAAAAAAACAAAAAGTGGAATGATGAAGAGCAAGTATATTCGTTGCAACCGACATGGTGATCCTCCAAGTGTAAATATCAACACATTGGATCCAGCAAACAGTGGAAGCTTAAAAGAGAATCGACTTTTCAGGTAACAGGATGCAATGCTAATATCATGCTTAAACTTGTAGATGGTACTTCCACATATAAGCTGCACCTTTTTGTTGAAGAACACAACCACCCGTTGAACCCTATAGAGTATAGGCATCTTTCTAAGGAAAATAGAAAATTAGGTATGGCAGAATTGATGTTTATGAAACAAATGGCAGAATCAAATTATGGGGCAACAGTTTCTTACAATTTATATTGTAAAACTTCAAAAGGGATTTGAATGTTTTTATTGGAGAAAGTGACGCTCAAATGCTTGTAACCAAACTCACAAACAGAGAAGAATATGTTAAAGACTCCAGCTTCTCCTATGATATAAAAAACAGCGAGTTAGAGTGTTTCTTTTGGGCAGATGAAACAGCAAAAACAAACTACAAAGAATTTGGCGATATAATTTCTTTTGACGCAACTTATTGTACCAACAGGTATATTATAACTTAGAACTTTTTTTTTTTTAAAGAAATTGTAAATTTGATAATCACATGTGATTTTAATGATTTACAGGTACAGTATGATATTCGTTCCATTCACTGCGATCGACAACCACAAAAAGTGTGTTACAATTGGTGCTGGTATGCTGAGAAATGAAACTACAGAAACATACATTTGGCTGCTAAAGGCATTCTTAGACGCCTTCAAGAAGCAACCAAGAATAATCTTAACCGATCAAGATCCTGCAATGAAAAGAGCAATTGCAACTGTATTTCCAGAAACAAAGCATCGACTTTGCATGTGGCATATCGTCACAAAATTCACAGTTAAGGTACAAAAAAAAAATATTATTTTTGTGTTTACATGTTTTTAGAATTTTATTAAATTTTGTATTCAACAAATTATAAAGTAAAAATCACCTGTGATTTAGAGCCTTAATACCTTAATACATTTAAGGTTCTTAAAAATTTGTAGTCAACAAAGTATAAAGGAAAATCACCTGTGATTTAGTGCCTTAATACCTTAATTTGTCAATTACTGCCTTAGTACATTTGGTGCCTTAGTATGTGGATGTAAAATGTCACCAAATGTCTAGTAATCACCGGTGATTTTGTTAATAATGTGCCTTAGAATGTTGATATAAAATGCCACCAAATGGTTAGTAATCACCGGTGATTTTGTTAATAATGTGCCTTAGAATGTTGATATAAAATGCCACCAAATGGTTAGTAATCACCGGTGATTTTAGAACTTTATTCTTGTTTTTATTCATATATAAAACTGATATGTTCAATAACTTATTTTATTTACTACAGATTGATAGAAACATAATCGACCACACTGATTTCAGACCGAGACTCCATCAACTGATATGGAACAGATATCATAAACCTGAAGTTTTTGAACAAAAATGGATTTCTTTATTGCAAGAATTTAATCTTGAAGACAACGTTTGGCTGGCAAAATTGTTTGAGATAAGATCAACTTGGATTCCCGCTTACTTCATTGAATATGAAATGTGCGGTTTAATGAGAACAACATCACGATCAGAAAGTGAGAATTCCTTCTTTAATCACTTCACAAGTTATGGATCAACACTCATCAATTTTATGAATCTCTTTGAATCTGCAATGGAGAAGCAGAGACATGAACAAGAAATTTTAGATCATCAAACATTGAGCAAAACACCAAAATTGATAACAAGATGGCCAATCGAGGAACATGCAAGAAATGTTTACACCAAAAAAATATTTTTTTTGGTACAAGAAGAAATTGATGATTCTATTTGGTTGTGCTCACAAATTTCAATCACTACAGAAGAAGGTTGTGAGATTATGATGATTAGAGAAAGAACAAAAGACAAACAACATAATTACAGAGCTAAAACAAAAGGAAAAGGAAAAAACCAGGAACAAAAAGATGCTGACCCGTTTTCTGAGATAGGCGCAACGGAAATTCAACTTCAAGTTAAAAAAGAAGCAACATTTAAGGTATGTGATTACTAGACATCACCTTTTATTTTATAGTAGATCTTAGTATGTTGATGTTATTTGATAGTAATCACCTGTGATTTTATTAGTTTAGTGCCTTAGTATGTGATTACTAAAACATCATCTTAGTATGTTGATGTTATTTTATAGTAATCACCTGTGATTTTATTAGTTTTGTGCCTTAGTATGTGATTACTAAACATCACCTTTTATTTTATAGTAATCTTAGTATGTTGATGTTATTTTATAGTAATCACCTGTGATCATAATAGATTTTATATTACAGGTCAAACATAACATAGTGGATGAAACTTACGTTTGTACCTGTAATCACTTTGTACGTTGTGGAATACTCTGTAGACATATATTCTGTGTTTTACAATCATGTGGCATAGACGAAATACCAGAAAAGTATATAACAAGACGTTGGAAAAGAGACTTAATTCCACCTAGTGTTAGGAACAAAACGCATAGATATGAAGGTAATTTAACCGAAAAATGCCAGAAACTAGCGAATGAAGCATGCCGCAGTGTAGAAAGTTGCATAGCTGTTTTACGAAATGATGAAGAAAAGCTAGCTTACTTTGTTGAAAAGCTAAAAAATCTCAAGATTGAAGTTGAAAAAGATGTCCCAGAAAAGAACAAAACCGAAATGATGGAAGATATTCTTGGAGTCAAAAAACCAGGGCAAATTTTGATCCATAATCCAAAAGGTATAAAAAACAAAGGAAGCGGAAGTAACTCAAGGATGCAAGGGTACGGTGAAAGAGCACAAAAGGCAAATGAAAGACCATATCGAACGTGTGGATATTGTGGATTAATTGTTAATACTCACGACAGAAGAACATGTAAAGGACTTCAAATAGAGCTTGAAAATCTACAGAAACATCCACATCTAACTCATCAACAACAACAACAACTTCAACAGCTTCTAAATACTAGAACAACAACAACAGAAATCAATGCTGCAAACCAATCCGAAAAAGAACAACTTCAACAGCAGAATGTCCAACCAACTGCACAAAGACAGACTAGAGGAAAAAAAGTTGCGAGACAAGCATATAAAGATGTAAGTGAAGAAGATGATACTTATGATACTTTGTCAAAACAAAGAAAGAGACAGAAAACTACTACATCAAATGACGCTGCAAATGAAATTGATTATTTGCGTGATGAAGAATCGGATTATGAAACTTAATATGTTACTTTTAACAATTTATTTTTGTAAGCAAAATTAATATGTTACTTTACTAGTTGAATATTATTTGAAATGACCTTTGATTTTATATTATTGGATGACAAAATATTTTGTTTGAGAATATTTTCGGTTTGCTGTATTTTCTTTGAACAATAACTAAATAACAAATTATAAAGGAAAATCACCTGTGATTCTATAGTTTTTACATATAATTTTGTTTTATGCATTATGTATTTTGGCTTTTATTGAAAGTGGTTGGAGAATATATTCTAGTTTTGGTAAATGTGACACCAAAGAAGAAGCACAAAAGCAGAAAAAAGCATTGAAAAACATATAAAAATTTATACAACCATTAATCCATACATCCATCAAATATTACTTTACAACTCAATGCAAAAAAAATACAGATTCATGTAAAACCAAATGCAGAAAACAGAAAGAAAATAAATGCCAATTCAATGCATTGAAGACTACTCTCTAGCTTGTACTCATTACAATTCAAATGCACAAACAGAGAAAAATTGAATGACATATTATTTTGTTTAATGCCACCAAATGTTTAGTAATCACCGGTGATTTTATTAATAATGTGCCTTAGAATGGTGATTTTATTAATAATCACCGGTGATTCTATAGTTTTTACATATAATTTTGTTTAATGCATTCGGTCTTTTGTCTTTTATTGCAAGTGGTTGGAGAATATGTACTTGGTATTTGAAATTAAATATTGTTTTAATGCATTTTGTATGTGAAAAAGAATATATTCTTCTTTTGGTAAATGTGACAGAAACGCAGAACCACAAAAAAGAATAAAAAAGCATTGAAAACATATATGAATTCATCCATCCATCCATCCATCCATCCATCAAAAAATATTGATTTACAACTCAATGAAAAATGCAGAAAAAAAAGAAAAAATAAATGACAACTCAATGCTACTTCTAGCTTGTACTCATTACAATTCAAAAAGCAGAACACAGAAAAGACATTGAATGACCATTCAATGCATTGAAAGAAATTGAAAAAAGAAAGAGGTATTTTTGGCTATAAAAAGGAGTAGTCTTCAATAAAGTTTTCAACCAAAAACAAAATTTACAGTCTAACTTTCAAAAAAAAATGTCTAGCAGTAAGCAAGTTGTGATAGACATTTCAAGCGATTCGAGCAGTGAGAGCGAATTCGACTTTGTTGTTACGCGAAGAACTGTCCAGCCGGTTGTGATAGACAGCTTTGTTATTACGCTAACAAAGAAAAAAATCGAGAGCAACAAACTGGTAAGTATGCATAACCTTGTTATAAACTTTGCTAATGTAAATGTCATAATTATATTACCTTTTGCAGACCATACCATCAAAATTTGTAAAGGATAACAACCTCTTGGATTTTGATGTATGCTATGTCATCTTCACAGAAGATGACCCATATGGTACGTGGTTCGACTTAACAAACTATCTTGACAAAAGGACGCCTACCAACCATATGGTGATTAATGGAGATTGGAAGGCATTTATGCGCAAACATGGGATTGATTATGGTTCTGTCTGTCAATTCACGAAGTCGATTAAGCCACTTACTAATAGTGACCAGTTGATTTTCAATGTTCAAATTCTCCCCCAAGCTTAAAACTTTAGATTGTCTCGTTTGAAGCCACTTCCTACTGTTTTCTAGGTTTCTAGATTGTCTCGTTTGAAGCGAATATGTTTGTTTGTGTTGAATTTTAATGTGTTTGTTGGTATGTAAACCTCATTATCTGAGAAAGATAAAGAGGAAATGTGATTTATGTTTGTTTGTGTTTGTGGAATTTTAATATATGTTTGTTGAATTTTAATATATGTTTGTTTGTGTTTGAATTTTAATGTGTTTCAAGTCATGGAGTTTGAGCAACTACACATGGTTTAGAAAAAGGTTTAACGTTGTTAAATCACATAAAAATCACATGTGATTTTGACTACCTAGACATGGTTTACACATGGTTGTAACAACTACATATGATACATAAAATTATCGTATGATATTTTAACATATTTTGTTGTTTAACAAATGACTATTTGTGGCTTAATTAAAACATATGTGATATTGCCTTTTTAATACTTGATGTTCAAATCACATGAAAATCACATGTGATTTTCACTACTTAGACATTATCAAAATTTCAATCATAACCAAAAAAAAAAAAATTGCTCAAATTCTTAAGAAAAAAAACTTGAGGGTCATATTTGCAAAAAAAAAAAATAAAAAAAAACTAATTGACGGTTTATTTCTTTCCTTCCTTTATATCCCACGTCATTTTGACGTTTAAACATTCTTACCAAAAACAAACAAACCCTTTCACTCCCACAAAACCCTTTCCCTCCCACAAACCCTCGTTTTACTTTTATCGAATTCCTTTGAAATTTCAATGGAGTCAACTGATAATACATCACCAAAAACAAATAAGGATAATGCGATTGTTGTGTTTGATGGAAACACAGTTCCACAAGAAAAAAAATCGACAAGTAAGGGTTTTAGGTTTTGTTTATAATCATTTTTTTTTTTTAAATCTATTTTATGTTATATATATTATTCATTTCAGATATAACTGGTGGACCGACGGAGGAAAATTATGTTAATGACATAGTTAAAGGTAATATGATATTTATTTATTTATTATTTTATTTTTTTTGTAAAATTATATTTAATCACTACTTATAATTTTTTTTTTATTTTTTTTTATTTACAGTTGTTTGTTCATCAGTGGATAAGCATTGTGGAAGAACGTATAATTGTAGAAAACATAAAAGTAATTCATGTATATTTCTGTTTTAGAAAATTGTTTGTTTATATGAAATCACCTGTGATTGTGAGAGTAGTTACACCATTATTGAACAAAATATAGTGTTATAAGAATGATGTAAAATGTCACTAAAATGTTTAGTAATCACCTGTGAATTTATTAATTTAGTTCATTAGTATGTTCATGTAAAATGTCACCAAAAATGTTTAGTAATCACCTGTGATTCTATAGTTTTTTAATTAACAAATGTTTAGTAATGTTTAGTAATGTAACATTAGTCTGTTTAAAAATTTGTTTGTTTATATGAAAAAATTAAAGTAGTTATAACTATTGTTATTTATTATTCTTATTTAGACAACAAAGAAGATGAATCATCAAGTGAAGAAGGTAATCTTCTGAAAAACGAAGGGACAAGTTCAGGTATTACTTGTTTTACATATAGCTTAACACATGACAAAAATTTGATAAATATGTTCAATAATTAAATATATAGCTTAACTAATTTTTTAATTTGTGTAACGTAGGTCAATTACTAGATTATAGTAATGATCAAACACTGGCCAGCTACATGGGAAAGGAAAAAACATCTCCTGTCAAGAAGCTTCTAAAAAAAAGAAAAAAACAAGACAGCGAGGATGTGAAAAAGAAACCAAGGAAGAAGAAGATATACCGTGGTGCAAAGCGATTTTCTCAAGATATAAAGGAAGAGAGTCAAGAATTATGCAAGAAAAGTGCAAAGCTGAAATTAGAAACTGTAAATGAAGAACAGTTGTCAGAAAAAGAAAAAGTTAGTCAAAGAGTGTCACAACCGGTTAAGACTTTAAGCTTTCAGTTTCCATCACTTAGAACTAGAATGTCACCTAAGTCCCTGTATACTGCAATCAAGGATTTAAGTACAGATCAAAAGTCAGATTTAGTTGACATGGGGTTTGGGGACTTAAGTGCAATGACTTTAGATAGCATACCGGGAAAACTAGGAATGTACGTAGTAAATAATTTCAACCAATCAAATATGACATTAACTGTTGGGAGTCATGTCATTAACATTACATCTGAGTTAATACACGACATGCTTGGTATTCCCAATGGAGGAAGGGAATTGGAGGAGTTGGAGCATGTTTCAAAAGAAGATCCGTATATTGTTGAATGGCACAAACAGTTTGAGGTTGGGGCGAAGATAAGGCCACGAGAAGTGTTAGCTAAAATTACACATTCTCGAGAAGGAGGAATAACTTTTAAGTTAAACTTCTTAGTTTTGTTCATGAACACGATGGTTCAATGCCATCCATCAGGGTCATGTTTGCTGAAAATTCTGGACTACATAACAGAGGGTGTGGATATCAAAAACATAAACTGGTGCAGCTTAGTAATGAATGCTTTGCGAGAATGCAAAAAGGATTGGAAAAAAGTTGTGGCCAGTTTTTTTGTTGGACCTCTATCATTCCTCACTGTAAGTTTATTTTTACAATAACTCATTAGAAGTAGTGTCATAATTATGAAATTTTAATTCAGTCACAGGTGATTGTGCTTCAATCACAGGTGATTGAGCTTCAATTACATGCTTTTCATGTATTTTTTTCTCTTCAAAAATGAGTATATTTTTAACATATGTTTTTCATGTATTTGTATAAAAACAGCTTTTGTACTTGGATTCAATAAAGTGTAGCAAATTAAATGTTGCACGAACACGTCCTGCTATTCTCGGTTGGGATTCACAAAAAATGAGTGATAGACAAGACGCAGAAATCCTTCAAGGCGGTTTTGGCAGAGGAGACGTGGAACCTCCATTTGGAGAAGCTTTAAAAAACGAGGAATTTGCTTCTGAGGTAATTTTTATATGAAATCACATGTGATTGTGTGAGTAGTTACTCCATTATTGAACAGAATAAGTGTTATTTGAATGATGTTATTATTTTGGGCTTAAGAACTGTTTAAATTGTGTGAGTAGTTACTCCATTATTGAACAGAAATAGTGTTATTTGTACAAATCTGTATTATAACTATTTACAATATTTTTTGCAGTATTTTGTTAGAAAACTAGAGAGAAAGTTATCATTTCTAAAAGAAATAAAAGAAGAAATAACATCTGTTTTAGAGGAAGCTACAAAAATGTACCCACACAACGAAGATATAAATCTTCACAAAGCCAAATTTCAATCTATTCTCGTTGGCGGTTGTGGTCCAAGTAAAACTGATGAATATGAAGAAGTTCAACAAAATGACTCTGTGAAGAATAAAAAAGTTGCAGTTGATTTATCGTCATCTCAGAATATTGAATATACACTCCTGTTAACAAATTATGATCATCTTAATATTGTTGATGATGGTGAAAACGTAAAGGATTCTTTTGAATCACTGAATGTTGATGCTGAAGAACCAGATGAAGTTGAAGAGGCGGAGAAAGACTTGCAAATAGGTACATTTTATTAAATTCATTAATGTGAATCACCTGTGTTTTTTTGGAGAAAAAAATAAATTAAAAAACTTTTATCTAAATCTTTTTTATTTTATTATATTGTTTAGCTGTTGATGAAAAGAATGTTGATGCTGAAAAACCAGTAGAAGTTGAAGAGGCGGACAAAGACTTGAAAATAAAATCTTCAATAGATACCCAATTTGTGAAGGAAGTCGACCGTACAATTGAAGAACATAAACAGAATACAAAACCTAAGAGTAAATCACCTGTGATTTCATTTATAAAATTTTTCTCTTAAAACACATTTATCTAAATCTTTTTTATTTTATTATATTGTTTAGCTGTTGATGGTGAAAAGGTCTCGTTGAATGTTGATGCTGAAAAACCAGTTGAAGTTGAAGAGGCGGACAAAAACTTGAAAATAGATTCTTCAATAGATACCCAATTTGTGAACGAAGTCGACCGTAAAATTGAAGAACATAAAGAGAATACAAAACCTAAGAGTAAGTCACCTGTGATTTCATTTATAAAGTTTTTCTCTTAAAACACATTTATCTAAATCTTTTTTATTTTATTATATTGTTTAGCTGTTGATGGTGAAAAGGTAAAGGATTCTTTTAAATCGTTGAATGTTGATGCTGAAAAACCAGTTGAAGTTGAAGAGGCGGACAAAGACTTGAAAATAGATTCTTCAATAGATACCCAATTTGTGAACGAAGTCGACCGTAAAATTGAAGAACATAAAGAGAATACAAAACCTAAGAGTAAATCACCTGTGATTTCATTTATAAAATTTTTCTCTTAAAACACATTTATCTAAATCTTTTTTATTTTATTATATTGTTTAGATGTTGATGGATTTTCAAAAGATGGAGATGTTGTTTGGGCAAATATCGATACCCAGTTACTGAACGAGACAGGTGTACAACAAACAATTGACCGTCAAGTTGAACAACAACAAAAGAAAGGAGAAGCTAAGAGTAATCACCTATGATTTTATTTATAAAAAGTTTTCTCTTAAAACACTTTTATCTAAACCTTTTTTATTTTATTATATTGTTTAGCTGTTGGTGAAAAGGTAAAAGATTCTTCTAAATCACTGAATGTTGATGGTGAAAATTCAGCTGAAGTTGAAAAGGTGGAGACAGACTTGAAAAAAGGTACATTTTATCACCTCTAATTTTATTAATAAGTTTTATCTTAATAAACTTTTAACTAAATCACCTGTGATTTGAAAAAAATAAAAAAGAAAAAAACATTTTATCTAATTTGTTTTGTTCAAACAACTTGTTCCAGGAAAAGTTGATATCGTAAAGCCCTCTTTTCCTTCTTTCTCTATTGGTATGACTCAAGAATTTCGTGGAGAACAGAATGAAAAAGAAAAACAGTTTCCTGTTGATCTGAAAGAAAAAGAGGTATTGCAAGTTTCTGTTGGTATGAAGAGAAAGGAAGCTGAAATAGAAGATGGTAAAAAATCTGTTGATGTGAAGGAAAAACGACAGAAAGTTGAAGCGGGTGGGTCAAGAACGGGTGAGCCAAATGCCGCTGAATTACAAAAAAGGGTTGATAAAGGGGAAAAAGTTATCGAAAAAGATGATCCACAATCTGTTGATGTGAAGGAAAAGGAACAAAAAGTTGAAGAAGGTGAGCCAAATGCAGATGAGTTAGAAAAAACGGTTCATAAAGGGATAAAAAAAGTTGTGGAAAACGATGATCCTTCATTCATTACCCCTTTTGAACCAGAATTAAAACGTATCACTCATGTAGCTCGTTATGAAAAATCACCATATCATAATCGTAAGACGGCTGTCGTAGAAAGACTTACAAACTTAGAGAAGAAAATTTCTGATGGGCTTTTTTCTATGACTGCGCCTGGGTGGTAAGTAAAAAAAGTTATAATTGTTTTTTATTTATTTTTATGTTTATTTATTAGATGTGATTTGATATTACTTTTTGAATAACATATGTTTTTTTTCTTTCAGGGATATGGTTTTTAATACTGAAGATGGTCAAAGTCAGGCAATGTATTTCCAGATAGAAACGTTAACTGTTGGGAAATGGATTGATGTTGTTGTCGTTGATTGTTGGGCTACTATGCTAAATGATCAAGAAAAACGTAAAAGTGACGGATCATTACGTCGGTATTTCTTTAAGACAATCGCTTTTGTAAGTTTTTAATTTGAATTTTTAAAATTCATCTTATTAAATGTTATTTAGTTTTATATCATCATGTTTTTAAAGTAATTTGTTTTAAATTCATCTTTGTTGTTGTCCAGGACCCAAAAGTTTTACCTGACAAGAAGCTTACGGAAGAACAAAAAATTGAAGAGTTCATTGAAACTTTGAAAAGAAATATGAACCATGATAAGAAGCTTCTGTCGTTAAAGGACATCGACTTGGTACATATATTTTTTTTTTATTATTTATGAATAATTCTTTATTTTTTCATTTTTAATATGTTTGTTTTAATATTTGAATTATTTTTGACAGGTATTCTTCCCCATTAATATGTCAAAACATTTTTTTCTTATTGTTTTCAACTTAAAGCATCCAAAGATTCTACTAATTGACAATAGCAAGAATGGTGAATTTGATAGATATGGCACAATCCCTTCAAAGATTGTAAGTAAAAATATCACCTGTGATTGTATGGTTTTTTTTTTTTTATTTAAACAGTTCTTAATGTAAACAATATAGAATCACCACAATGTTTAGTAATCACCTGTGATTCTATAGGATAACATTAGATATTATTATATATATTTTTTCCTTTTCTTTATATCATGTAAATTTTTAGGTTTTTAATTTAAGTTTTATATTGTTTTTTTTTCTTTTCTTGTTTTACAGAAAACACTCTTTACACAATATCTTGATACGATAAACCACAAAAGCCTTATCAAGATGAATGGCTGTGAAATTGATAGAGCAGAGATGAGATGGAGAACAACAGAGAATAACATAGATTGCGGAGTATTTGCAATGCTACATATGGAATATTACATGGGTGAAGAAATAAAGAAATGGAAATGTGGCATCGCCACAATTGAAGCAAAGCAGAGGGCCCAGCTTCATGCACTTAGAAGGAAATTTGCAACAAAGTTGCTTTTATCAGATACTAATATAGTCAGATCTGAAATCCAAAAGCATGCTGATGAGTTTTACATGCTACCAGCTGATATAAGGACTGAAATTCTCAAAAACGCTGTGTTAACCGGTAGAAAGGAAGACTAGGATGTTTATTCAAATGGGTTGGGTGTTCTGATTTACATTTTATTTGTCTCTGTGTGGATATGATGTATTTTAAATATTTTGATGTTCTTATTTTAGTAATTTTTACTTTATTTGTGTATGTGTGGATATGATAAAATGTGACTTAGTAATCACCTGTGACTTAGTAGTCTTCAATTCAATGCATTGAAGACTACTTCTAGCTTGTACTCATTACAATTCAGATGCAAAAACAGAGAAAAATTGAATGACATTTCAAGGCATTGAACAAAGTAAAGTCGTAATTTTGGCTATAAAAAGGAGTAGTCTTCAATGAAGTTGTAACTGTTAATTATGACTAAATAAAAAGTAATAAGCTCATAATCACTTACATTAAAGCCATAAAAATTCCAGATTACCCATTTTAATCATTTTAGTGACTTAATTTTAATAAAATCACCGGTGATTACTATATAAATAACAGATGATTAACTATAGAATGTTACAGAATGTTTATAAAGATTAAAATGTTTGAAACGGAGGAATTAATATGCCTTTATATAAAAGCCCTTACATATCAACTTTTCTCCAATTTTAGGGCTCATATTTGAAACTCCAACTAAATATTAGAAACCTGTCAGATATGAACTCCAACTATTCATTGGAAACTACCCTGAGGTATGTTCTTCAACTAGTCAATCCCACATCGGATGATTGCACAAAACGATTCCATGTTAGGAGTGATCTTCGAGCCATAGTTGAAAGTCTTGACGTTTTTAAAGGTAAATTCTTCAAACGTTTGAAAATAATGATAATGCAGATGAGCCATTTGGTTCATTTCGAGCTTTAGTCGTTTTTTCTAACTTCTGAATTTCGATTGTTTAAAATTAGGTGCCACAGTTGAGCCATATGGTTCGTTTGTGTCTAACCTCTTCTCGAGATGGGGAGATTTAGATATCTCCATTTCTTACGCGGGAAAAAAATACGACAAAAATGTACTTGAAGAAGTTAAAAACGCTCTGGAAAGAATAGGTATGACTTATATTATATAATATCAAATAAAATTAAAATCACTAAAATGATTAAACATTTAGTAATCACCTGTGATTTTGTTTATAAAAATGAAAAAAAAAAAGAATCATATTATTTTGTTAATTTAAGAAATATCTTAGATACAAAAGCCAAATACAACTACCAAAATGACACATGGGATTATATGAACGATTTCTACATGTAGCCTCAAAATGTTGGTTTAATCACCTGTGACTGTATTGACAGGCGGATTCAATGCGATTACTTATATTAAACATGCAAGAGTGCCAATCGTGAAATGTGTTAGCGAAAAGTACAAAATTTCATGCGACATCTCTCTCAACAACTTAAGCAGTCAAATGAAGGCAAGAATGTTGTATTGGATAAACGATATTGATGGACGTTTCCGTGATTTAGTCTTAATTGTATGTTTCTACTGACTATAAAGTGATTATATAAAAGAACATTTTCATATTATCATATGCTTATTATTAATGATAATATGTAGGTCAAAGAATGGGCAAAAGCGCAGAATATCAATGATCCTAAAACCGGAACTTTCAATTCGATTTCCCTTACCTTACTCGTTATATTCCATTTTCAGGTTATTCTTACCATTTCTACTGTTTATCACATATATGTTTACGATTCTGTCTCCAATTTTTTGTTTTCGTGTATTGGTTTTATAATCTCGTTTCTTTCAGACTTGTGACCCTCCCCTTCTACCCCCTCTTAATGAAGTTTACCCAGGGAACATGGCTGATGATCTTACAGGTATTTGTTTTTTATGTGTTTGGAAAATGAAATGCATTTTGTGAAAAACTAATACGGCAACAATTTGTGAAACAGGTGTGAGAGCTATTGCTGAGAAAAATATCGAAAAAATTTGTAGTAGCAACATAGACAGGTTTAAAGCTAATATGTCGAGAATACCTTACAGAAGCTCGTTGTCTGATCTTTTTATTTCATTTCTTGAAAAGGTAAGTTTCTTATAATTTGTCTATGTGTTCTTAAAAATCGCTATAATCTCTGTTTGTTTGTTGTTTTTCAGTTCTGCGGCATAAGTGTGAGGGGTCAGCATCGAAAAATTAGTACAAAAAATGGAAAATGGGAAAAAATCGATTATCCTCCCAAATATGCTCTATTTGTACGTCTTCTCTCTCTTATTTATGTGGATGGGCGGATTGAGTAACAGGTCAATATGGGTTCAGAGGGAACTAGTTCTATCGGGGTCGGGTTGGGTTGACATGCAGACACTTTTCTTTGTCAAATAAAATATGTTGATCTAATTTTATTACTATCGGTGATTACAGATCGAGGACCCATTTGATCAACCGACGAATTGTGCAAAGGCTGTAATACCAAAAAACATTTTGGTGATTGACCAAGCGTTTCAAAGTACCTATAAGCAACTCAAATCTGGCAAACTACAGAACCCCCTTTCTGTTCTAGTGAGCCCCAAAGCTGAAAGCTCTAGTGGTATCCTCGGGATGAATCATCCAAACCCGAACGGTATGGTTAAGCAACTCACATCTGGCAAACTACAGAACCCCCTTTCTGTTCTAGTGAGCCCCAAAGCTGAAAGCTCTAGTGCTATCCTCGAGATGAATCATCCAAACCCGAACGGTATGGTTAAGCACCCACGTGTGTTTAGAAACAACAGTAACAAACACTAATAAAGCAAAATATCTTCATTCTTTTTAGGTTCAAATCACCATGTAATGTGGAAATCTCTTCTAAACGAACATGCTCAAAAGAGTGGAAAAAAATACCCAGTGTATACAACTAAAAAGGCTGTGTCCATATGCCAAAGTTCAGATCAACTGTTTCATATGATTGCCTCACAATCACGTCTCCGAATACTTTTCAGAAGATTAAGATGGCGGAAGAGGACGTGTCAAGGATAGCATATATTACATTACAACAGATGGTTGAAAATGATGCCTTGGAATTTATCAAAGAGGTTTGATGATTTTCTTATTCTTTGATATTTTTTGTAACAAATCTTTTTACAAAATATATCAACTGGCAGCTCGTGATGTCATTCTAAAACTTTTAGGTATTTTGCAAAACTATATGTGACGTGCTTTTCACGTATGTACTCTGGTATATGTCATAATCTTATCTTAATTGCAGATTCCGAACAAGAAGAAAATGTGCCGTAGATAGTAAAATTCTACGCTCTGGAAGTCTGGAAGTCTGAGTACGGAAAAGAACAATGCGTATAAGCTGTCTATATTTTATTAAAATATAAGTTTTTCTCTATAATTTTTAACCATGTAAGTTTTGAAAACATTTAACCAAATCAATATCTACATGTAGCCTAAGAAGGTAGGTTAATCACCTGTGATTCTATAGTTAATCACCTATGATTATATTAAAATTAAATCACTAAAATGATTAAACTGGTGTTTGGGAGTTTCTTTTGAAAAAATTTCCCATTATGATTCTATATACTGTATGACTGTTTCTATTTAAGACAACACATGTGTATAGGATTAGACTACACAAAAAGCGTGTATGAAAAACAGTAACAAAACAAAAATAAAAGTTATCACATGTGATACCTACACATGTATATGTTAGGTCTCACTAAGATCCCAAACAGTGGCAAATCAATAACAAATAAGTATTTAGACGTTAATTGTTATATATCGATTAAGTACTCAGTTTCAGTATATATTATAGCGGAATTATAATATTGAAACAATGAAGATAACACACAGTTATATTTCAATCAAAGGTGTACCGATTACAAACCTCAAACTCACTATTTATACACAAGTATAGTGAGTTTGATAAAGATCAATCTAAGTAAATCTTCTAAACAGATAAAAGATATTCACTAACTAGATTACCTTAAATTACGCCTGACTTCTCTCATGAGTCTGAGTTAGTCAGACTGAGTCACTCAGACTCATGTCACTCAGACTGAGTCACTCAGACTCAGGTCACTCAGACTCAGACTTTGATTAACAGATTTATTAATCTTGGGATAGATCATTGTTTTTCCCAACAATCTCCCCCTATCTGTTTAAACAAAAGTCTTTTACAAAACATGCAAGAAAATAAACACAAACATTAACATCTTTAGTTAAACTTTGTTTGTGAACAAAACAAGCATCAGTCTGGTTTTACATCTTCTTCTTTAATGTCCTCTTTCTTTTCTTTACTGAAGTCTCAAATGGTAATGGCTGTTCTCTATCACTTAGCCATTTTAGTCTCTCAGTCTTCCATGCCAGCAGCTTCTCTATCTCAGCATCAGTCTTGTGGAAATGAACTTGATATTCCTTCTTAATCAACTCTACCTTGTCAGCCACAGTTCCAATCTCTTCAATCCTCCTCAGATTATTAAACAACCAACTGACCAGCTTCACTCTGAATGGAAGACACTGAGCAGACTCACATTCACTTAGTAGAGCCATACAATGATAGATTGAAGATGTGCTTAGATCGTTTTTGTCTTGGAAGCTTTCTTCTCCCCCACAATCAATATATCACAACCCAGTGTGCTTCTCAGTCTCAATGTAAGTTCTTTCCTGAAACGTGACATCCTTAGGAACAGGATGCATGCTGCTTGATTCCAGACCCAAGGATTTTGATCGAACCTTCACATTGTGCTTTGTACAGTATGCTCTGTAGTCTTCATCTGGCACTAGATTGAGCATATGAGCTGCATTTATGTTGAAAGTGGCCTCTCTTCTTATAGTCATTGCTTGAGATTTGTCTGTCAGATTGTAGCTCAGATTAGCTATTTCTTTCCATTCTTCTAGACCCATAGTATGCAGTCTAGTCAGTCCCACTCTGAATGATCCACCTTTGTGTGTGCAGGTGAGTAACAAATTTGATCCATCATGACTCAAACAATCTAGATGATGAATTTTGTTCTGAAGTTTTCTCAGTGTAAAGTTTGCTTCAATGTAATTAACTCTTTCTTGTTCTCTGAAGACAAGTTTGGCCATTAGTTCATCTGCTTTGATCCTCATTTGATCTTCTTTAATAGCCTGATCCTCCTCTGCTTGTATCTCAGCTTCAAATTCTTCAGCTGCTTTTGCAGACTGATCATATGGATTAAAATCGAATTTCTCTTTGTAAAGCCCCTTCACATACTCTTTGTATTCCTCTACAGTCATCCCAGCACTTTTAGCATATCTTTGAAGCTTTGCTAACTTGTCAGCTTCACTTTCTTTCTTTTGCACTTCAGACTCAGTTTGAGTTTCCATTTTGTCTGCTTCTTCTTCTGCAGTCTTTTCCACTACTTTATCAGACTCATTACCCTCATCATTAGAGATACTCCAATCAGTTTCATAAAAGACTTCAGATTGTCTTGTTTTCGTGTTGAATCTGGTTGTTTTGCAGTATCTTTTCTCCCCCTCTTCTCTTTTCCTTTTCAATGGTTGGATGGGGATCTCAGATTCAATAGCTGTAGTAGGCATTTTCTCCCCCTGAATCTGAGAACCCTCTGCAACTGCCTTGCCTTTCCTCATCAGACTGACTTCAAAGGTCAGTTTGACCACCATTTCCTGCAAATCCTTCATCTCCTTGGCATTTTGAGTTGTAAAATCATGGAACTCAGTCTGCATTGCCCTCAGTCTGTCATTAAACTGAGTAGACATGTCCTTAAGTGCCTTTAACAGGACAGGAACCGTCAGAGCAACCTCAGACTGGGTGGATGTTGTAGCAGTTTCTGATGTAACTGGTGGCACAGCCTCACTCCCTCCCTGTGATGTGGGAGAATGATCATAAGCCATAGAAAATGAAGTCTGTACCTCACCCTGTTTTGGGAGTAAGGCATTGGCAACTAGTGATAAAGAGTGTAAGAGATTTGGAGGTTGTACCTTATCGTGAACCAGCACAGAGCTGGTGAAAATAGCCGTTGGAATAGGCTGTGAGACTGAGTGGGGGATTCCCATACTATGTACAGGTGTGTCCAGGAGTGGGACACTTTCTTCAATGCTTGCCACATGTGTCTGTGTGGTAGCAGCAATGTAGTTCTCCAAGATCAGACTGGGGTTTTGGGTGGTCCAAGCAGTCAGATCCAGCTCATCATCTAGCAGAGAGAGACTGGTCTGTACTGCAGCACTGGAGGGGAGTTCTTGACTCTCAGCCTCATGGAATAATGTGTCCATTAGTGCTTGATTTTTAGTGGGGCTTGATGTGAGAGCTTTGTCAAATGAACTTGGTGAGTCCATCAGATTGGTCGCTTGTGTAGCAAGTACATCAAGAAGGGGAAGGGACTGCCCAGACTGAGAGGGGATACTCTCAGACTGAGGAAGAGTAAGAGGAATAATTATACCTTGATCCTCATCATTTGGCCCAGCCCCACCCAAATTTACCTCAGCATCTGCAGCAGGGTTATTTCCCTCAGGTCCACCGTCAATTCGTTCAGCTTGAACCTCTGAGTCTGACGAGTCAGACTCAGTTGGTTCCTGATCAATGAACGGATTAGCAATCCATTCAAGCATTACATCAGTAAGTGGAGCTTCATTCTCAGTAATGGTGACATTTTAGGAGTCAGCCTGGGCAGTTCACAGATGTAAAAACGTTGATCAAGCTGATCATATTGTTCAGTGCCCAGAACTTCCTCAAAACAGAGAGATAAAACCCGAATGAATGGAACATCATTGGGGCGTTTTGTTTTAATCACTAGGGAAAGAATCTCATCAAAATAGAGTTGTGAAAAAGAGATTCTTCTACCAGTGACCATAGCATGGAACAGATGAGTTTCAAACTCATTCATCTGATCCAAGCTGCCCGATTTGCCCCCCAAGCATCTTGTAATCATTGAAAACAAGAACTTCCACTTCCCAGTAAAGAAACTGTATTTTATTACTCCCTGAGTTTCAGGCTGACCAATGAGAGGGAAAGCTTCATCCCTTGCTTGTTGTTTGCTTCGTCTAGCTTGAAAACCCCCTTCCCCAGCCTCAGCAAGTGTGGGGAGGAGTAGAGCGCTCCTAATCGTTTCTCCAGTAATGGTAATGGTGTTTCGTCCATCGTTGTAGATAGCAGTTCTTTCATCATTTGCAGTGCAGGTGTACCACCATTCACAGAGAAGTGGAGGACACATTGAGTTGGCACAAAAGAAAGCGCCATATAATGGATGAGACTTCATAAACTGGATTAACTGTTCAAATCCCCTGCCTTGGCGATTGGCGGGAATGTCAGCAGTTGCTACCCGATTATTATCTTTAATTTGTACTCGCTGTTGAAACTCAGCACCTGGAATCATTCTTGAAGTAACATGAAGCATCATATTAGGGTTAGCCATTAGAACATCGATTATCAAGGAGTTTGAAGAAGGAAGAACTAGGTTAAAAAAAACTTTGAAATTCTGTTAGCTTTAAACTAAAATACTTAAGATTTTAAACTAAACAAAAAAAAAATTACAATTTAGACCCCTATAGATTTACAAGTTGCAAGGAATGACCGTTGACAAGACTTGACCGAAATAAAAAATTTAAATAAAACTATCTAATGAAGAATTAGAGAGATAATGAGTCTGAGATCAGATTTAGACTCCTGAAGCTGACTTTTAGTCAGACCGAACATAGTCAGACTGACCATGGTCAGACTGACTTAGTTGTCAGCTTGAATTTGAAAATTTTCTAGACTAAGGGTTTAGCATGCCAAGTTCTCCTAACAAATAGAAGAACCTTTCCTCACTCAGAGGTTTGGTGAATATGTCTGCCAGTTGATCATTGGTTACCACAAACTCCAGTCTGACCTTTCCTTTCTCCACACAGTCTCTAATGAAGTGATGCCGGATTTCAATATGTTTGGTCCTTGAATGGAATACTGGATT
>CAJVGC010000582.1:32823549-32955552 GCA_910822075.1 Senecio squalidus
ATGGTTCATGATTTTGGTGACGGACGGTTAACCTAAAACCCTAAATAATAAAATGTGTTTTTTAATAAATTACGAGTATATTTTTAAACATAGAGTATAGTATCCATGATAATATAGATAAACAGAACGTATATTACATTACTAGCGGTACAATATATAATTCCTTGTGCACCTAGTTTAGTTGTAGGTCACAAATTTGGATTAAAAAAGTACATATAAATAAAACCATGTCTCATTGATACAACCAACGGCAAATTTAGGACCACAAAAAGGTTTACCATAAAAAACATAACATATGAAAACCAAAACTAAAGACCTGAAATATCATCTATAACCTTGTTTTGGCATTATAGAATCATCAGACGTTCTTCTTGGTCGGTGATTGAACTCAACGAGCTATGTCTCATGAATATGTTTGTTCAAGTTGTTGAGAGAATACATCCAACATAACCATATTCCTGTTATGAATCGTAGGGTCATTCAACAACTGACGAATTCATTCGCTAACAACTTGCTTCTCGTTTATAAGTGCATCAAGACCGATTACTTTCTGCACTTAGTGTAGTCCAAAGTTAAATCTTCACGAATATGGCTTGAAAAAATTTTTTAGTGTGTTTTTGAGGTGATCGATATTAGGTAAAGAAGTGGGTAATATTGGTTAGAAGAAGATTGACAAGATATTCCGAAATTTTCGGATGATTGAGAAGATGAAGATGAAGAACTCATTCTTGAAGATGATTGAAAATGTAAATAAATTGTTATGTTGGTTACTAAAAAAAGAAATGAAAAATCAGATTTTATAGGTGCAGATTTATCTCTTTTATGTAGGTGCAAAATTATATCTACAGATTTTACATTAAAAACTTTACTGCAAATGTAATAAATCGATATATTTGGACATAAATGGAAATCTCCAGATGCAGCTTTACGTCTAATCAATTTATGGCAGGTGCATAATTATATCTAATCTATGTAGGTGCATAATTATATCTAATCCATTTATGTAGGTGCAGAAGTATATCTAATCCATTTATTTAGGTGCATAATTATAGTATACTTTTAAGTAAACACAACAATGCAAAAAACACAAAATTTCTTTATTATTAACATATCAAATTTCAAATTATGACTAGTAAATATATAACTTGCCATTATCCATACAATAAAACAACCTATATGGTTCACAAATTAGAAAAAGTTAAAAAACGATAGGTTGCTTATATAGCTCAATCATTTTGTACCTAAAAAACACAAAGGTATAAAAGAATAACTAAATTAACATATAAAAAAATAAAAAAAGTAGCATTGAAATTTAGATGCATTTCACACACTAGGTGCATATACTATTACGAGAAATACCTTTTGCCTTGACGAGCACGACCATAGACTGCATTAAACCGATTTGTCGTAAAAAACTGGGAAATGGTGAAACAACGCAATCGAAAAATGGACTACCGTATGACACATCATATACCATTACCAAAATACCTTTGCCTTGACGAGCACGGCCACAGACTACATAAAACGATTGTCTAATTTTTTTTTTTTTAAGTATTTTTAGTAAAGATACTAAAAACATGGATATTAATATAGAAGAAAGTAAAGTGAATGCTTCCATTAAATTATTCTTGAAATACTTACTTTTTTGAAGCCTGCTATTAAGCTAATAGAAACCCCGCCATGTTCATCCATATTTCGCCGCAAGTACGTATCTCTGACCAAGTTCTCACTGCTGTGGATGGAACACTAGAGATTTAATCTTTGGCACCAAAAATAAACAAAATTCATAGCAATATCTAAAAAATAATCCTTCGTTTGTACTTTAAAGAAATTACCTGAAATAACACACCTCAGACTTTATATTGGTTTATGGATGCCCTTAGGCGATATCGCATAATCCATAACCTCCTCAAATGTACCATTCATCACAACCTCGAATCTCTAAAGGGGCAATAGAATTGTCAAGAACACGGACAACGTCGATAACACATAATTTAAAGACTCCTCAGTTGCCAAACAACACTGCTCCAATACCTCCTGCCCTAACCCATGACTCGGGTCTTTGACAAACAATTCCAATAAAATAACATAATGACGGGTATTTGTTTTTATGTCTCATTGCTTGCATTACCATCTAATCATTTAATTCATTCCATCATTACAAAAAAGCTTGTTTGTTTTCATATTTCTATCAAATGGCAAACAACAACAAAACACTTAATCCCATGGCTACAACCATACACAAAAATTCCACCTCAAAATCCTTCTTACTTTTACATCAGTTTACCACAAGATAATCACTTCATACAATGTTATTCATCCAGAAATGAATCTACATTACTATTTTCAATTTGCATCTATATGCAAACTGAATCTACACAACTATTTCAATATGCATCTACATCATTAAAAATTCAAGATACATCTGTATGGCAAATTAAATCTACACTACTATTTCAATATGCATCTACATCATTAAAAAAGTTGAAAAAATACAACTATAGCCAAACTGAATTCACACTACTATATTCAATTTGCATCTACATCATTAAAGTCCAAAAAATACATCTATAAAAAAACTGAATCTACACTACTATATTCATCTACATCATTATGTTCTAAATACATCTTATGCCAAACTGAATCTACACACTACAATATTCAATCTGCATCTCACAGCATTAAAAAGTTCAAAAAATACCTATAAACCAAAACTGAATCTACACTACTATTTTCAATTTGCATCTACATCATTATGTTCTAAAATACATCTTATGCTAAACTGAATCTACACTACAATATTCAATCTGCATCTACATCATTAAAAGTTCAAAAAATATATATCTAAACCAAAAACTGAATCTACACTACTATATTCAAATTTGCATCTACATCATTATGTTCTAAAATCCCATCTTATGCTAAACTGAATCTACACTACAATATTCAATTGGCATCTACTTCACTAACTTATGAGATATATCTACCATAGCAAAAATTATTTATCCAAATGGAAGATTTGTGAAACTTACACAGTGGATCGAATTTATGTGTGTTTTGATATATACTAACATACTTCCTCTTAATGATTACTTTAGAAGCAAGCAAAATGTAGTAAGTTTATTGACCTGGAAAAAATATACAATTAAGTATATTCTAGAAAGAAAAAAACCATTTTAAATTAGATGCATTTGCAAAAGAAATTTAGGTGCATTTGGATTATACATTTAAAAAAATTATAAAAAGTTGATAAAAATCAATAATTTTATACATAAATCAAAAACCAAAAAAAGTGCAGATGCATTTTATGAAACTGATATATATTCATAAAATGAAAAAAAGCAAAAAACAATTATAAGTTGATTTAAAATCAATAAGTTTTATACATAGATTAATAAAATTGTTACTTTAAAACAAATTGAATTAAAAAAAATCATAAAATGCGTCAAATTGATAATATAAAACTTACCCCATTCAAACCGCCATTAAAATGGCATTAAGAAGATATAATTGATGAAAATATAACAAAAAGATTCAAAATTGATAATAATCAAGATCTGTTGTAAAAAGAATTGATCGAATTAGGGTTTAACAGGTTTAAAGGAAAATCGAGAAATGACGAGTTAGGGTTTATAAGGTTCAAAATCGGGGGAGATGGTGTAACAAAAATTACCTGTAGCGCCGTAATAGGAAGGATTTGAAGAAGATGATATGCACGGGAATTTGACGTCTGAGATATCGTTCTTAGCTTTCGTATACTTCAAGTCGTTCTTACCCGATCCGATTACTATATATATATATATATATATATATATATATATATATATATATATATATATATATATATATATATATATAGTAATCGGATCGGGTAAGAACGACTTGAAGTATACGAAAGCTAAGAACGATTCTCAGACGTCAAATTCCCGTGCATATCATCTTCTTCAAATCCTTCCTATTACGGCGCTACAGGTAATTTTTGTTACACCATCTCCCCCGATTTTGAACCTTATAAACCCTAACTCGTCATTTTCTCGATTTTTCCCAATTTTAAACCTGTTAAACCCTAATTCGATCAATTCTTTTTTACAACAGATCTTGATTATTATCAATTTTGAATCTTTTTGTTATATTTTCATCAATTATATCTTCTTAATGCCATTTTAATGGCGGTTTGAATGGGGTAAGTTTTATATTATCAATTTGACGCATTTTATGATTTTTTTTAATTCAATTTGTTTTAAAGTAACAATTTTATTAATCTATGTATAAAAATTATTGATTTTAAATCAACTTATAATTGTTTTTTGCTTTTTTTCATTTTATGAATATATATCAGTTTCATAAAATGCATCTTCACTTTTTTGTGTTTTTGATTTATGTATAAAATTATTGATTTTTATCAACTTTTTATAATTTTTTTTTAATGTATAATCCAAATGCACCTAAATTTCTTTTGCAAATGCATCTAATTTAAAATGGTTTTTTTCTTTCTAGAATATACTTAATTGTTATATTTTTTCCAGGTCAATAAACTTACTACATTTTGCTTGGGCTTCCTAAAGTAATCATTAAGAGGAAGTATGTTAGTATATATCAAAACACACATAAATTCGATCCACTGTGTAAGTTTCACAAATCTTCCATTGATAAATAATTTTTGCTATGGTAGATATATCTCATAAGTTAGTGAAGTAGATGCCAATTGAATATTGTAGTGTAGATTCAGTTTAGCATAAGATGGATTTTAGAACATAATGATGTAGATGCAAATTTGAATATAGTAGTGTAGATTCAGTTTTTGGTTTAGATATATATTTTTTGAACTTTTAATGATGTAGATGCAGATTGAATATTGTAGTGTAGATTCAGTTTAGCATAAGATGTATTTTAGAACATAATGATGTAGATGCAAATTTGAAAATAGTAGTGTAGATTCAGTTTTTGGTTTATAGATGTATTTTTTGAACTTTTAATGATGTAGATGCAGATTGAATATTGTAGTGTAGATTCAGTTTGGCATAAGATGTATTTTAGAACATAATGATGTAGATGCAAATTTGAATATAGTAGTGTAGATTCAGTTTTTTTTATAGATGTATTTTTTGGACTTTAATGATGTAGATGCAAATTGAATATAGTAGTGTGAATTCAGTTTGGCATATAGTTGTATTTTTCAACTTTTTTAATGATGTAGATGCATATTGAAATAGTAGTGTAGATTTAATTTGCCATACAGATGTATCTTGAATTTTTAATGATGTAGATGCATATTGAAATAGTTGTGTAGATTCAGTTTTGCATATAGATGCAAATTGAAAATAGTAATGTAGATTCATTTTCTGGATGAATAACATTGTATGAAGTGATTATCTTGTGGTAAACTGATGTAAAAGTAAGAAGGATATTTGAGGTGGAATTTTTGTTGTATGGTGTAGCCATGGGATTAAGTGTTTTTGTTGTTGTTTGCCATTTGATAGAAATATGAAAACAAACAAGCTTTTTTGTAATGATGGAATGAATTAAATGATTTAGATGGTAATGCAAGCAATGGAGACATAAAAACAATACCCGGTCATTATGTTATTTTATTGGAATTGTTTGTCAAAGACCCGAGTCATGGGTTAGGGCAGGAGGTATTGGAGCAGTGTTGTTTGGCAACTGAGGAGTCTTTAAATTATGTGTTATCGACGTTGTCGTGTTCTTGACAATTCTATTGCCCCTTTAGAGATTCGAGTTGTGATGAATGGTACATTTGAGGAGGTTATGGATTATGCGATATCGCTAAGGGCATCCATAAACCAATATAAAGTCTGAGGTGTGTTATTTCAGGTAATTTCTTTTAAAGTACAAACGAAGGATTATTTTTTAGATATTGCTATGAATTTTTGTTTATTTTTGGTGCCAAAGATTAAATCTCTAGTGTTCCATCACAGCAGTGAGAACTTGGTCAGAGATACGTACTTGCGGCGAAATATGGATGAACATGGCTGGGTTTCTATTAGCTTAATAGCAGGCTTCAAAAAAGTAAGTATTTCAAGAATAATTTAATGGAAGCATTCACTTAAGTTGATACTTTCTTCTATATTAATATCCATGTTTTTAGTATCTTTACTAAAAATACTTAAAAAAAAAAAAATTAGACAAATCGTTTTATGTAGTCTGTGGCCGTGCTCGTCAAGGCAAAAGGTATTTTGGTAATGGTATATGTGTGTCATACGGTGTCCATTTTTTCGATTGCGTTGTTTCACCATTTTCCCAGTTTTTACGACAAATCGGTTTATGCAGTCTATGGTCGTGCTCGTCAAGGCAAAAGGTATTTCTCGTAATAGTATATGCACCTAGTGTGTGAAATGCATCTAAATTTCAATGCTACTTTTTTTTATTTTTTTTATATGTTAATTTAGTTATTCTTTTATACCTTTGTGTTTTTTAGGTACAAAATGATTGAGCTATATAAGCAACCTATCGTTTTTTAACTTTTTCTAATTTGTGAACATATAGGTTGTTTTATTGTATGGAATAATGGCAAGTTATATATTTACTAGTCATAATTTGAAATTTGATATGTTAATTCAATAAAGAAATTTTTGTGTTTTTGCATTGTTGTGTTTACTTAAAAGTAATACTATAATTATGCACCTAAATAAATGGATTAGATATACTTCTGCACCTACATAAATGGATTAGATATAATTATGCACCTACATAGATTAGATATAATTATGCACCTGCATAAATTGATTAGACGTAAAGCTGCATCTGGAGATTTCCATTTATGTCCAAATATATCGATTTATTACATTTGCAGTAAAGTTTTTAATGTAAAATCTGTAGATATAATTTTGCACCTACATAAAAGAGATAAATCTGCACCTATAAAATCTGATTTTTCATTTCTTTTTTTAGTAAACCAACATAACAATTTTATTTACATTTTCAATCATCTTCAAGAATGAGTTCTTCATCTTCATCTTCTCAATCATCCGAAAATTTCGGAATATCTTGTCAATCTTCTTCTAACCAATATTTACCCACTTCTTTACCTAATATCGATCACCTCAAAAACACACTAAAAAATATTTTTTCAAGCCATATTCGTGAAGATTTTAAACTTTGGACTACACTAAGTGCAGAAAGTAATCGTCTTGATGCACTTATAAACGAGAAGCAAGTTTTAGCGAATGAAATTCGTCAGTTGTTGAATGACCCTACGATTCATAACAGGAATATGGTTATGTTGATGTATTCTCTCAACAACTTGAACAAACATATTCATGAAGACATAGCTACGTTGAGTTCAATCACCGACCAAGAAGAACGTCTGATGAATTCTATAAATGCCAAAAACAAGGTTATAGATGATATTTCAGGTCTTTAGGTTTTGGTTTTCATATGTTATGTTTTTTATGGTAAACCTTTTTGTGGTCCTAAATTTGCCGTTTGGTTGTATCAATGAGACATGGTTTATTTAATATGTACATTTTTAATCCAAATTTGTGACCTACAACTAAACTAGGTGCACAAGGAATTATATATTTGTACCGCTAGTAATGTAATATACGTTCTGTTTATCTATATTATCATGGAATTTACTATACTCTATGTTTGAAAATATACATCTAATTTATTAAAAACAACATTTTATTATTTAGGGTTTTTAGGTTAACCGTCCGTCACCAAAATCATGAACCATAACCGAACCGAAAACCGAAATAATTTTCGGTTCGGTTAACCAAACCGGAAAAGGTAAAAAGAGTAGTTCGGTTAACCTAAACTGACCTATAGAAAAATAAGATGCATATTTTACAAATTAGATGCATTTTCAAATATGGTTTGAAAATATACATCTAATTTATTCAAAAGCCAATCAATAGCATGAAACAATACAATTCAAACTAATACCAAAATAAACTAATATTCATATCCATAATCCATAATATAAACATACAATTATAAAATTCCAAAATCCATAATCCATACTGTGACAACCGTCTAAAATTTAGGTGATTCTCAGTTAATATATCGGTTCGAATCTCTAGTTGCATTTTTATCGTGATCGTATTGTTCTAGTTCGTACATATTATGTCTTTTATTGTGTCGGAACCAAAGTCGGAATCAACTTATAAATCCTAACACTAAATAAACTATACAAGAACTTGACTAAGTTCATAACGGAAACTGATAAAATTCTAGTCCACAACTAACAATAACAGAAAACTTAAAACGTCACCGAGCTGGGAAAAGCCTTCCAGCCGACGGCTGAAGGCTGTCAGCCAGCGGCTGGATATGGCCAGCCGGCGGCTGAAAGGCCGCTGACTGTAACTTGGTGACTCATTTTTGCATGTCTCGTGATTGGCTAAAGGCATTAAACGGGATTGGACCAAATATACTGCCATTTGGCTTCCCAAGGGCAGTAACACCCCCCTTTCCCACCTCCCTATTCACTTTCATTTTCATTTCAAACCATAAACACACACTAACCACTCTCTCTCTCTAATCTCTAAACACTCCCTCTCAAGAACACATAGCAATCCAGTAATTTTCACCTCAAAACAGCAACAAAAACACAAAATCGTCCATTAAAATCTTACACAAATCGTCCTAAAGTAAAGGGGTAACAAAAGGGAGCTTAAAAATCGGGTTTTGGAAGGAGTTTCTTTACCATTTTGAAGCTAGAATCACATCCAACCGTCACACAACTTTTTTCCTCGGTAAAACTCCTTAAACTTACTGTTATTACATAAATCTTTGCTTGCATGGACGATCCATAAACTGAAAAATGGTTTTTATAAAAGTTTAAAACGTTTTCTTGTTTAAAAACAAGTTTTTCACATAGATCTATATTTTGATGAAATAAATCTAAAAGAAGCTGTGACTTTTACTCAAAAATGAATATATTTGACTTATAACAGATTGCATGTAAGAATCTAACACTAAAACGGGCTAAAAATCGAAAAATAGCAAAAACAAGAAACTGGCCGAAGGCCTCCAGCCGGCGGCTGAATATCTCCAGCCGCTGTCTGGATCTTGCTGTTCACTAAAATCGTCGTTTTAAGAACTTTAAACGTTAAAATAAGTCCAAATAAGTATACCACAGATTGGTACTTTGAAAACTCACTGTGTTTATGAATAAAATGGTTTGGGAAAGTTTGAGGATTAAAAACTATTGTATTATCGTTTATTATGGTTTAAAATGTTTGTTTAAAGCGGGAAAGTGGTTCGAAAATGGATTAAATTTTTATAGCGGGGAAGCGCTGCCCAAATTTCACCGTAAACTTATATTAAAACTTAGTGACTTAACATTTTTGTAACTTATACATATTGACCTCGAACATTGACACTTTTTGGACATAATTGGACTAATCGGACCCTAAAACGTACACGAACACGTATTAACTTATAATTTTCCGTATTGAACCTTTGGGACAGAATTTAAAGTACTATGATTTAATATTAAAAATGTTGAAATGGGAACTTTAACATAACGTAAATCATACCCTTTATACTTATACAACATTACGGTGTTTTAGGTCACCTTTGATTCCCGACGCGTTCCGCTCCATTCTCGCTTACTCGTATCTTTTCTCCGCAACCCGTGATTTACAACCCCACTATTTTACTGTTTTTAACTTTATTTGGGGGAAACATAAGATGTATTTGTTCATGTAACTCTTATGAAACTTTTGGTAACTCGTATGAAAACTTTGTGAAACGTTTTGAGAAACTTGTGAAACTTTGAGAAACTTGTGAAACTTTGAGAAACTTGTGAAACTTTGAAACTTGTGAAACTTTTGAAACTTTGAAACTTTTGAAACTTGTGAAACTTATATGCGTAAAATGTGTTATTTCCCCGCAAATTGGCTAAACTAAATTTAGGTTACTTGTATGCGAAACAAATCCTTGATGAGAATATAAACTCCGTAAGTGCTTACTACTATTTTAGAAACAGAGTTCAAAGTGCCCCGTTTTTAAGAGTTCAGAAACATTATACACTATTAGCATTAGCCGTTAGTATTATGGGTATCGATACTTAGGAGGGGTCACTCCTTGCTTGTGCTTCGCGACCTAAGTACATATTACTAGAATCAGTTGGAAACTCCTTTATTGTGAAACTTTGGGGCGTATTCTGACCAGACAATCGGTTTAGTGTAGACTTACTTTTATATTTTGCCAAGAGATTGATACAAGATACTAATTTAGTTAATCACATATTACTTACGCATATACATTAATTTAGCGATTGCCCCGCTATAACTTTTACGATACGAGTTCTACTCAACTTGCGTGTGTTCGAAACTTTTAAATAAATATATATGTTTTAGCGCCGTTCCGCTTTCTTTTCATTTATGATACTTTATACATATATATTTATACTTTGGAAACTTTTATCGAGAAACTCAAAACTGTAACTCACTCACTACTTTATGTAGTTGACACTTTATCTTATGTTTTAGAAAACTAGTGTAAGTATCGAAGTGCATGGCATGGAAGGGTCGGTATGGTCACGTGAGGCGAAACTTTGGGAAAGACCTTTATTTTGGGAATTTATGAAGTTGGAACTTTTGTTATGCATTTGTATTAAACACTTAAGTTACTTGGTTGTTTTCGGATTGTGAACTATTTTATTTAAATGCAATGACTTGAACCGTTAATTTTGATTATAACCCGTGTAATGATATTCTAGCTCTCACATCTCGTGTTTCCGCTATAGCGTGGTGTGACAGACTTGGTATCAGAGCACAGGTTATAGTGAAAACGGTTTTAAAAATTTTCAAAAGTTTTCGAAACCAAACTATAACCAAGGCTTTTCGGAAAATCATTTATGGGTTCAAACTTTATGGAATTAATTTCGCGATTGCATGATTGTTTTTAACTATGCATGGCCTGATCACCCATGCCTAGTTCAAAATGACTTATGCAAGGACGGAACGTAATTACTAATGTTAAACTGCTTTCAAGTCGAAAATCCCGGTCTTATTATTTCCCGAACTCACGTGACTGGCCCGTACATGCATTTCATTACACTTTTTCCTTTAGTATTACCTTGTTTCCCCGTACTTACGAAACTCCTTGTGTCGCAGATCCGTCATGTCTCATTCGTATCGCTCACGATCACCATCGCGATCCCAGTCCCGTTCGCAAACGAGAGCCGCGTCATCTCGCGAGGCTTCCGAGGGCCACACCGCCTCGGAGAGCCTCCGCCACCAGACCACCGACCCCACGGAGGACACCTCCATGGCAGTGTCGAGTAGCATCGGGTCCAGCCCGAGGTCCACCACCTCCATCGGTACCCGTCGCAGCACCGCCCCAGCGGCGTGGACCCCGCGTCGTTTTGACGGCGCGCAAGCAGGTCGTCCTTCCAGGTCGACTACCTGATAGGATGGTCGGACAACAGGCCGGTCCGTCCAGACCCGCACCTTCTCACCTTCCGTTCGGCCACCCACCTCCCGAGGCTCCACGCACCTCCATCCTGGACCATTACACGTGGGAGCGACAGCTCGAACGTGAGGAGATGCAGCGGGCCCGCGATGCCGAGGCAGCCCGTCAGAGGATGCCGCCTACCCTGAAGCCTCCCCCTCCTGCCGCTTTCTTGCACCTCCACCGTGAGGTAAGGGGACTTTCTGAGGATGCCCAGCAACAAGGGCTTCTCCTCTGTGAGGTCTCCGACGCCGCGCAACGGTTGTCGGAACAGGCGTTGCGACATCTCGCTTTGGCTCAGGCCACGGCCCGGACAGTGCAACGTCTGGTGGGAGTTTGCTTGATTATGGGGGCCCTGTTGGCGATTATTGCGGCCAAGATGCTTCTAGAGAAACGCCACTAGCTTTCTCCTTTCTTTATTGTATTGTAGGCCGAGTTGTAATTTTACGATGTACACAGCTCCGAGCCATTTCTATTTATTTCCTTTGTATTGTATTGTACTTCATTTCCTTTTTAACCTTGTATTCGACATTATTAATATTAATGAATGAAGTTTCTACCTTTTATTATTCTCTTGTGTGTGAATCTTGTCATGTGAATCTCTTGAATCCTTGTCGTGCGTGTACTATATGTTCTGTTATATTACTCTTGCGTGGTTGTTAACTTGTTCATTGGATTATATTCTTATCATACTCCTATCGTGCGATCAAACTGAATCCGTTGTTTGTTGTAGAATCATGGCACCTCGTTCAAACGCCAGTATCAATGCTGAACAATTCGCTGCTCAGTTGAATGCGGCGATGCCTAACATGATCGCTCAGATCACTGCGGGGATCAATGCTAAAGTCAACAACCATAACCAGCAGCAGCAACAACAGCAACATTAGAACAACCACCAGAACCAGCAACAACACCCGAATCCTCCTGCTTGCACCTACAAGAGCTTCATGGCCTGCAAGCCCAAGGAGTTCCATGGCACAACTGGTGCGTAGGACTGGTGTCCTGGTTCGAGAGCATCGAGTCGGTGCTGCACATCAGTAGATGTGCCGAGGCCGATAAAGTGCAGTACGCCTCCTGCGTGCTACACGGTAAGGCACTGACTTGGTGGAACAGCGTGGTCCGCAACAGAGGACGCGAGACCGCCTATGCTCTCACATGGGACCAATTCAAGAATCTTATGATAGAGGAGTACTGCCCCAAAGGGGAAATTAAGAAGCTCGAAGCCGAGCTCTGGGATCACATGATGGTCGGAAACGACATCGAAGGGTATACTGCCCGATTCCATGAGTTGGCTCGACTGGTCCCGAGGTTAGTGACTCCTGAGGAAAACAAGATCGACCGTTATGTCTCCGTTCTTCTCCCCGAGATCAGAGGAATGGTCATCGCAGCTGAACCCCAGACCCTCCAGAGTGCCATCATTCTAGCTCACCGCCTCACGAGCAACCTACTCACCACTCCTGCATCCTCCAAGAAGGATTCGGGTGAGAAAAGGAAATCCGACCAAACCCCCAGGCGGAGTGATAGGAACAAGAAGAAGAAGACCACCCGAAACTTCGCCGTAGCACCTGTAGCACCACCACCGCCACCACCACCATCTGGAGCCCGAACCTATACGGGGACGAACCCCAAATGAAATAAGTGCAACTTCCACCACCTCGGTAACTTCCCGGTGTGTTTAAAATGCCAGAAGGTAGGGCACTTCGCTAGGTACTGCACGGAAAGGGCGATAGTCCCAGCTCAGAAGCTGGTGTGCTTCGAGTGCGGAAGTGACCAGCACTTCCGGAACGCTTGTCCGAGACTCCAGAACGCCCAACCGAACCAAGGCGGGCGAGGTCGAGGACGTGCATTTGCACTCACAGCCGAGGAAGCCCGACAGGAACCAAACGCGGTGAACGGTACGTTTCCTGTTAATAATCACTATGCATCAGTTTTGTTCGATTCAGGGGCTGAGAGAAGCTTTGTATCCTTAGAATTTAGACCCCTCATTAACTTAGGATCTAAAGTTCTTAAGGATAGCTTCACCATAGAGTACGCTAACGGTCAAGAGTTCGAAGCTAAGGATATAATCCTAGGATGTTCCATATGCCTATCTGATAAAACCTTCTCCATTGACTTAATTCCAATCGAGCTGAAAAGCTTTGATGTGATCGTCTGAATGGACTGACTCTCTCGTTTCCGAGCCGAGATCGTCTGTATCGACAAACTTATCCGCATCCATCTTTCTGACACCAAAACTCTAGTTGTTCAAGGAGACAAACCCGGACTACAACTCCGTATCGTGTCGTCCATGAAAATGCGCAAGTACCTCGAGAAGGACTGTGACGCATTTCTCGCTCACGTTGTAGAACGTAAACCCAAGGATATCCGTATACAAGATATCCCAGTAGTCAAGGATCACCCTGAACTCTTTCCCGAAGATTTACCCGGGCTACCTCCGCATCGACAAGTGGAATTCCGAATAGACCTAGTTCCTGGTGCAGCACCGGTCGCTAAGACACCGTATCGTCTAGCCCCACCGAAAATGCAAGAGCTATCGAAACAGCTGCAGGAACTCTTGGATCACGGTCTTATTCGTCCAAGCTCGTCCCCCTGGGGAACCTCAATACTCTTCGTTAAAAAGAAAGACGGATCCTTCCGCATGTGCATCGACTACCGCGAACTGAACAAGCTGACCTTCAAGAACCGATACCCACTCCCGAGGATCGATGACCTTTTCGACCAGTTGCAGGGTGCAACTTATTTCTCGAAAATCGACCTCCGTTCGGGTTATCATCAGGTTCGTGTCAGTGAGACCGACATTCCTAAGACCGCTTTTCGTACTCGTTACGGTCATTACGAATTCCTTGTCATGCCATTTGGTTTAACCAACGCACCAGCGGTGTTCATGGACTTGATGAACAGGGTGTGTAGACCTTACTTGGACAAATTCGTGATCGTATTCATTGATGACATCCTTATCTACTCGAGAAACAAAGAGGATCACGCGAAACACCTGAAACTTATCTTAGAACTCCTCCGAGATCAGAAACTGTACGCCAAATTCTCTAAGTGTGAATTTTGGCTCCGGGAAGTACATTTCCTTGGTCATGTGGTCAACCAAGAAGGGATCCATGTAGATCCGACAAAAATCGAAGCGATCGAGAAATGGCAAGCCCCGACGACTCCTACGGAAATTCGTCAATTCCTAGGGTTGGCCGGCTATTATCGACGGTTCATCGAGAATTTCTCGAAGATCGCTAAGCCACTCACCGAGCTCACTCAGAAGGACAAGGATTTTGTTTGGGGTACAAAACAAGAGGAATCCTTCTAGAAACTAAAGCAACAGCTCTGCCACGCATCGATTTTGTCCCTACCAGAGGGTACGGATAACTTCGTGGTATTCTGCGATGCATCCCATCAAGGACTTGGGTGTGTCCTTATGCAGAAGGATAAAGTCATCGCCTACGCCTCTAGACAACTTAAGGTGCACGAACAGAACTACACCACTCACAACCTAGATCTGGGAGCCGTCGTATTCGCGTTAAAGATCTGGAGATATTATTTGTACGGTACTAAGTGCACAGTTTTCACAGATCATAAGAGCCTACAACACATTCTAGACCAGAAAATGCTCAACATGAGACAAAGGAGATGGATCGAACTGCTAAGTGACTACGATTGCAAGATCAAGTACCACCCGGGTAAAGCAAACGTAGTAGCAGACGCTCTGAGTCGGAAGGAAAGGGTAAGACCATCTCGGGTTAGGGCATTAGGTATTCACATTCAAACGAATCTTCAAATGCAAATCGCCGAGGCACAGCGAGAAGCGTTGAAACCTGAGAACTTAAGGGGCGAAACATTGCACAATCATGAGAAGGAGTTCGAAATCAAGACTGACGGAATCCATTATTTCAAGGGCCGAGCCTGGATCCTGAAATCTGAAGATCTTCGCAAGCTAATCTTGGATGAGGGCCACCGTTCTCGATACTCCATCCACCCTGGATCCAATAAGTTGTACAAGGACCTTCGGGAGTATTATTGGTGGTCGGGCATGAAGAAGGATATCGCCTTGTACGTGGCCAAGTGCCTTACTTGCTCCAAGGTCAAGGCGGAATATCAGAAGCCCTCAGGACTACTGCAGCAACCGGAGATTCCTATGTGGAAGTGGGAACAGATCTCCATGGATTTCATTACCAAGTTACCCCGGACGGCAAAGGGTAACGACACAATTTGGGTAATTGTGGACCGATTGACAAAGTCTGCTCATTTCCTACCGGTACGATGGACCCACTCGATGGAGAAATTCGCGCAAATCTACATCAATGAAATCATTTCTTGTCACGGAACACCTCTCTCCATCATCTCTGACAGGGATAGTCGGTTCACGTCCCGCTTTTGGAACGCGCTTCAGAAATCGCTCGGGACGCGACTAGACCTTAGTACCGCTTACCACCCTCAGACCGACGGTCAAAGCGAAAGGACGATCCAAATACTTGAGGATATGCTTAGAGCATGCGTAGTTGACTTCCAAACTTTCAGATTTACTTTGTTGCTCGAGCTTCAACTCTCTCAACTGCATCTTCAACATACTTTATTTTCGTTCCGTTGACAAATTATCATAAGCTGACACCTCAGCAAGTATATAATCTTTCATTATATTCACCTCACTTGTCAGAATTCTATTAACATACCTGTAACGGAGTTTTTCAAGTTGGTCAATGTGCTTCCTACTTTTTTCCGTATAAAAACCAGTTTTCCACTCTTTTGGGTTAAAAATATTGAATGTCTCCATATGTCTCATCGCGAAAATCCCACCATCAATGACATTCTCTTCTGTTCTCCGGTTCATCTCCAATCCCTTAAATTTTGCTACTTTTATAGAGATAGCACTTGGATGCTTGTAAAACGATAAGTAAAGATAGAACAATTTTCTCTACATAAATAAACAAGTGTAACTTTTTTTACTTAACATTTATAAAACATATTAACAATATATAAGTAACAAAAGTTTTAAAATATTACAAGAAAGTGAATGACGTCATTGTATTTGTCAGTCGAACTATCACCATATTTGTTGTTATCTAGCACAAATGCTTGATTGTTTCTCATATAAATCAAATGACATAAAAATGGTTCCCCCTACAGATTGGGAAGAACACCTGTTGAAAAAACATTTATTACATTATTTGACTGCTTAAAAAAAAATATCAACGTTTTGTAACAAAATGGCATTTAAGGGTATGTTTTACTTACCATTTCAGCTTTTGAAAGGCTTACATCCGTGTGCATTAAGTATCCTTAAATTTTTTCCTTGAATATCCTGAACTTTTCGTCCATATCCGATTCCTTCTCAATCATTTCTTTATTCTAGTTTTCCAAAATTTCGTTTATGTAAGTTTGAATACAAATTTAGAAATATACTAATTAAAATTTAGTATAACTTACCATAATTCTTGTGTTAAAAAATAAACGTGATGGTTTTGCAGGATCTTTGAACTTCTCTTCATAATTCAAAACAACAGAAAAAACATCAACCACGCCAGCATGCACCTTCGATTTTGGTTTCAAACATTTGAATACAAATCGTGGTGTTTGATATCCAAGACGTGTTTTAAATATCATGTCACCACAAAAAAAAAAAAAGATTTCATTTATAATTACAATTAAACTTTTTTTTAAAATAGAACGAAGTAAAACGTACTTTTATGGGCATTTTCTTGTGAAGATCCATTCTGCTACTTTTAGTTCGTGCGATTTTAACTTTGTGTTGATGAATGAAATTCTTGACTTATATGGTGATTTCATATACATCCTTGGGTTTGTAACTCTTTTCGGCCTCACATTCTCTTCAACGGTATCTAATGACTTTCCAAATGGTTCTATCACAGATTTGAGTTTATCTTCGTTTTTATACTTCTGTTCCTTCTCATTTGAATTCACAGTTATCATAGATTCCGAACCAAGACTGCAACTTGCCTGAACTGGGAACTACATCTCGTGTTTTCTTTCCAATTTTTGGCAACTGATTCGCAATGTATATCTCACCAGAAGTATCAGCAAAGAAAACATTTCTTCTCAATTTCGACTTTTGATTATCTTCTTCAATATTTTCATTTATCTTCTTTCATTTAGAACCACTTGTTTCATTTATACTCATTTTTCCTTTTCAACTTTATCAAATATTGAATCTATCTCACGAACAATTACCAAACCTTTATTGATTTTCGGACTTTCAAAATCTTCTGTCTCTTTCTCACATTCATCTCTGCATTTTTCACATACACGCAATTCTTTGTCTACAATGGAATCCAGAACTTTTATATCTTCATCCATTGGAAATCTGGTTTTTGCATTGGTAATCATCGAGATCAAATCTGATTTTTTGTTTTGAAACAAACTTAGAACTCTTCTGATTTCAACTGACCATGTCTTCAAAAAAATAAAAATTAATAAATCAGATTATTATTTATACAGTTTATTCAATTTTATCAACAAATAAATAAATATTAAAAAAAAGTTTTTATACCTCGGAATTATAGTCATCAAATAAGTCACTCATGGATCGAAATTTACTTTCATATTGTTCATTTGCATTTTTACTTGAATTATCTACTTCATTGCCCATAATCTCAAATTCTTCTTCCAAATTAAAAGATTCAAAAATAACTACTTCCAAACCTTAGAAGGTAAAAGTCAACTTGAAGAAATGAGTTATATAAACGTAAAAGTCAACTGAAAGAAATGTTATACATTAAAATACATAAAAGATGTATATTTCCAAAACCATATTTCAAAATGCATCTAATTTGTAAAAATGCATCTAATTTATAAAAATGAATCTAAATTGTAAAAATGCATCTAATTTGTCATATGAAAACTGACACAAAAGGGAATTATAAGTTATTCATTTTACCTAAGAAGGTAAAAGTCAACTTGAAGAAATGTTATATAAATTAGATGCACTTTTTACAGAGTAGATGCATTTTTAAAATATGGTTTTGAAATATTTTTTTTGAAAATATATATCTATTAAATTTTTAATGTATAAATGTGTATTATCAGGTTGGTCTAACAATTTAGCAGTTAAAATCATGTTTTAACCCGTTTGGTTATAAATGGGTCAAAACGTTTGTCATAATGTAATATAAGTTGAACCTTGATAAATAATATGGGATATAAGTTTTTAAAAAGGTATTTTTTTTTTGTGAAATAAACTTTGTGTCATAGGTTTTGGTTGAAAACTGACACAAAAGGGAGTGCTTGTGCTAATATGTCTAAATCAGCAATAATGAGTTTTTTTTTGTTAATTGATGTTCAAATCCAAGCTGTATCTATTTTTTACATTTAAAAAAAAAGGTAAAAGTCAACTTGAAGAAATGTTATATAAATTAGATGCACTTTTTACAGAGTAGATGCATTTTTAAAATATGGTTTAAATAATTTTTTTGAAAATATACATATACATCTATTATATTTTTAATGTATAAATGTGTATTATCAGGTTGGTCTAACAATTTAGCAGTTAAAATCAAGTTTTAACCCGTTTGGTTATAAATGGGTCAAAACGTTTGTCATAATGTGATATAAGTTGAACCTTGATAACTAAGATGGGATATAAGTTTTTAAAAAGGTATTTTTTTTTGTGAAATAAACTTTGTGTCATAGGTTTTGGTTGAAAATTGACACAAAAGGGAGTGTTTGTGCTAATATGTCTAAATCAGCAATAATGAGTTTTGTTTTGTTAATTGATGTTCAAATCCAAGCTGTATCTATTTTTTACATTTAAAAAAAAAGAAGGTAAAAGTCAACTTGAAGAAATGTTATATAAATTAGATGCATTTTTTTATAGAGTAGATGCATTTTTAACATATAGTTTTGAAATATTGTTTTTGAAAATATACATCTATTAAACTTTTAATGTGTAAATGTTTATTATCAGGTTGGTCTAACAATTTAGCAGTTAAAATCAAGTTTTAACCCGTTTGGTTATAAATCGGTCAAAACATTGTCATAATGTAATATAAGTTGAACCTTGATAAATAAGATGGGATATAAGTTTTTAAAAAGGTATTTTTTGGTGAAATAAACTTTGTGTCATAGGTTTTGGTTGAAAACTAACACAAAAGTGAGTGTTTGTGCTAATATTTCTAAATCAACAATAGGGAGTGGTTGAAATAAACTTTGTGTCATAGGTTTTGGTTGAAAAATTACCTGATTTATTGCCTTGTACATTTTTTTGCCTGGAATTATCAGCCTCGTCATTCATCTTCCCTGAAACGTCTTCAAAATTCTTTTGACCATTTCCTTCCTCATTCTCATTCGCAGAATTAATATATTTTGTTAAAAGTAAAAAATAAAATGGGAATTATTTGTATGTATGTTATTAAGATCTATTTTAAATAATTTGTTACCTTTTGGATCATTCTCGAGTAATATATCAGAAAAATATGTTGTCCTTGTTTGGTTATCTTCATCTTCTTCTAATATGCATAAACCGGGAATAATGAGTTATATAAACGTAAAAGTCAACTGAAAGAAATGTTATACATTAAAACATATAAAAGATGTATATTTCCAAAACCATATTTCAAAATGCATCTAATTTGTAAAAATGCATCTAATTTGTAAAAATGCATCTAAATTGTCATATGAAAACTGACACAAAAGGGAATAATAAGTTATTCATTTTAATAAATTAATTTTATTCATTTTTTCACCTGATATATTGTCTTCTACATTTTTTTCACTTCCATTAACAGCCTCGTCATTCATCTTCCCTGAAACGTCTTCATTTACATTCTCAGGATTAAAAGAAGTTGTTGTCCTTGTTTGGTTATCTTCATCTTCTTCTAATATCTCCAATTCGCAACCATTTTGAATTACTTTCATTTCAAGTTTTCTCAACTAAGGAACTTTCCAATGAAGCATAGTTGGCATTCTTGTCATTGATTTATGTCGAGTGATCTTCAGATAATGAATATACCATAACTACAAAAAGTTACAGGACATAAATTAGAGAATATTATTTTGAAAATAATAATTATCTTTTATATGATTCAAATATAACTATAAAAAAAAAACATACCGTTAAAAACAGATGTGGCCCGGCATACCAACTTGTTTCATCATCTATTTTCCACCCGATCTTGCTTTTCTGCAAACAGTCAATAAGATAACCACACCGGTCCATATTTTTTATATTTTTTACATTCGAGATACATGAAAGGAACTTCTGGTTAACTGTCCCATTTTTTATACCCTTCACCATTATTGTTACAAGAAGAACTATCATGTTTAACTTGAACTTACGACCCGCTGTTTTATCATTCGTAATTTTGTTCACAACGTCTTTGATATATATTCGTTGAGTTCCTTTACCCACAGGATATTGTTTCTAAACTCATCTATAACTTCATTTTTTTCAATACCCGCCCTTAAAACAGCCTGCACAACTATATCTCCCATTGGCAAACCAATTATATCATTTACATCTTGCTTAGTTCCTGCTCTTCTCTGATCTCCAATTTGCATCTCACATAACTCGGTATCAAATTTATCAACTATTAAAAACGAGAGTGTCAGCGGCACAAAATCAATATCAAACGATTCAAAAAACCCAAATCCCATTTCTCTAAGCGCATCCTTTTGATTATTTTGCAATCCACACAATACTTTCTTCAAACTTTGTGGACATTGTCTACTATTCAATTTCATCTCCTTAACTCCATTTTTACTTTTTCCTTTATTTAAAACAATATCTTTTATCTTTACCCCTTCTTTTGAAGTTCTTCCAAGATATTTCCCTTTAGTAACCATTTTTTTTGTAGGGGTTACAACGTTTTGTTCATCTTTATCATTTTTATCCAAATCTTCTGAATCTTCAACCTCTATTTCTCCATTTTTACTTTTTCCTTTATTTAAACAATATCTTTTATCTTTACCCGTTCTTTTGAAGTTTTTCCACGATATTTCCTTTTAGTAACCATTTTTTTTGTAGGGGTTACAACGTTTTGTTCATCTTTATCCTTTTTATCCGAATCTTCTGAATCTTCAACATATTTATCCACATCTGAAACTTCAACAACTTTTTCATTCTCTGAATCTATTTTATCGCTTTCATCTATTTCTCCATCTTCTTCAACATCAAGACAAATCGGATTGTCCTCTTTATTTGTAAACTTTGAAAAACTAGAGTTCAAGGCAATCCTATTACTCCTTCTGCAACCTAAATATAAATGAATTTTTAAGTTATAAACTTAGCATTCAGTAGGTCATGTTATTTTATATTTCATAAGCAAATCAAGTTTGTCAAAGATATAACTATGAAATTTGACAAGACAAACAGTATATACTGAAAATGTATATACTGAATATTTGAATGTACAATTCATTTATTCATGTGCACATTATCACTATGAAATTTGACAAGTTTGTTTTGGTTATGCTCTACATATATCATCCATGTTCTTCAAGGAAGTGGTCACTCGAGTAATTAGTTCATTCAATGACCCGTTGTCACACAACATTCCAACTGAATCTACTCTATTTTTATTTTTAAAAATGCATCTACTCCAATTATTTCAAAAATACATCTACAATTACAAAATTAAACTACAGTACTTATTAAATTTCATATACTTCATTAATTCAAAAAATACATCTACGTTTCCAAAAAAACAAACACTATTTTTGCATCTATTTCATTTATCATTTCCCCAAATTAAACTATAATATTATACATCTACTCCATTGACATTCTAATTAAATTAACACTACATTTTATCATTTTCCCCAAATTTAAACCCTAATTTTTTATTTCTACTTTTTTTTTAATAAATTACAAAATCTAATTCAATTTATGGATTTTAAATAGACTAAACGAACTTGAATTAATATGAATTTACGCACTTTAAATCAAAAAACGAGATGAATTTTTTTGAATAATACCTTTAACTATGGATGTCGTCATCGGTTCTTCACTCGATTCTTCATAACTTGAATCATCAATTGTCTTCTCTGAATCGGTTTCTTTTTCTGAAGCAATTTTATCCACAATTTGGTTCTTCCTTATCATTTCTTCTTCAAAAAACAAAAATTAATTAATTATTTAAATTACCAAAATTAACATAAAAAAGGAGTTAATAGATCTAGATGGATTTACTTATCTCGTATTTCTTCTTATCCTTCGATTTACTTGATTCCGGTGTATCTTTTTTTTTCGCCATTTTAGATGGTGTGGTTATTTTTAGAGATTTTTTTATGTGTAATGGCTTTTGATTTTGAGTTTTTATTCAACGAGAATTCAAATATGACAAAAAAGCTCTTGAACTTTTATTTTATTCTCATTTTAATAAAAGTTTGCCACTCCGCGTTTTTCAACCCCTCAACTTTTTTTGTACAAAATTTTGTTACGTTTTTTACCAAACGTATATTAAATCATCTTCTTCAAATCATCTTCTTAAAAACATGCTTTTTAACATAGCTGCAGGGGCATAGAAGTAATTTTTTTCGTTATTACAGGTAAGCTTGTTTCAAAATTTCAATATTTTTTTTATATAAAATCAGCTTCTATAAAATCTTTCAAACCCTAATTCTTTATTTACGCCATTTTTCCCCAATTTGAATGTGATCACCAATTCTGAATCTTTTTGTGATATCTTCATCAATTACGTCTTCTAAATTTGATTTTTTATGTGACAATCGTCAAAATTTAGGTGTTCTTTACGTTGTATGTTTCTCGTTTTGTCTCCTATGTCTTTAAATTGAACTTTTATCGGAAGCGCGCACGTGTCGGAATCACAACCGGAATCAACTTATACAAGTCCTAATGCCACGAAAACACCTAATGAACTTTCCTAAGTTCATAATGAAACATACTTTAAAACTTTAGTTAACGAAAAGGTCCAACGAAACAATTATACAAAATCAGCCAAAACGCAAAAAAATTTACAAATTTGGTCCAAGACGACGCACAGAGGCCATGTGCGCCGTCCTGGAGGACGATTTCTGTAATAAAATTTAAAATTCTGCATGTCTCGTTTTACACACCACAAACCCAATCAAATCTCGAGAATAGGCACTCATTACTGCCATTTCTCTGCCCTCAACACTTCTCTTTATTATTTTCCTTACTCTTCTTTCATTTCCTTTTCTTAAATCATTTTTACTAAACTTTAAACACAAAACACACACTTTACTCTCAAGAACACTCTCAAACATCTTCATTTCCAGAAGATTTCCAGCCCCTAACACCATTTCTAGTCCATCATAAACATTTGAGTCATCCAAAGAAGCAAAAGGAATCAAGAAATTTCGGTAAAGGACCATTTTTGTAAGGATTTTCGGAGCTCAAACTTCACCAAATCACCATCCAAACGATTTCCACCGGTAGATTTCTTCCCATTTACTGTTTTTATGAAAATAAAAACTTGCATGTAAGATCTATCGGTTCAAAATACGTTTTTATACAAATCTATGACTTTTTAGGACCAAAAACGTTTTTAACCGAAATGTTACAAAGATCTATGTTTTTATGAATGAAAACGTTTTAGAAACTGTTAAAATGACATTTTATTAAGTTTAGACCGAATGCATGTTGAAATCCGTGGCTAAAATAACCGTTTTGATCGCAAAGTCCCGAAAACACGCTGTGTGCGCCGTCCTCACGACCAGAACGACGCAGCGAGCAGAATTTCTGGTTCTGTGCGCCGTTCTAAGGGTCACAACGGCGCACAGACCCGTCTGACTTTTCCCGATTGCTTTATTTCGACGTTTTAGACATGTTTGACTTGCTGACTTTTTGTAAAACAACATTTTTGGGACTGAATATGTAAGAGTAATAACATTTGGGTCTTGTAATGAACTTTTGAAGCTTAAATGGACTTGTTTGAATATAATATGGTGTTGTATGTATTTTGTGAGCGGAATTGGTAGGTACATTTTTGGATATGAAATTTGGGCGCGGAAGCGCTGCCCAAATTTCCTTACAAAAATGTAAACCACTTCAGCGAGCAAAAACACTTATGGCATAATAATAATAAACGTTAAAATTGGACTTTTGGACAAAAACGTAACTTTCACCGTTTTCGGACTATTTTGATTAAACTTAACCTTGACACTTAAAGTTTAATAAAATGTTATCTATATACTTATATTATTAAGAACATAATAAGATAATAACAATCGGACTATCTTGGTATTATTAGGCGACCCGTGATTCCCGATTCCCGCTTCGACCGATTTCCGAGTTCGTTATCTTCGCAAACCGTGAGTTACACCCCTCCTTACTCTTACATTTTAAGTACTCTTTTTGGGGGAAACATGAGATCAAACTCTTTTGTGAACAATATCCTTATGTGAAACTATCGTACGTGCTTTAATCTATGTACAACGTATTGTGACCTATTTTTGGAAACTTTTGAACTATTTGAACTACCTTTCTATTTTCGGAAACTTTTGAACTATTTGAACTACCTTTCTATTTTTGGAAACTTTTGAACTATTCGAACTACCTTTCCATTTATGGAAACTTTTGAACATTGGAACTCTTTGAACACTAGAACTTTTGAACTATTTTAGAACATGGAAACATCAATTGTTCGGATTGGCTTACTTTAGACTCCCTAGGTTTGCCTCTTTGGATATTTGATTAGACAATGATAGCTTGGTTGTATTTTTGGAGCAAAACCCTAGGTGAGGATATAATGTCGTAAGTGCAAACAAACGATTTTTAGAAACGGAACGAACTAAATGCCCCGCATATTTTCTTGGAACTGAACTCTCACACTATTAACACAAGCCGTTAGCATAGATTATGGGTATCGATACTTAGGAGCGGTCACTCCTTACTTATGGGTAGCAACCTGGGTACATATTGCTAAGTTCTCGCGAACTCGAACTCTAAACTGGAACTAGTGGGCAGGAACTTGACCAGAATCGGATTAGTGTGGAAAACTAAATCTTACGTATATTAAGCTTAGTGGTTGGTACAACTCAAGGATCATAGGTCTTTAATTACGCATATACTTACTTACTGTCTTACTTATGTGGATTAATCCACCGCTAGGTAATGACTACGAACTTTTTCGCTCGCTACGCTACTTGACTATGAACTTAACTTGGGAACTTAATTGAACTTATTTGAGCTCGAACTTATTTGGACTTGAACTGATCTTGAATTTAAATTATTCTTGAGTTTTAAGCACTTAAACTTATTCGGATTATTCTTAAATTTTAAGCACTTGAACTTATCGTGAATTTCTTGACTTCGAACAAATCTTGAACTTTCACGAACTTTGAACTTGTCTCGAACTCTTATGAACTTTCAAATTGAAATTTTTCTTCAATTTATAAACTGTAACTCACTCACTACGTTTCGTAGTTGACACTTTATCTCATGTTTCAGGAACTAAGCGTAAGTTATGAAGTGCATTGCTCAGGCGGGTCAAGTCTTTTATGTGAAGTGTGTCTTGGGAAAAAGACCTTATTTTGGGAATTTTTATTTAAAAACATCTTATTATGTATTATGGTCTTAACTTTGAATCTTGGTTGTAACATTGACTTGTACTTTTCAATTTAAATCTTAATGACCTGAACCGTAAATTTTAGTGTAACCCGTGAAATGATTCTTCGCTCTTCACATTCCGTGTTTCCGCTTTAGCGGGGTGTGACATTTTAATGGCGATTTTTAATTGTGAGGATGATCAGAATGATGAATGCTGTAAGTTGATCAACTATGCGTGACTTGATCAACCATGCATAGTTCAAAATGAATTATGCAAGAACGGAAAGTGAAAGGCTATCGTTAAACGGTTTTGAGTCCATAAATTCCCGGTCTTGTCAATTCCCGACACTCACATGATTGACCCGTGCATGCATTTTACTTACGTTTTTCCTATCCTTAGTTTTCCCCATACTTATGTAACTCTCTATTCGCAGATACGCTATGTCTCAGTCGTCACACTCCCGATCCCAGACTCGATCACTTCCCCGAGCCGCCTCCCCCTCTCACGAACCCTCTGAGGGCCACACGGCTTCAGAAAGTCAGCGTCACCAGACGACTGACCCAACGGAAGACACATCCCAGACCATCAGCAGCAGTAATGGGTCCAGCCCAAGGACGGTACTCCCACCTCCTAGGCTGGTGCCCGTTGCAGCACCACAGCCTCGAGGACCCAACGCTGGAGCACCTATGCATCAGCAGTCAGGCCCGTTCCGACCCGCACCTCCCCAGTCTTTCTTGGATCCCTACGATCCCGCCTTTCGTACTCCGCTTTCGGAGCGTTACGCATGGGATCGTCAGTTTATCGAAGAAAGACGACGTGCCCAGGAGTCCGGACCCTCCCGACCCATGATGCCACCTACTCACCAGCCTCTTCCACCGGATGCGTTCCTCAACCTGCACCGTCAGGTCCGGGGACTCGCGGAAGAAGCCCAGGAGCAGGATCTCCTTCTCTTTGAAGTCTCCGATGCCGCGAACAAGTTGGCACAACAGTCCCGACGGATCATCCTAACGGCTCAGGCCACCGCCCGGACCGTGCAGTGCCTCATCAGAGCCTGCGTAGTCATGGGAGCGCTTATCGTAGCCCTCGCCGCCATGATGTTCTTTGAAGAGCGCTATTAGGCATATTTCCCTTTATTTTGTACTGTACCGGTTTAGTCGTAATTTTCCATTGTACACGACTTAAGCCATTATCTATTATTTCTCTATGTATTGTACTTGTACTTCTTTCGGTATTTCGTTCTATGTACTAAAACCTTCCATTATTAATAAAAACTTCTATCTTTTATTTTACTATACTTGTCTTGTCACGTGAACCTTCTCTCTATTGCCAAACATTATTACAAATTCTTAAATCATCATCGCGCGTATACTGTTACCTTGCTTGTACATTCTTTTACTACTTTCGTTATCGTACTTGTGCTAATTGTTCACTCTCATTACTCTCGTGTATTCGATGATCGCTAACTCTGAGTTGAATTCTAGTAGAAAATTCCAAATGGCGCATTCTAAACTAGTTTCTTCTTTCCCTTGTAGAACTATGCCTCCCAGGAGAAGACGCGAGAATCGCATAGCCAAGCAGATCGTTGTGCAATTTCAAGCGCTACTCCCAAGCGTGATCACCCAGATCGTCGCTGGAATCAACCAAGGGATCTTCGGAATCAACGAACCCCTTCTCCCTATTGGACCGACTAGGCAGGGGGAAGACGAGGATTTTGGAACCAACCTCCTACCTCCCCCTCCAGCCCTCTTCCAACGAAGTGAGAATAAGAGAAGGAAATTTCACCACCAAACTTCATGGACCAGCATCAACCAGGAATCCACCACCGTAACCCGAACCCACTCCAGACCACCCCCCAGTGCAGCAGGTGCCACTTCCATCATGCCCGAAAATGCCCGGTATGCAGACTTTGCAACAAAGTAGGGCATTACCCCTGGTGCTGTCCGGAAAATGCAAACAAAAAGCTGCTATGCCTCGAATGTGGGAGCGACCAGCACCTCCGTGGGGATTGTATCCTAGAGCGTACCACAGAAACCCTCAGTGCTCTCGCAATCACGGCCGAGGAAACCCCTCAGGACCCCTAGGCAGTTACCGGTACGTTCTCTTTCAACGATAACTTAATCCAAGAACTGAACGGAACTTTGCCTCCTTAGAAATTAGGCCCTCATCGGCTTAGGACCTAAAGCCATGCGGATAGCTTTCCAACGAATATGCCAATGATCCAATAGTCGCAGCTACGAATGCAAACTTAGGATTTCCAATACTTCGTTTGCCTAAAACTTTTTCCATCAACCCAATTCTTACCGAACCATCAAGCTTCGACGCTATCGTTGGGACAGACCGGTCACCCCATTATCGAGCCGAGATCGTTCGTTCCGACAAACTCACTCGTACCCTTCTCCGCTCAGTGAAACTCCCGTTGTCCAGGAGGACAAACCTGAATGGCAACTTCGCAGCGTGTATCCCTCAATGATGCACCAGTATCTCGAGAGGGACTACGACGCACCCTCCGCTCACGACGTCGAACGTAAATCTAAGGAAAGCCGAGTCCAAGACATTCTGTAGTCAAGGACCACCCAAAGCCTTCCTGAGAAATTGCCGGCTACCGCCAAATCGACAAGCGGAAATCTCGAATAAACCCCGCTCCTGACACGGCGTCAATAGCCAAGGCTCCCTACCACCTAGCACCACTTGAGATGCTAAGGCAGCCAAAGCTGCTGTAGGAACTTCCCAACCCTGACTCTACCACTCAAAAATCCAACTCCATGGGAAGCCCCAATTTCCCTAACCAGAGACAGACGGACCCTTCCGTTGTACACTGAGCGTCATGAAGTCATCAAGCAAATCATCAAGAACTGATAACCATTCCCGAGGATCAACGACCTATCCGAATAGTTGCAAGATGCAGCTTACTTCTCAAAAGTCGACCCCCGCCCGGATCACCACCAGATTCGCGACATTATCCGCATTCCCCAAACTCCATGCGAGTCATGCAAGCCTCCCCTCTATCAGTAGGCCTAACCAACACACCAACGACGATCATGGACTTAATGAACAAAGTGTGTAGGCCGTACTTGGACGATTAATGACCATACTCCTTGTCAACACTTTCACCTACTCAAGGAAGATCCTGTGAACATCCCGAGTTCACCCTAGGACTCTCCCGAGGCCAGGAGTTGTACACCAATCCTCAAAAGTGCAAGTTTCGACCCCGAGAAGAACATTTCCCCGATTTCATAGCCAACCATGAAAGAACTCGAACTCAGGCTAAACGAAACTCGTTACGCCAAGCTCCGAGCACGAGTTCTGAAATCCGAAGGTATTCGTGAACCCATTCCCGTCAAGGGCCATCGAACTGTTGTTCCATCTATCCGGGATCTGACTTGTTGTACCAGGAGTCCCCGAGATTACTGTTCTGGACAGACATGAATAAGGACATAACCTTGTATCCAACCGAGTGCCTCACTTACTCCGAGGTCAAGGCGGGACACCGAAGGCCCATCCCTCTATTAGTCGACCTGCGTCCCACTCTCTTCGGAATGCCCTCCCGAGAATCGCTAGGAACGCGTCTAGACCTCATCACCCCCTCACCATTCACCTATGTCAACGACCTCCATGCCAGCAACAAGAGTACACCTTTCAGTCTCTATATGGACACAAGTGTCGAACACCACCCTATCGGCTAGAAGCTGACGGTCGACAACTTGCAAGGTCTGACGTCCATCCTTAACCCTGTGGAAGACTGGAAGCTTTCCGTACCCGGCCAAGGAGCTGCGCGACCATCTAGAAGAAAAGCCCTCAATCCCTAAGATGGCAATAGAGTATCCCCCAGGATATCGCCACGAGAAGAGGATAATCTGCTTCAGGAAACGCGGCAAACTAAGCCCGAAGTACACCGGTCCGACTTCTCGTTGCTTTTAACTTTCCCAACCGCCTCCTAACATACTTATGTGTTCCCTTCTCACACTAGAAAAGTGTTCATCGGACGAGACCCTTGTCATCTCTCTCTAAGACAAGGTCAAAAATGTTACCAAACCCAATTTCCTTGATGAACCGCTTAGGTTGTTGACTCCACGGTCAGACGACCTAGACAGAACCTCGTTCCCTTCTCTGAGTTCGATGGAACATCCGACGTAGCCCCACAACCGCGTGAAGACGCAGGGACCGAAATTCGTCAGGAGAATCCACCATGATCCGACGGCACTTCTTCCCCATGAGACGAACTAAATTTCGGGACGAAATTCCTTTCAACCCGGGGAGAATGTGACAACCGTCAAATTTCAGGTGTTCTTTACGTTGTATGTTTCTCGTTTTGTCTCCTATGTCTTTAAATTGAACTTTTATCGGAAGCGCGCACGTGTCGGAATCACAACCGGAATCAACTTATACAAGTCCTAATGCCAAGAAAACACCTAATGAACTTTCCTAAGTTCATAATGAAACATACTTTAAAACTTTAGTTAACGAAAAGGTCCAACGAAACAATTATACAAAATCAGCCAAAACGCAAAAAAATTTACAAATTTGGTCCAAGACGACGCACAGAGGCCATGTGCGCCGTCCTGGAGGACGATTTCTGTAATAAAATTTAAAATTCTGCATGTCTCGTTTTACACACCACAAACCCAATCAAATCTCGAGAATAGGCACTCATTACTGCCATTTCTCTGCCCTCAACACTTCTCTTTATTATTTTCCTTACTCTTCTTTCATTTCCTTTTCTTAAATCATTTTTACTAAACTTTAAACACAAAACACACACTTTACTCTCAAGAACACTCTCAAATATCTTCATTTCCAGAAGATTTCCAGCCCCTAACACCATTTCTAGTCCATCAAAAACATTTGAATCATCCAAAGAAGCAAAAGGAATCAAGAAATTTCGGTAAAGGACCATTTTTGTAAGGATTTTCGGAGCTCAAACTTCACCAAATCACCATCCAAACGATTTCCACCGGTAGATTTCTTCCCATTTACTGTTTTTATGAAAATAAAAACTTGCATGTAAGATCTATCGGTTCAAAATACGTTTTTATACAAATCTATGACTTTTTAGGACCAAAAACGTTTTTAACCGAAATGTTACAAAGATCTATGTTTTTATGAATGAAAACGTTTTAGAAACTGTTAAAATGACGTTTTATTAAGTTTAGACCGAATGCATGTTGAAATCCGTGGCTAAAATAACCGTTTTGATCGCAAAGTCCCGAAAACACGCTGTGTGCGCCGTCCTCACGACCAGAACGACGCAGCGAGCAGAATTTCTGGTTCTGTGCGCCGTTCTAAGGGTCACAACGGCGCACAGACCCGTCTGACTTTTCCCGATTGCTTTATTTCGACGTTTTAGACATGTTTGACTTGCTGACTTTTTGTAAAACAACATTTTTGGGACTGAATATGTAAGAGTAATAACATTTGGGTCTTGTAATGAACTTTTGAAGCTTAAATTGACTTGTTTGAATATAATATGGTGTTGTATGTATTTTGTGAGCGGAATTGGTAGGTACATTTTTGGATATGAAATTTGGGCGCGGAAGCGCTGCCCAAATTTCTTTACAAAAATGTAAACCACTTCAGCGAGCAAAAACACTTATGGCATAATAATAATAAACGTTAAAATTGGACTTTTGGACAAAAACGTAACTTTCACCGTTTTCGGACTATTTTGATTAAACTTAACCTTGACACTTAAAGTTTAATAAAATGTTATCTATATACTTATATTATTAAGAACATAATAAGATAATAACAATCGGACTATCTTGGTATTATTAGGCGACCCGTGATTCCCGATTCCCGCTTCGACCGATTTCCGAGTTCGTTATCTTCGCAAACCGTGAGTTACACCCCTCCTTACTCTTACATTTTAAGTACTCTTTTTGGGGGAAACATGAGATCAAACTCTTTTGTGAACAATATCCTTATGTGAAACTATCGTACGTGCTTTAATCTATGTACAACGTATTGTGACCTATTTTTGGAAACTTTTGAACTATTTGAACTACCTTTCTATTTGCGGAAACTTTTGAACTATTTGAACTACCTTTCTATTTTTGGAAACTTTTGAACTATTCGAACTACCTTTCCATTTATGGAAACTTTTGAACATTGGAACTCTTTGAACACTAGAACTTTTGAACTATTTTAGAACATGGAAACATCAATTGTTCGGATTGGCTTACTTTAAACTCCCTAGGTTTGCCTCTTTGGATATTTGATTAGACAATGATAGCTTGGTTGTATTTTTGGAGCAAAACCCTAGGTGAGGATATAATGTCGTAAGTGCAAACAAACGATTTTTAGAAACGGAACGAACTAAATGCCCCGCATATTTTCATGGAACTGAACTCTCACACTATTAACACAAGCCGTTAGCATAGATTATGGGTATCGATACTTAGGAGCGGTCACTCCTTACTTATGGGTAGCAACCTGGGTACATATTGCTAAGTTCTCGCGAACTCGAACTCTAAACTGGAACTAGTGGGCAGGAACTTGACCAGAATCGGATTAGTGTGGAAAACTAAATCTTACGTATATTAAGCTTAGTGGTTGGTACAACTCAAGGATCATAGGTCTTTAATTACGCATATACTTACTTACTGTCTTACTTATGTGGATTAATCCACCGCTAGGTAATGACTACGAACTTTTTCGCTCGCTACGCTACTTGACTATGAACTTAACTTGGGAACTTAATTGAACTTATTTGAGCTCGAACTTATTTGGACTTGAACTGATCTTGAATTTAAATTATTCTTGAGTTTTAAGCACTTAAACTTATTCGGATTATTCTTAAATTTTAAGCACTTGAACTTATCGTGAATTTCTTGACTTCGAACAAATCTTGAACTTTCACGAACTTTGAACTTGTCTCGAACTCTTATGAACTTTCAAATTGAAATTTTTCTTCAATTTATAAACTGTAACTCACTCACTACGTTTCGTAGTTGACACTTTATCTCATGTTTCAGGAACTAAGCGTAAGTTATGAAGTGCATTGCTCAGGCGGGTCAAGTCTTTTATGTGAAGTGTGTCTTGGGAAAAAGACCTTATTTTGGGAATTTTTATTTAAAAACATCTTATTATGTATTATGGTCTTAACTTTGAATCTTGGTTGTAACATTGACTTGTACTTTTCAATTTAAATCTTAATGACTTGAACCGTAAATTTTAGTGTAACCCGTGAAATGATTCTTCGCTCTTCACATTCCGTGTTTCCGCTTTAGCGGGGTGTGACATTTTAATGGCGATTTTTAATTGTGAGGATGATCAGAATGATGAATGCTGTAAGTTTAAACAATTAAATTTGTTTTACAATTCATCATTGTTAAACAATTTTGATGCTTTTTTGTTTTTTCTTGATTAACTTTTAATATTTGTTTTGTTTTTATGATTTTTTTGAATTATGAGAATGATAATTGCTGTAAGTTTAAACTATTCAATTTTGTTTACAATTAATTTTTTAATTTTCAAATAAAGTAGAAATTTTATTAATTTTCAAAATTATTGAGTTTTAGTCTAACTAATAAACTTTTTTTTTTGAAATTTCATTTTTGTTTTGTTGTTTTTTTGAATATTTTTTCAGTTTTCATAAAATGCATCTTAACTTTTTTGTGTTTTTTTTATTTTTGTGTTTGTAGGTCCTGACTACATACCTAAAAAGTTTCTAATCGGTGAACAAGTAGTTGATAATGGTAAAACATATTGGTTACCAATTGCTGAAGAGTCGGTTAAGCCTTTTGAGGGTAAACATTTCGTCAATCTTGATGAAGCTTTCAAGTTTTATTTGGAGTATGCAAAAAAAGGTGGTTTTGAAGCTAGGAAAGGTACACAAAAGGCAACAAAAAATGATTTAGACGTCAAGCTTGAATACTTTGTTTGCTGTCGTGAAGGTTTTAAATCTAAGAAACCTCCGAAACTGATTCCTGTTAATTTCAGTAAGACAAATCAAACCAATCAAGAAATGGATGTTGAAGTTAATGATGATGTTACTGGTTCTAGTGGGAAGAAACAAACGCGTGAAAGGGCATCTCAAAGGTGTGGATAAGAAGCTAGTGTTAGACTTCGTGTGACTGTTGAAGGGGGTTACGAGTTATATGTATTTAACGAAAGACATAACCATGAATTGGTTCATCCTGATTATATGTTACACTTGAAATCTCAGAGGAAGTTAACTAACTTCAATAAGAGAATATTACATGATCCGGCGAATGCAGGTTTTGGTGCAGTTGTTGGATATAGAGTACTTACCAAGATTCATGGTGGGCACGAACATGTTGGTGCTACTGCAGTAGATTGTAAAAGCTACCATAGAGATGTAACTGAATATATCGGGAAGGCGGATGCACAAATGGTGATCAATATACTCCGCAAAAAGACAGAGTGTATAACTGATTTCTTCTTTGATTATTTTGTTGATGATAAAATGAGTTATGTGGTTTGTTTTGGGCCGATGATGAGATGAGGCGGTACTCTCGTGTGTTTGGTGATATTTTGTCATTCGATGCAACTTACGACTCAAATAAGTAACTCTTTTTTTTTCTTTTAAAGTATTATTTTTAAATTTTTTATGTTATTGATTAGTTTTTTTTTTTGTATGTTTAAAATTTTAATTTTGTATTCTTTTTATAGGTATAAAATGAAGTTTGTGTCGTTCACTGGTATCGACAATCACAAAAGGTCTTGTATTTTTGCTTGTGCATAGCTGTTCAAGGAGAATGTGATGGCATATGATTGGCTTCTAAAAACTTTTAAATCTTGTTATCCGAATGAACCTAAAATCGTTCTTACAGACCAAGATCCGTCCTTGAAGCAAGTTGTCCCCAAGAATTTTTTAAATGCTCGTAACAGACTATGCATATGGCATATAATGGAAAAAATTAGTACAAATGTACGTTTTTTTCTTAGTTTTTCTATTTAAAACTGCGTCTATTTTTCAAATTAGTGAAGTAGATGTGAAGATAACATATAAAATAAAAAGTCAGTTAAAAGATTGTTTTGATGTTTTGACCCGTTTGGTCACAAATTAGATGCATTTTTACAAATTAGATGCATTTTAAATATGTTTTTTCAAATTATACATCTATTATTTGTTTAATGTATATTGTCATGTTGGTCCAACAATGTGACAACCGTCCAATTCCTGGTGCATTCTATACTCTACGTCTCTTATTGTCTGCCGTTGTCTTTAACAGATCATTTACCAGAAACGCATCATTGTCGGAATCACACCCGGAATCGATTTATATAAGTCCTAATACCAAGAAAACACCTAATGAACTTTCCAAAGTTCATAACGTATCATAATAAAGAATTTTAAGTTAACGAAAAGGGTCCAACGAAACAATAACGGAAAAACAACAAAAAACAAAAATAATTACAAAAATGGTCCAGGACGCCGCACAAGGATCATGTGCGACGTCCTGGAGGTGACAGATTTGAAAATTTTGGATTTTTAAGTCTTGTCTCGATTTCTACAAATATTATACCAATCAAACTCGGTTTTTAGCCATCATTTACTGCATTGGCAGTACCTAAACACCCCCCATTATTACTTCTCTTATTTTACTTTTCATTTTCTCATTTTACATAAACTAAAACACAAAACACACACAAACTCTCTCAAGAAAACCTCCTCCATTCCATTGATTTCAACCATCAAATCTCAGTTCTAAACCATCAAAAATCGTTCAATCATCAAAGCAAACAAGGAGGAGCAAAGTATTTTCGGTTTCAAGCTTTTTCTACCGGTTTTGGAGCTTTAAATCCGTCAAAATCACAATCCATCCACTTTCATCTGGTAGATTTCTTTTAATTTACTGTTTTTACCTAAATAACAACTTGCATATAAGATCTAAAGCATAAAAATTAGTTTTTATAAAGATTTGTAACATTTTGTGGACAAAAACGATTTTAACCGAAATAACATTTAGATCTATGATTTTATGGATAAAAGTGCCTTAGAAACTGTAAAAATGAAGTTTTATTGAGTGTGGACTCATTACATGTCGGAATCTATGGTTAAAATAAAGGTTTTGCTCGAAAAACACCAAAAACACACCATGTGCGCCGTCCTTAGAGACCAGGACGACGCAGCGGGGAGATTCTGGTCACTGTGCGTTGTCCCTGAAGTCCAGGACGGCGCACAAGTCTGTTATTTTTCCAAAAACTTGTCATTTGGACGTTTTAAACTCGTATACGCTCGCTGAATTTTGTTACATATATTGAGAAACTGAGTTTGGTAAAACTAATATTATTTGTGACTTGTAATGGACTTTTTATGCTTAAATGAACTCGTTTAAATATGTTATCGTGTTATATGTATTTTGTGAGCGGAAGTGAATTTGAGTTTTTGGGAATGAAATTTGGGCGCGGAAGCGCTACCCAAATTTCGTTAGAAAAACTCCAACCATTTCAGCAACCAAAGTTACTTGTGACATGACGATAATAAACGTTAAATTGGATTTTCGGACCAAAATATAACGTTAACGGTTTCGGACTATTTTCTTGGACAATATTAACCTTGACACTTAAAGTTTAACTAAAAACTTATCTATTATATTACATATAATAACATAATAAGATAATAACAATTGAACTATCTTAGTATTATTAGGTGTTCCGTGATTCCCGGTTCCCGCTTCCGACCGTTTTCCGAGTCTTACTCTTCACAACCCGTGAGTTACAACCCCTTTATTTAATGTATTTTTGCATAACTTTTCAGGGGAAACATAAGATATAATTGTATTTTGGAAAATTTTATGAACATTTGCAACTATTGTGAACCTTTGGAAACTATTACGAATTGATTGAAACTGTTTTGAACTTTTGGAAACTATTATGAAACTATTTATCTATTTTGGAAACTTTGTGAAACTCATATGCGTAAAACATTTAATTGCCCCTATTGGCTTATTTTTAAACTTATTGGCTTGCCCCCTAATTGACTATTTGCTTCTTTTAAACTTATCGGCTTGCCCCCTAATTGGCTAAACTAGTTTATGATTACTTGTATACGAGACCAACCATTGATGAGATTATAACGCGATTCTTAAGCGCCTACTATCATTTTTGAAACAAAATTACATTAGTGCCCACCTTTTTGAAACTCTTCACACTATTAGCTTTTTAGCCGTTTAGTAATAATGGGTATCGATACTTAGGAAAGAACCGTTCCTTGCTTAGATGGCAGTCTAAGTACATGTTACTATAATCATTTATACTCCTCGTAGATAGTGCGGGGTAAGGGGCCTCACGGTTGAATAATCGGTTTAGTGTGTACACTTATGTTATAGAATGCCAAGAGGTTGATACAAGATTCTAACTAGTTACTTATCTACGCATATACACTCTTTTAGCGATTAATGTCGCAACTATTATTTTACTAAGTATTGTTACACTGGTATCCGTACAAATTTTAGGGTATTGCTATGCCCGTTGCTTCGAAACTTTTCAAAGTATACAAATTTTGGAGCGACTATACCCGTTATATGTCTTTTTGAAACTTTTGACTTTTGTATACTTAACCGAACTTTTGTCGAGAAACCTAAATTGTAACTCACTCACTACTTTATTGTAGTTGACACTTTATCTTATGTTTCAGGAAATAAAGCGTAAGTTATGAAGTGCATTGCTCAGGCGGGTCAAGCTAGTTATGTGAAGTGTAATTCGGGAAGAAGACCTTTGTTATATGGGAATTTTTATGAAAACATTTTATTATGTACTTGTTATCTTAAACTTATGGATCTTGGTTGTAACTTTTAAACATTGGTACTTTTTCGAACCGTTAATTTAGTGTAACCCGTAAAATGATTCTTTGCTCTTCACATCTCGTGTTTCCGCTTTAGCGGGGTGTGACAAACAATTTGCCCGGCTTTTTTAGTAGTTTAAAGATAGTTCTGACGTTTTGACCCGTTTGGTTACAAATTGGTCAAAATGGTGTCATAATGCTTTATAAGTTTGAACCTTGAAAAAAAAGACTTTAAAAAGGTATCTTTTTTGTTGAAATAAAGTTTTGTGTTTTAATGAATAAAATAGATGCATTTTTTACAAAATAGATGCATTTTGAAATATTTTTTTGGAAATATACATCTATTATGTGTTTTAATGAATAAATGTTTTTTATCAGGTTGGTCCAACAATTTGCAGGTATGGTTTTAAGGCAAAATTATCCAAAATTGTTTGGACCGATAAACTTATTCCTGAAGTTTTTGTTGATTGTTGGTTTGGGGTGCTTAAAATTTTTAATGTTGAAAACAATAAATGGCTATCTGATATGTTTGAATTGAGGGAAAATTGGATTCCTGCGTATTTTAGAGATTGTGAAATGTCTGGTCTCATGCGTACCTCTTCCCATACTGTCACACCCCGCTAAAGCGGAAACACGATGTGCGAAGAGCAAGAGAATCATTTCACGAGTTATAAAAGTTTGAAAAAGTTCCAATGTTCAAAAGACATAACCAAGATAATAACGTTCATGACAACGATTACATAATAAAAGGTTTAACAAAAATTCCCAAAATAACAAAGGTCTTCTCCCGAATTACACTTCACATAATAAACTTGACCCGCCCGAGCAATGTACTTCATAACTTACGCTTAGTTTCCTGAAACATGAGATAAAGTGTCAAACTACATAACGTAGTGAGTGAGTTACAGTTTATAAGTTCTTGAAAAAAGTTTCGACAAAAGTTCCGACAAGTATATATAAGTATAAGGTTTTCTTAAAATAAAGATAGCGGATAAAAGCGCTTAAAATATATATATACTTTTAAGGTAGATCATAGACAATAGATCAATATTTGTAAAAGTCAAGTTGCGGAGCAAGACGATAAATGTACGTGTGATCACCTCGGCGGTGGGATAATTCACATGGGTAAGACGATAAGTATGTATATGCGTAAGTAAACGTAACATATGATTTAAGAATTGTATCAACCACTTGGCATAATATAACGTAAGAGTTCACACTAAACCGATTAACTGGTCTGATCCGCCCCAACCTCGCACTATCAACGAAGTTTGTCTGTACTTAGTAATATGTACTTAGATAGCTAATCTAAAGTAAGGAGTGACATATCCTTAGTATCGATACCCATAATTACCAACGGCTTAAAGCTAATAGTGTGTAATGAACTGAACTGAAAACGGGGCACTTATGTAATTTTGTCAAAACTGATAGTAGGCACTTACGGCGTTTATACTCTCATCAAGGGTTTGTACATATACAATCAAAAAATCATAGTTTAAGTCAAGATGTCAAATGTCAAAGGTGCCACATAAGGCGACTGAAAATAGTTTTACATATAAGTACATTCAATGTCAAATAGTTCAATAAAGTCATAGTTCATGAAAGACATAGTTCATAAAAGTCACAGTACATAAAAGTCGTAGTACGTAAAATGTTCAAAATCATTTGATCTCATGTTTCCCCAAAAAGAGTACTTAAAAGACATAAAGTAAGGGGATGTAACTCACGGGTTGCGAAGATAACGTAAGATCGGAAAACGGTCGAACAAGCGTGCCGGGAATCACGGAACGCCTAAAGAATACCAAGATTGTTTAAGTGTTATGTTCTCATTAAGTTATTATATATAATATATAATAGATTAAATTTTAGTTAAACTTTAAGTGTCAAGGTTAAAGTGTCCAAAAATAGTCCGAAACGGTTATCGTTATGTTTTAGTCCAAAAGTCCAAAGTTGACGTTATTATCATTATGTTACATATACTTTTGGTCGCTGAAGTGTTTTAGATTTTCTAACGAAATTTGGGCAGCGCGGAACCAAAAGCCACTTTCCCGCTCACAAAACACATACACAACATAATACAATTTAAACATGTTCATTACAACATAATAAGTCTAATATATAACACAAATATAATTATTTTACCAATCTCAGTCCCAAATTAATAGTCTCGAAAAATCAGCGTGTGTACATAAGTTTTAAACGACCAAACGACAACTTTTCGGGAAATCAGCATCCCTGTGCGTCGTTCTGGACCATTGGGACGGCGCACAGAACACTTTGGTGTCCCGTTGCGTCGTCCTGGTCTGCTGGGAACGGCGCACAGGTCTGGTCAGCTTCTCATTTTTCGATTTTTCTTGCAAAAATGTTTAGTTAAGCCATAGATTTCGACATCCAATCGGTAGATACTTCATAATATAGTATATTTACCGTTTCTAAACCACTTTTAACCACAAAAACATAGATCTAAGTGTTATTTTAATAGAAATTCGTTTTTGGTATAAAATGTGTTATGAAACTTCATAAAAACTTGTTTTTATAGTTTAGATCTTACATACAACTTGTAAAAACAGTAAATATAGATAGGAAAAAGGTTTCTACCGGATGAAATAGCTTGGATGATGTTTTAGAAGTGTTTTGAGCTCCAAAAACGGTAGAAAAGCTTTGAAACCGAAATAGACTTGATCCCCTTGCTTCCTCTTGAGGTTAGAACGATTTTTGTGTAAAGTTTTAGTGGATTTGATGGCTAAAAATCACTGGAAATGGAGTGTTCTTGAGATGAGTTTGAGGACTGGATATTGCAGTAAATGAAAAATGAAAAGGAAATAAAGGAAATAATAATAATGGACTTTGGGGACTGGATATTGCAGTAAATGATTGTAAAAAAAAACGAGTTTGATTGGTATTAAGTTTGTACAAATCGAGACAAGTCTTAAAAATTAATAAATTTCGGAACTACACATCCATGACGTCGCACAAGGGGGGTCTGTGCGGCGTCCTGGCTCATTTTTGTAATTATTTTCTGATTTTTCGTTTTTGCGTTTTGTTTCGTTGGACCTTTTCGTTAACTGAAAGTTCTTAATTATGATACGTTATGAACTTAGTAAAGTTCCTTAGGTGATTTCTTGGTATTAGGACTTATATAATTTGATTCCAAGAGTGATTCCGACACTGACGCGTTTCCGGTAAAAGTACAGTTAAAGATAGCGAGACATTTAAAGAGACATAGAGTGTAAAATGCACTTGAAGTTTTGACGGTTGTCACACGTTCAGAAAGTGAGAATCATGTTTTTGGACAACTTATGAGTGCTAGTTCTACTTTAGTTGAATTTTTTACTAGGTTCGAAACTGCAATTCTGTGGCGGAGATTTAACTATTCAAAGAATCAACATGAGTCTAGTTACACCACACCGGAGTTTACACTAAATACGGAAATTGAGAAAGATGTTGCCTTGATATACACTCGTTCTGTTTTCTATGATGTACAAAAGGAAATGATTGCATCTTCTAATCATTGTATGTCAATGAGTTACTCTATCTCTAAAGGGATTAAGAAGTTAATAATTGTCGATAATAGTGTTAAGTGGACAGAAATTGATGAAACAATTGATAGGGAAATTGCACCAAATTTCTTTGATGAGCTTATTCCAACCCAAAGCCTGGTATGTTTCTATATTATATATATATATTTTTCCCCCTTTTTTGAAATCGTTTTTTTTTATGAAGTGCAGTTTTTTTTCTAATTTTATGTAGGTTTCATTTAATCAAAGTCAAGGGGAAATAGTTTGTACTTGCAGAAAGTTCGAGAGATTTGGTTTATTGTGTAGACATATATTTTATGTCTTAAGAATGTGCAAAGTTGAGAACTTTCCGAAGAAATATATATGCAAGCGTTGGACTGTAGATGTTCTACCACCAAAAAGTTTAGGAGTTGATGTTAACACAAATAGAAGACAACAAAACCCGGAACTTTTACGAGATATCTTTATCAAAGTTGACAAGTCTATTGATCTTTTGTTGCCAAATACCGAAAAGTTGTCGACGTATCGAGATAGTTTGAATTTGCTTCTTCAAAAAATACAAGAAGATGTTGGATTAGATTCAATTGCTGAACCAAAAGAATTTATTGGTGCTATGATGGGATTGGAAGTACCTAAAAATGTTGACGTTTTTGCACCATCAGGAGTTAGGAATAAAGGTCAAAGGAGGAAAAGGATAAAAAGTTCTCGTGAAAAATCTATGAAAAAGGTAAAAAAAAAAAAAAAAAAAAAAAAAAAAAAAAAGGCAGTGTAAAAAGTGTTTTGAGTATAAACATGATTTTCGGAATTGTGAAGCATGTCATGAGGCGAAACGGCTAAAGAAGATTTCTAAAGAACAGCAGAGAACAGAAAGAGCTTCATCATCTAACTTTGAAGATTTGTTTACCTCTTCAGATTATGATTCTTCATCAAATTACACTTCTATATCTGATATGGATTGTTGAATCAATTGTTGATTTACCCAGTTTTTCTTTATAACATTTTTCATCAAAAAAGAATAAAAGTTGTTGATACATTTAATCATTCAGTGATGATTTTAGGTTATGAATTATTTTACCAGATTGACAATTTTCACAGGTTTTCATTTTGTATCATTTTTTTGAATTTAGAATTAATTTTGCATTAACTAGTTTTACAAGTCCACATTAGTTTTGTTATGCATTTTAAAAAAGTCAGTTTAAAGATACTTTTGTCGTTTTGACCCGTTTGGTTACAAATGGGTCAAAATGGTCTCATAATGCTTTTTATAAGTTTGAACCTTGAAAAGAAAGATGGGATATTAGATTTTATAAAGGTATCTTTGCTGAAATAAAGTTTCAGGTTGGCTTGAAAACTAACCTATGACAAATTAGATGCATATATTACAAATTAGATTCATTTTTGAAATATGGTTTTGAAATTATACATCTATTATTTTTTTATAAAAAGGTTTATCAGTTTGGTCCAACATTTTGCAGGGCTGTTTTAGTAAAGATAGTATTGTTGTTTTGACCCGTTTGGTTACAAATGGGTCAAAATGGTCTCATAATGCTTTTTATAAGTTTGAACCTTGAAGAAAAAGATGGGATATTAGATTTGATAAAGGTATCTTTGCTGAAATAAAGTTTCTGTCATAGGTTGGATTGAAAACTGACCTATGACAAATTAGATGCATATGTTAAAAATTAGATGCATTTTTGATATAAGGTTTTGAAATTATACATCTATTATTTTTTTAATGTAAAATATTTATCAGTTTGGTCCAACATTTTGTAGGGCTGTTTTAGTAGTTTAAAGATAGATTTGACGTTTTGACCCGATTGGTTACAAATGGGTCAAAATGGTGTCATAATGCTTTATAAGTTTGAACCTTGAAAAAAAAGATTGGATATAAGATTTTAAAAAGGTATCTTTGCTCAAATAAATTTTGTGTCATAGTTTGGTTTGAAAACTGACCTATGACAAATTAGATGCATTTTTGAAATATGGTTTTAGAAAATATACATCTATTATGTGTTTCAATGTATAAATGTTTTTTTATTAGCTTGGTCCAACAAATTGCATGGTTGTTTTAGTAGTTTAAAGATTGTGCTGATGTTTTGACCCGTTTGGTTTCAAATGGGTCAAAATGATGTCATAATATTTTTATAAGTTTTGAACCTTGAAAAAAAAGTTGCTATATAAGATTGAAAAAAGGTATCTTTTTGCTGAAATGAAGTTTTGTGTCATAGGGTTGGTTTGAAAACTGACCTATGGCAAATAAGATGCATATTTTACAAATTAGATGCATTTTCAAATATGGTTTGAAAATATACATCTAATTTATTCAAAAATCAAAAGTCAATCAATAGCATGAAACAATACAATTCAAACTAATACCAAAATAAACTAATATTCATATCCATAATCCATAATATGAACATACAATTATAAAATTCCAAAATCCATAATCCATACTTTTCATCATACTAATTCAGAGTAGTTCAACAGTCATTTTGTAAAATATGCAACAGTTTTTGAAATTTCTGAACTTCGGATTTACTTTGTCGCTCGAGCTTCAACTCTCTCAACTGCATCTTCAACATACTTTGATTTTTGTTCCGTTGACAAATTTTCATAAGCTGACACTTCAGCAAGTACATAATCTTTCATTATATTCACCTCACTTGTCAGAATTCTATTAACATACCTGTAACGGAGTTTTTCAAGTTGGTCAATCTGCTTCCTACTTTTTTCCGTATAATGACAAGATTTCCACTCTTTAAGATTTACGGTGTTCAACGTTTCCATTTGCCTGATTGCAAAAACTCCACAATCCAAAACATTTTCTTCTGTAGTCCAACTGATTTCAACTTTTGAAGCAGTAACCAAGCTCAAATCGTTTGCATGATTATTTTTACAATACGCAAGGTACTGTGAAAACAATGGAATCTACAAAAACAAATCACATTTTTTTTGTTTATTTGATTATAATGCATTTTATGAAAATAAAAAAATTAAAAATAAACTTACCAGCACATCAAGAACATTATCGTATTTTGTTGTTTGTGCTTCTCGATTCTTAATGTTGTCTATCACAATCACCTTACTGCTTTTTATGAAGATGCAAATCACATAAAAATGATTTTTCTTGCAGATTGGGAAAAACACCTAATAAATAAAAACAAAATATATTATCAGTTTTTTAATTGAAGTATTTTAATGTTTATTAATATAATTTTTTTTTACGATATCTGCAGTATTCATATGAACTCTTGTATTCACCAAATAAGAATTAATTTCATCTCTGAATATCACCCACTTTTCATCCTTCGTCAATTTATTCTCAAACATCATCTCGTTACACTTCATCAGACATCATATGGAGGAAAATATATACATTAAACATTTGTAAAGATGCATATTTTTGAAAAATTTAAATTCATGTTTTATAAAAGAGACATACCATAAGAGATGTTCCAAAAAAAATCCGCGATGGACGTTGTTTATCTTTAAACTTTTCTTCAAAATTCAACACAATCGGCATACTATCAACTACAGCAGCATTTACACCTGGTATTAAACTTTCAATTTCAACTCTTGTCGCTCCAAATCCAGTTTTAGTTTTGAAGATGTAATCACTATAAAAAAAACAACAAACAGTTGTTTTTTTTAACACTTTTAACATTGAGAATATAGAAAATTATATATACCATGTAACAAATAAATGAACTTACAATTTGGGTTTTACAGATGTGAATATGCATTATGCCACTCGAATTTCACTTGCAGTTAGCTTTTGATTAATGCTCGAAACTCTCGACTTATATGGTGATTTTAATGAGTCTCCAGGATTTTTCGTTCTAACTGGTCTCTCATTGTTATCAATATCATTTATCTTCTTCACTTGCTTCATTTTTTCCACAACTAGAGAATTCAATGCCACCGGTGTCTTATTTTTGAAATCTTTTTGTTGTCCTGAATCCATAACGATTTTCCCAAATCTCCCTATTATTTCATCTGGTGTTTTATAAACTCGATCTTGGTTTATTCCTTCCTGGTTCTTATTCAACTTTTCACCGGATACATCAATAAACTCGTTGATAACAGTTTCTTCACTATCAAAATCAATACTTGTATCAACATTGTTTCGGTTCAAAGTTCTCTTGTCATTTTCATATTATGTTTCACATTCAGTCACCATAGCTATCATTATTTCCGTTTCCGTTGGACTATGTTCTTCATTTCGCACCAACTCAATGTTTGCTTCGTTTAAACTTTCATATTGTTTTTCTTCTTCGGTAACAGATTCAATTACATTTACATTTTTTCCCGCTTCTTCAGTACTTTCTTCATTAAACCTTCCATCTTCTTCCATCTCTTTCACAACTCCCATTATTATTACATTTTCGTTTGAATTCTTGCGGTTTAGACACTCACATGGTAATTTTACATCGTTACAAATTTGCACCTCCATTTGTTGGATTTCAGCATTTTAGGAAATTGTATCTTTGCAATTTTCAGATTATTAATCAGTTCATTGTTTTTCTTATCCAATTGTACAAGCACATCCTGTTTGTTCAAATAAAGGATAATTTAATTATTAGTATCCAAATGTAAACTTCAATAAGTATATCTTATTTTAATATATATGTATTAAAAAGTGCATCTAATAGTTTTTATTACAACTTTTTTCCATTGGTTATACAAACATAAAAAATAAAAAATAAAAACTCTAACATTACCTTAACATTTAAGTTTCCATCATCACATTCTGCATTTTCACTGACTAACGGTTTAGTTGCAGGTTTTTCGTCATTTAGGTCCTGTTCTCTATTGATTCTTTCATCTGATCAAATATTTTTTTAAGATTGTTTCAAAAAAAATTTAGTAAGATATTAATTTTTTTTAATAAGAATGTGCTTACTTTCATTAAAGAAATCATTTCCTTCAAAGCTGTTTTGCAAGCATCATCTTGATTTAAATCATCATCTTGATTTTGTCCGCCAACATCTTCTTCTTCTGTAATTTAAGATATAAAAAAAAATTGTATTAAAAAATTATTTGTTGTTGATTTCAAAAAAATATGTTTAGGTTTTTTAACCTGTTGAATAGGATGCGTCAGATGCAGTTTTATTTTGCTCTTCAAACGCAAATTTATCTAAACTTCATTGACAACTAATAACTTTTTTTCATATTTTTTAAAAATCTTTGACTTCCAAAAAGGCATTGTTGGCCTAAGTCCTCTAGAATTTTTCCTATTGAACTTCATGTGGTGAAGAAATAGAACCTACAAAACAAAATTAGTAAAGTTCTATTACTTTCAAAATCTAGAGTAAAGAATTTAGATTAAATAATTTATACCGTTAGAAACACATGAGGTCCAATATACAAGTTGCAGTCATCATCTTTGTCCCATCCGTTTTTGCTCCTTTTTAAACAGTTAAAAGCATACCCACACCAATCCATTTTTTGATATTTTTCAAATCTTGAATGCACGGTAAGAACTTTTGGTTAACAGTACCACATGTTACTCCCTCTACCATTACTGCCATGATAAGCACCAATATATTCAACTTAAACATTCTATTTGCTATCTTGCTTTTCTGAATTTTATCAGCCACATTTTGAGTATATATCCTTTGAACCCCTTTTTCTGGCATTGGATACTGTTTCCTCCAGCTGTCTATAACAGCTGAATTTCTTATTCTAGCTTTTGCAACGGCTTTAACTTCAATATCTCCTAATGGTAATCCAATAACATCATGAACAATCTTCCTTGTGATTGTTATTTTTTCTTTACCAAATCGTATCTCACATGATTCTGCATCCAACCTATCTACTACAAGATATGCTAAAGTCAACGGCACAGTTTGAAGATCAAAATTTAAAAAACATCCAAAACCCATTTCTTTAACTGCTTCCTTTTGTTCTAGAGTTACACCTTTCATAGTTTTAACTAAAGGTCTCGCACTTTGTCTCGTCTTTAAAGATTTTAGGCATGCTTCTTTCTTTAAAACACATCTCTTTCTTATGATCTTTGTCTCGTCAGTTGAAATAACACGATCATCTTCTTTCTTCTTTACATTCAACTTTTGCTTTTTCTTTGGTGTTGTTTTCACAAACTCATGATCTACATCTTTCACAGGGACATCTTTTTTTGATTCTCTTACAAACGAATAAATACGATCACTTACTTTCTTCTTTGCAATTGATTTTTTCCTCTTCTTTGGTGTAGTTTTTTCGAAATCTTTCTTTGTATTAACTTTTGTGCTATCAATACTATCATTTTCATTCTCATGCTGATCAGAAGTTTCTTTATCAACTAATGTTTCCTTTGTTTTTTTGCTTTTCCTTGTATCTAAAACGTATATGTCATAGAAACAAAAATATGTTACTAAAATAATCCTTCTACATAATAACTAATAACAAAAACACAATATATCTAAATGCCAACTGCATCTACACTACTATATTCAATATGCATCTAATTCATTAAGTTCAAAAATACATCTATATGCCAATTGCATCTACACAACTATCTTCAATATGCATCTAATTCATTAAGTTCAAAAATACATCTACATGCCAACTGCATTTACACTACTATTTTTAATATGCATCTAATTCATTAAAACATCCTCACTCGTTAAGCTTTTTACACTAGTATTTTCAATTAAGTTCAAATATATATCTACATGCCAACTAATTCATTAAGTTCCAATATGCATCTAGTTCTTTAATTGATAAACACTACTATTTTCAATATGCATCTAATTCATTAAGTTCAAAAATATATCTACATGCCAACTGTATCTACACTACTATATTCAATATGCATCTAATTCATTAAGTTCAAAAATACATCTATATGCCAACTGCATCTACACTACTATCTTCAATATGCATCTAATTCATTAAGTTCAAAAATACATCTACATGCCAACTGCATTTACACTACTATCTTCAATATGCATCTATTTCATTAAAACATCCTCACTCATTAAGATTTTTACACTAGTATTTTCAATTAAGTTCAAAAATATATCTACACGCCAACTAATTCATTAAGTTCAAATATGCATCTAATTCATTAATTTGATGAAGAAACTTCTGCCAACAAAATAAACACTACTATTTCAATATGTATCTAATTTATTAAGTTCAAAAAAATATTTACATGCCAACTGCATCTACACTACTATATTCAATATGCATCTAATTCATTAAGTTCAAAAATACATCTATATGCTAACTGCATCTCTATACTACTATCTTTCAATATGCATCTAATTCAATAAGTTCAAAAATATATCTACATGCCAAATGCATCTACACTACTGTCACACCCCGCTATAGCGGAAAAACGGAATGTGAGAGCTGGAATATCATTACACGGTTATAAGCAAATTAAACGATTCAAGTCATTTCATTAAAAATAAAATAGTTCAAGATTTAAAACAACCAAGCAGTTCTCAATTTAAATTCAAGTACAAATACAAGTTCCAAAATAAAATTCCCACAATATAAGGTCTTTCCCAAGGTGCGCCTCACGTAACCATAGTGACCCTTCCTTGCCATGCATCCCGACACTTACACCAATTTCCTGAAACATAAGATAAAGTGTCAACTACATAAGGTAGTGAGTGAGTTACAGTTTAGAGTTTCGACAAAAGTTTCCAAGAATAGAAAAATATATATATACATAATGACGTCATAAGTAGAAAGGAACGGAGCGAAGCTAGAATATATATATGAAATAGTAAAAGGTTTCGTACACACGCAAGTAAAACAAATAAAACTCGTATAAATAAAGTTGAAGCGGAATCCATCGCTAAAAAGGTATATGCGTAGGTAATATGTGCTTAACTAAATTAGTAACTCGTATCAATCACTTGGCATAATATAAATAGTAAGTATACACTAAACCGATTGTCTGGTCAGGATCTAGCCCCAAAATGTTTCATTGAGTTTCCAACTGAATCTTAGTAATATGTACTTGGGTCGCTAACCCTGAGTAAGGAGTGACCTCTCCTAAGTATCGATACTCATAATACTAACGGCTATTGCTAATAGTGTGTAAAGTTTCCGAGTCCAAAACGGGGCAACTGAGTTCTGTTTCTAAAAATAGTAGGCACTTACGGGTTTATATTTCCATAAAGGATTGGTTGCTCTAACAAGTATCCTAACTTTAGTTAACCAATTAAGGAGTAACAACACATATACGCATAATAGTTTCACAAGTTTCCAAGTTTCCAAAGTTTCAATAAAGTTTCCAAAGTTTCAATAAAGTTTCCAAGTTTCCAAAGAGTTTCACGTTTCATACAAGTTTCCAAAGTTTACGAGTTTCATAAGTTTCAAAATGTTTCAAAGTTTCACACAAGTTTCCAAAGTTTCAATAAAGTTTCATAGTTTCAAAAGTTTCAACGAATCACAAATAGTTTCGAAAGTTACATAGCATATAATCTTATGTTTCCCCCAAATAATGTTTAAAAGCATAAAGTAAAACAAAGTGGGGTTGTAACTCACTGTTTGCGAAGAAAAGTAAGAACAAGCGCGGACGGAACGGAATACGTCGGGAATCAAAGATAACCTAAAACACTGGAATATTGTATAAGTTTTATTAGTATAATTCAAGTTATGTTAAGTTTCAATTTAACATTTTAAATCCCGAATTCTTATACTTTAGATTCTGTCCCAAAAGAGTGTTACGGAAAAATTATATGACTAAGTGTGTTCGTGTACGTTTTAAAGTCCGATAAGTCCAATTAAGTCCAAAAGTGTCAAAGTTCGAAGTCAAAGTGTATAAGTCCCGTAAATAATAAGTTACTGAATTTGGAATATATTTTACGGTGAAATTTGGGCAGCGCTTCCGCGCTATAAAAATTAAGTCCATTTTCAAAACACTTTCCCGCTTTAAAACATGTAATATAACCAATAAGAACGATAATACAATGTTTCAATTCAAAAAGCTTTCCCAAACGGTTTCTTTATCAAAACAGTGAGCTTTCCAAAATATATACTCTGTGATAACTTATTTTAGCTTATTTTTACGTTTAAAGCCCTTAAAACGACATATTTTACGAACAGCAGGATCCAGGCGGCGGCTGGAGACTCTCAGCCGCCGGCTGGACTTTAGCCGTCGGCTGAGAGCCTTCAGCCGCCGGCCAGAGGCCTTCGGCCAGTTTCTAGATTTTGTTATTTTTCGATTTTTAGCTCGTTTTAGTGTTAGATTCGAACATGCAAACTGTTATTTATCAAATATATATGCTTTTAGAGTAAAGTCACTGTTTCTTTTAGATTTGTATGTTAAAAATGTAGATCTAATGTAAAAACTCGTTTTTAAGCAAGAAAACGTTTTAGATCTTTATAAAAACATATTTCAAGTTTATGGATCTTACATGCAACCAGAGATTTAAGTAAAAAGAGTAAAATAAAGAAGTTCTACCGAAGGAAAATGCTTTGGATTGGTTGGATGAGTTCCTAGCTTCAAAATGTATGCAAATCTTCTTCAAAACCCCGATTTAAACCTTCTCCTTTGATACCCTTTTCTTTAGGACGATTTGTATAAGGTTTTTATGGACGAATTTGTGTTTTAGTTTCTGTTTTGATGGTGGAAATCACTGGATTTTGCTATGTGTTTTTAGAGAAAATTGTAGAGAGAGAGTGACTAGGTGTTTTGTGTGTGTGTTTGATTCAAATGAAATGAGAGAGATGTTAGAGTGGTGTGGGAAAGGGCCAAGACTGGCCTAGGGACTCAAAATGGCAGTTGTCTTGGTCCAATCCCGTAATAAATTCGTTTCCCAATCAAAAGACATGCAAAAATGAGTCACCATCCACTGGACAGCGGCTTTCAGCAGCCGGCTGACCATATTCAGCCGTCGGCTGGAAGGTTTTTCCAGCACGGTGACGTTTTAAGTTTTCCGTTATTGTTAGTTAAGGACCAGAATCTTTTATTAGTTTCCGTTATGAACTTAGTCAAGTTCTTGTATAGTTTATTTGGTGTTAGGATTTATAGATTGATTCCGACTTTGGTTCCGACAAATAAAGACTCAACAAGTACGAACTAGAATGATATGTACACGATAACAAGAGTAACTAGAGATTCGAACCGATATAGTAACTGAGAATCACCTGAATTTTAGACGGTTGTCACATCATCCCCGGGTTGAAAGAAATTTCGTCCCGAAATTTGACTCGTCCCATCAGGTAGAAGTATCTTTGAACAAATGCGGATACTTTTGACGTATCTGGTCTTCACGTTCCCATGTGAATTCGTGACCACGTCGGGAGTTCCAACGAACCTTGACAATAGGAACTCGGCTTTGTCTGAGTTGCTTGACCTCTCGGTCTACAACTTCAAGCGGTTCCTCGATGAAATTGAGCTTGTTGTCGATCTTGACCTCGTCGAGTGAGATGACGATGGTCTCATCAGATAAACACTTTTTCAAGTGCGAGACATGGAACACGTTATGAACATTGGAAAGAACTTGCGGAAGTTGAAGTCGATACGCTACTGGACCAATACGCTCGATAACTTCAAATGGTCCGGTGTACCTTGGGCTTAGCTTGCCGCGTTTCCCGAAACGAACTACCCCTTTCCATGGCGATACTTTAAGAAGCACCCGATCGCCAACCTGGAACTCGAGGGGTTTCCTTCGGTTATCGGCGTAGCTCTTCTGCCGAGTACGGGACGTCTTCAGTCGTTCTCTGATGGTGGTGATCTTGTCGATGGTTTCCTGAACGATGTCGAGCCTTGTGAGTTGTCGATCACCGGCTTCTAGCCAACAAAGCGGCGACCGGCACTTACGTCCATATAAGGCCTCGAACGGAGCACACTTAATGCTAGCGTGGTAACTGTTGTTGTAGGAGAACTCGACCAAGGGAAGGTGAGTATCCCAACTTCCTCCGAAGTCAACTACGCATGCTCTAAGCATATCTTCCAGTGTTTGGATCGTCCTCTCGCTTTGACCGTCGGTCTGAGGGTGGTAAGCTGTGCTAAGGTCTAGTCGCGTCCCGAGAGATTTCTGAAGCGCGTTCCAAAAGCGGGACGTGAATCGACTATCCCTGTCAGAGATGATGGAGAGAGGTGTTCCGTGGCGAGAGATGATCTCATTAATATAGATTTGCGCGAATTTCTCCATCGAGTGAGTTTCTCGTACCGGCAAGAAATGAGCAGACTTCGTCAATCGGTCCACAATTACCCAAATTGTGTCGTTACCCTTTGCCGTCCGGGGTAACTTGGTAATGAAATCCATGGAGATTTGTTCCCACTTCCACATAGGAATCTCCGGTTGCTGCAGTAGTCCTGAGGGCTTCTGGTATTCCGCCTTGACCTTGGAGCAAGTAAGGCACTTGGCTACGTACAAGGCGATATCCTTCTTCATGCCCGGCCACCAGTAATACTCCCTAAGGTCCTTGTACAACTTGTCGGATCCGGGGTGGATGGAGTATCGGGAACGGTGGCCTTCATCCAGAATTAACTTGCGAAGATCTTCAGATTTCGGTATCCAGGCTCGGCCCTTGAAGTAATGAATTCTGTCGGATTCGGGTTCGAACTCCTTCTCATGATTGTGCAATGTTTCTCCCTTTAGGTTCTCGGGCTTCAACGCTTCTCGCTGAGCCTCGGCGATTTGCGTTTGAAGGTTAGTCTGAATCTGGATACCTAAAGCTCTAACCCGAGATGGTCTCACCCTTTCCTTCCGACTCAGGGCGACTGCTACTACGTTTGCTTTACCCGGGTGGTACTTGATCTCGCAATCGTAGTCACTCAGCAGTTCGATCCATCTCCTCTGCCTCATGTTGAGCATCTTCTGGTCTAGAATGTGTTGAAGACTCTTATGATCCGTGAAAACCGTGCACTTAGTACCATACAAATAGTGTCTCCAGATCTTTAATGCAAATACGACTGCTCCCAGTTCTAGGTCGTGAGTAGTGTAGTTCTGTTCGTGTACCTTGAGTTGCCTCGAAGCGTAGGCGATGACTTTATCTTTCTGCATAAGGACACACCCAAGTCCTTGATGGGATGCATCGCAGAATACCACGAAGTTATCCGTACCCTCTGGTAGAGACAAAATCGGTGCGTGGCAAAGCTGGTGCTTAAGTTTCTAGAAGGATTCCTCTTGCTTCGTACCCCAAACAAAATCCTTGTCCTTCTGAGTGAGCTCGGTGAGTGGCTTAGCGATCTTCGAGAAATTCTCGATGAACCTTCGATAGTAGCCGGCCAACCCTAGGAATTGACGAATTTCCGTAGGAGTCGTCGGGGCTTGCCATTTCTCGATCGCTTCTATCTTAGCCGGATCTACATGGATCCCTTCTTGGTTGACCACATGACCGAGGAAATGTAATTCCCGGAGCCAGAATTCACACTTAGAGAATTTGGGGTACAGTTTCTGTTCTCGGAGGAGTTCTAAGATGAGTTTCAGGTGTTTCGCGTGGTCCTCCTTGTTTCTCGAGTAGATAAGAATGTCATCAATGAACACGATCACGAATTTGTCCAAATAAGGTCTACACACCCTGTTCATCAAGTCCATGAACACCGCTGGTGCGTTGGTTAAACCGAATGGCATGACAAGGAATTCGTAATGACCGTAACGAGTACGAAAAGCGGTTTTAGGGATGTCGGTCTCGCTGACACGAACTTGATGATAACCCGAACGTAGGTCGATTTTCGAGAAGTAAGTTGCACCCTGCAACTGGTCGAAAAGGTCATCGATCCTCAGGAGTGGGTATCGGTTCTTAACGGTCAGCTTGTTCAGTTTGCGGTAGTCGATGCACATACGAAAGGATCCGTCTTTCTTTTTAACGAAGAGTATTGGGGATCCCCAGGGGGACGAGCTTGGACGAATAAGACCATGATCCAAGAGTTCCTGAAGCTATTTAGACAGCTCTTGCATTTTCGGTGGGGCTAGACGATACGGTGTTCTAGCGACCGGTGCTGCACCAGGAACGAGGTCTATCCGGAATTCCACTTGTCGATGCGGAGGTAGCCCGGGCAAATCTTCGGGAAAGACTTCAGGGTGATCCTTGACTACTGGAATGTCTTGAATACGGATCTCCTTGGGTTTACGTTCGACAACGTGGGCAAGAAACGCGTCACAGTCCTTTTCGAGGTACTTGCGCATTTTCATGGACGACACGATACGGAGTGGTCGTCCGGGTTTGTCTCCTTGACCAACTAAAGTTTCGGTGTCAGAGAGAGGTATGCGGATAAGTTTGTCAAAACAGACGATCTCGGCTCGGAAACGAGAGAGCCAGTCCATTCCGACGATCACATCAAAGCTTTTCAGCTCGATTGGAATTAAATCGGTAGGGAAGGTCTTGTCAGACAGGCATATGGAACATCCTATGATTATATCCTTAGCTTCGAACTCCTGACCGTTAGCGTATTCTATGGTGAAGCTATCCTTAAGAACCTTAGATCCTAAGTTAACGAGGGGTCTAAATTCTAAGGACACAAAGCTTCTTTCAGCTCCTGAGTCGAACAAAACTGATGCATAATGGTTATTAACAGGAAACGTACCGTTCACCGCATTCGGATCCTGTCGAGCCTCCTCAGCTGTGAGTGCGAATGCACGTCCTCGACCTCGCCCTCCTTGGTTTGGTTGGGCGTTTCGGAGTCTTGGACAAGCGTTCCGGGAGTGCTGGTCACTTCCGCACTCGAAGCACACCGGCTTCTGCCCTGGAGCTACCAACCTGTCCGGGCAATACTTAGCAAAGTGCCCTTCCTTCTGGCATCTCAAGCACACTGGACAGTTACCGAGGTGGTGGAAATTGCACTTATTGCACTTGGGGTTCGTCCCCGTGTATCGATTTCCAGCTGGTGGTGGTGGCGGTGGCGGTGCTACAGCTGCTATGGCAAGGTTGCGGGTGGTCTTCTTCTTCTTGTTCCTATCACTCCGCCTTGGGGTCTGATCGGATTTCCTTTTCTCACCAGACTCCTTCTTGGAGGATGTCGGAGCGGTGAGTAGGTTACTTGTGAGGCGGTGAGCTAGGATGATAGCACTCTGAAGGGTCTGGGGTTCCGCTGTGATGACCATTCCTCTGATTTCAGGAACAAGAACGGAGACATAACGGTCGATCTTGTTCTCTTCAGGAGTCACTAGCCTGGGGACCAGTCGGGCCAACTCGTGGAATCGGGTAGTGTACCCTTCGATGTCGTTTCCGACCATCTCGTGATCCCAGAGCTCAGCCTCGAGCTTTTTGATTTCCCCTTTGGGGCAGTACTCCTCAATCAGCAGATTCCTGAATTGATCCCAGGTGAGAGCATAAGCGGTCTCGCATCCTCTGTTGCGGACCACATTGTTCCACCAAGTCAGTGCTTTTCCGTGCAGCACGCAGGAGGCGTACTGTACTTTAACAGCTTCGGCACATCCGCTGATGTGCAGCACCGACTCGATGCTCTCAAACCAGGACACCAGTCCTACGGCACCAGTCGTGCCATTGAACTCCTTAGGCTTACACTCCATGAAGCTCTTGTAGGTGCAAGCAGGTGGGTTTGGGTGTTGGTTCTGGTTCTGGTGGTTGTTCTGATGTTGTTGTTGCTGCTGCTGCTGCTGTTGCTGTTGCTGCTGGTGATGGTTGTTGACGTTAGCATTGATCCCAGCAGTGATCTGGGCGATCATGTTGGGCATCGCTGCGTTCAACTGTTCAGCGACTTGTTCAGCGATGATACTGGCATTGGTACGGGGTGCCATGATTCTACAACAGACAACAGATTCAGTGTAGAAACGCACGATTAGAGTATGATAAGAATATAATCCAATGAACAAGTTAACAATCACGCAAGAGTAAAGTAATAGAACAGATAGTACACAGGTTTCAAGAGATTCACATGACAAGGATTCATACGCAAGAAAATGATTCAACCACAGTATAAGATTCACAAGACAAAGTAATAATAGATAATAAAAGATGGAACTTCATTCATTACGATAACAAGGTTTAGTACAAGGTTCAAAATAGAAAAGAAGTACAGTACAATACAATAAGGAAAATAATGGAAATGGCTCGAAGCTGTGTACATTGAAAATTACAACTCGGCCTTCAGTACATAATAAAGGAAATGAACTAACGGCGCCTCTCGAGGAACATCTTGGCGATGACAACCGCCAACAGGGTCCCCATGATCAGACAAACTCCGACCAAACGCTGCACCGTTCGGGCTGTGGCCTGAACTGCAGCAAGGTGTCACAGTGCCTACTCCGATAACCGATGCGCGGCATCGGAGACTTCACAAAGGAGCAGCCCTTGTTGTTGGGCTTCCTCTGAAAGTCCTCTTACCTCGCGGTGGAGGTGCAGGAAAGCGGCAGGAGGGGGAAGCTGTGGGGTAGGCGGCATCCTCTGCCTTGCTGCTTCAGCGTCTCGAGCCCGCTGCATCTCCTCTCGCTCGAGCTGTCGCTCCCACGAGTAATGGTCCATCATCGAGGTGCGTGGAGCCTCGGGAGGTGGGTGCCCGAATGGAAGATGGGGTGGTGCAGGCCTGGACGGGCCGTCCTGCTGCGCCGCCATCCTATCGGGTAAACGACCCAGAAGAATCACCTGCTTACGTGCCGTCATGAAGACACGTGGTCCACGGCGCTGTGGTGGCGCGACAACGGGGGCCGGTGGAGGTGGTAATACCGACCTCGGGCTAGACCCGATGCTGCTTGACACAGCCATGGAGGTATCCTCCGTGGGGTCCGTAGTCTGATGACGGAGACTTTCCGAGGCGGTATGGCCCTCGGATGGCTCGTGTGACGACGCGGCTCTGTGCTGGGACCGGGACTGGGAACGCGAGGGGGATCGTGAGCTTGATGACCGAGACATGACGGATCTGCGACGTAAAGAGTTTCGTAAGTACATGAACAAGATAATGTTAAAGGAAATATGTAAGGAATGCAAGTAAGGGTCAATCACGTGAGGTTGGGAATAGTAAGACCGAGAATTTTTCGACTCAAAACCGTTTAACATTAGTAATTATGTTCCGTCCTTGCATAAGTCATTTTGAACTAGGCAGGGGTGATCAGGCCATGCGTAGTTAAAAACAATCATGCAATCGCGAAATTAATTCTCTAAAGCTTTTGAACCCACAATGATTTTCCGAAAAGCCTTGGTTATAGTTTGGTTTCAAAAACTTTTTGGAAATTTCTAAAACCGTTTTCACTATAACCTGTGCTCTGATACCAAGTCTGTCACACCCCGCTATAGCGGGGTGTGACAACTACTATCTTCAATATGCATCTAATTCATTAAGTTAAAAAATACATCTATATGCCAACTGCATCTACACTACTATTTTTCAATATGCATCTAATTCATTAAGTTCAAAAATACATCTACATGCCAACTGCATCTACACTACTATCTTCAATATGCATCTAATTCATTAAGTTCAAAAATACATCTATATGTCAACTTCATCTACACTACTATCTTCAATATGCATCTAATTCATTAAGTTCAAAAATACATCTATATGTCAACTACATCTACACTACTATCTTCAATATGCATCTAATTCATTAAGTTCAAAAATACATCTATATGTCAACTGCATCTACACTACTATCTTTCAATATGCATCTAATTAATTAAGTTCAATATGCATCAAATTCATTAAGATTATAACAAAAATTCTAAGTAATAATTAAGATTAAAAAAATTGAAATAAAACATTACATTCTGGGTTCATTTCGGGTGTAGATTCGCTCTCAGTAATCGAAAGCACTTTATCGGATGAGGTGGTATCTTCATCGACTAATTCCAATTTTTGTGTGTTTTTGCTCAGATCTGTATACAAAATTATTGTAAAAATTAGCAAATAAATAACAAAAATAAGGAATATAAACTGTATTGATCGATGTTTCACTTACTAAATTTGAAATTGATATTGATCGATGTTTCTCCTGAACTTTTTCTAGGTTTTTTAGGATTTTTCATTGTGTTTTTGATGAATTTGTGGAACAATTAGGCGAATATAAGTTGTTTAAAAGAAAACCAATTACACCCGTAAGTTCCTTTATTTACGTAAATGCCACCGCGAGGTTTGATCTAAAATATTAAATCGGACGGCTAGAAATGGTTCTTACCGTTTGTACGTTAAGGCATGTTTTAATATATACATATATATATATATATATATATATATATATATATATATATATATATATATATATATATATATATATATATATATATATATATATTAAAATTAGTTATATAATATTGATAACACGTGTATAATATTAATATAATATGATAATATTAAACACATATAACATTATATTATGTAATTTAATATTTTGGGGAGAGTCGGGTTGGGGATGACAAAACCCGTCTCTGACATGAACCCGATAAGAATCCTCATTTTTACCCCATATCAAATAAACCATCTTCGAACCTGCCCCAAAAGATTCGTATTTTGAGTTTCTCCATCGGGTTCAGAGTTTTCTTTTGCATCCATAGTTTTACATGAAAACCAAAACCATATATATAAAAGAAAACAATTTATTTAGTTTACCCATATTATAATATAAAACATCATAAAAAAGAGATGAATTTACAATAAGGATAAAGTTTTAGATTTTACAAGAGATATCTTTAAAAAATCTAAACACATTATTGTATTATATATTAAATATAACCGCTAATCATTTAAATTACTGTCTATTCATTTAAGAACAAATCTACTATTACTTATAATCTAAGGTTGTCAACCATCTAAGGTGTGAGTTATCCCAAATCGTGGAATGGTGTGCATTTGAAACTCCTAACTCTTTAGTTGCCCTATGTTTTAATTACCATAATGGAGAGTTTTACTATGTCCTAACTCTTTAGTTGCCCCATGTTAAACTTCTAACTCTTTAGTTGCCCCATCTTTTAATATATGTTTTAATTACCATAATGGAGAGTTTTACTATGTCCTAACTCTTTACTTGCCCCATGTTAAACTCCTAACTCTTTAGTTGCCCATCTTTTAATATTTGAGTTTAAGTACCATAATGGAGAGTTTTACTATGTCTCTTTAGTTGCCCCATGATCTATAAATAACGACTTTGTATTCCTCTTGCAAAATGATCCAGGCGTTGGCAGCTATGCAAATTAGTATTGGCAAGTTGGTTGGCATGCCGTTAAACGATGGCCTACAAGACCATGTTTTCACGGTTTTGGCAACAGTTGATCGTCTATATACTCAACCGGGTTTGTGCTACAAGAGCTGTGGAGAGTGTAGCAAAGAGTTAGTTGTAAAGGATGGTTTGCTTTTTTGCGATATTTGCAATGACTTTTGCAAGTACCCTATGATAAGGTTGTTGTTTTGAGTTGTTTTCTGTAGAGGCTATGGTATTAACCTACCCAATTCCTGAATTTTGTAATGTTTGTTTTCGTTGTTGCAGGTATAGGGTCCATGTGCATGTTGTTGATGAGATTTTAATATCTCAAACATTAGCTACCCTAAGACATAATTGTACGTGGTTATGGGGTTTGTTGATGCAAAAGAACTTATATAGAAAAACACAAAACCACCATTATACCTTAAATTATGATAATTAAAACACATGGCAACCAAAGAGTCGGGCGTTTCAAATGTGTTATTAACTTAGGGTAACTGAACAGTTTAAATATCATTATACCTCACATTATGGTAATTAAAACACATGACAACCAAAGATTCATGAGTTTCGTGTTATTAACTTACGGTAACTAAACAGTCTAAATATCATTATATCTCACATTATGGTAATTAAAACACAGGGCAACCAAAGAGTCAGGAATATCATTATAACTCACATTATGGTAATTAAAAGACAGGGCAACCAAAGAGTCAGAAGTTTCAAATGTGTTATTAACTTAGGGTAACTGAACAGTTTAAGTATCATTATACCTGTCATTATGGTAATTAAAACACAGGGCAACCAAAGAGTCAGGAGTTTCAAAAGCATAAGTATGTCATTAATCACATTATGGTAATTAAAACATAGGGTAAACAAAGAGTCAGGAGTTTCAAATGCATACCATTCCACTATTTGGAATATCTCAAACATTAGCTATCCGACGACTCTGATAGCTAATGTTTGAGATATTCCAAATAGTGGAATGGTATGCATTTGAAACTCCTGACTCTTTAGACTGTTCAGTTACCCTAAGTTAATAACCACGTACATAACCACGTAATATAATATAAAAGGTTTCCATTGTTGTACATAAAAAACATGGTAGAAATTATTGTATATTAACTGTTTTTGTGGCGTACCTTTTTTCCGGCTTTTAAAATTTTCAAAAAAAATTAAAAATTACCTCATCATCAGCCATAACCATCTCCAACCCAAGTAAGACATCACCGAGTTTCGTATTTACTGCCTCCCACATTCTACAAACCCTTACATGAACAACTCAATCTTCTCTAGTTGGGTCAAGGGCGCCAATCTTGGAGTGAGACATGTTTTTCGAAAGAGACATAATTGTACGTGGTTATGGGGTTTGTTGATGCAAAAGAACTTATATAGAAAAACACAAAACCACCATTATACCTTACATTATGATAATTAAAACACATGGCAACCAAAGAGTCGGGCGTTTCAAATGTGTTATTAACTTAGGGTAACTGAACAGTTTAAATATCATTATACCTCACATTATGGTAATTAAAACACATGACAACCAAAGAGTCATGAGTTTCGTGTTATTAACTTAGGGTAACTGAACAGTCTAAATATCATTATATCTCACATTATGGTAATTAAAACACAGGGTAGAACAAATCAACTATTACTTATAATCTAAGGTTGTCAACCATCTAAGGTGTGAGTTATCCCAAATAGTGGAATGGTGTGCATTTGAAACTCCTAACTCTTTAGTTGCCCTATGTTTTAATTACCATAATGGAGAGTTTTACTATGTCCTAACTCTTTAGTTGCCCCATGTTAAACTCCTAACTCTTTAGTTGCCCCATCTTTTAATATATGTTTTAATTACCATAATGGAGAGTTTTACTATGTCCTAACTCTTTAGTTGCCCCATGTTAAACTCCTAACTCTTTAGTTGCCCATCTTTTAATATTTGAGTTTAAGTACCATAATGGAGAGTTTTACTATGTCCTAACTCTTTAGTTGCCCCATGATCTATAAATAACGACTTTGTATTCCTCTTGCAAAATGATCCAGGCGTTGGCAGCTATGCAAATTAGTATTGACAAGTTGGTTGGCATGCCGTTAAACGATGGCCTACAAGACCATGTTTTCACTGTTTTGGCAACAGTTGATCGTCTATATACTCAACCGGGTTTGTGCTACAAGAGCTGTGGAGAGTGTAGCAAAGAGTTAGTTGTAAAGGATGGTTTGCTTTTTTGCGATCTTTGCAATGACTTTTGCAAGTACCCTATGATAAGGTTGTTGTTTTGAGTTGTTTTCTGTAGAGACTATGGTATTAACCTACCCAATTCCTGAATTTTGTAATGTTTGTTTTCGTTGTTGCAGGTATAGGGTCCATGTGCATTTGTTGATGAGATTTTAAATTCCGTGGCGGAGAAGGTGTTTGATAAACCAAAGCCATATAGTCTCAAGCGAAAAGAGCTTTTGAGCCAATATCATTTGCAATATTAATTTGACATTTTTAGCCAACATAGTTACTTTTACAAGTACGTGTCACAAATTCTATTATAATATTTTTTGTTTTGACATTTTGTTGAGCAAAAATTCACAAAAATTCGGATTATAATTATAACTAATCATATATGCGGACCCAAAAATTGGCACTTATCCATCTATGCGGACCCAAAAATTCACAGAATCACACTGATTAATGGAAGTGTACACATGCACTTGAAACTCCTAGCTTTTCAACTTATGCTAATTAATTTTGTTATGTCTATTAAAGTCGACTATAATTATAACTAATCATATATAACTCAAAAGACGTGTTAGTAATTACAACATGATCTTTCACTAATCCAAGACTTTAATTCGTGCCCATTGAGTTGAATAATTTTTTTTTTGTAAGTTACTAAAACAAGAACATTAGTTAGCGACTTTTGGCAGTCTTTTCCATCCAGGTTATTTATAAGCATCTGAACCATATAAGGACCTCATGCTCTATCATATGTGTATCCCCCCCTAGTTATTCCCTATCTAGAATCATGGTTTGTAAACACGAAACTTTAATACGATTAAAAAGCAGAAAAGGTTTGGTCATTTTATAAAGAAGCGTTTATTGGCATGTCATAGGTGATACCGGATATTGCAGTGAATCTCATATTGTTATCCAATTTACATGTGGCTTCGATATGTTTCGTATTAAAAACCCTAATTTCTTAGCAAACAATGCACTTTTTCAAGTTGTTTATTGTGTTTTTCAATTTGGTAAAAAGTAATGGAACATATGGAAGTAAAATAAATTCATTGTAGCATAATTGAAACATAATGAAACTACAGTGCTTTATAATTGCCTAATAATTACCTTTAGCTGTGACCTAAAACATAAATCGGACATCTTATACATTATTAACCCGATTAATTGACAAGTACAAAACCATATACAAATCACAAAACCATTACGCTTCCTAATTTTGTAACCCCTATTTTCCATTTCATTTTTGTATAACTGCCTAATTAAGACCTTTAATTATGATTAAAATTACACCCCAAGTATTAAAACATAATTTCCTAATAATGACCTTTAGTTGTGACCTAAATTATAATTGGGACAAATCTGATACCTTATAAACCTGATTAATTAACAAAGAGACAAATCTTCCAATATGCAATTTTTATAAATTGTGGTGTAAAACGACAAATCAGGTAGAGTTTGCACGCTCTATGTTTTTGGCTCAAGTAGGTATATAAGAAAACAAAATCAATTCGCGTGGAACATAATTCTCCAATTACTCTTACGGTACCGATTTGAAAAAAGTTCCAAAACAGTCCCCTAGAAAATTGTTCATTGTTGCAATAACCCTAAAACAAAAACCCTAATTTTATTCGAAAGATATCAAACCCGGTAAATAAAACAACACGGTTCCGATCATTGTTCGTGTCAAATTTCTTTAGAAATTGTCACCGCACAACGCGCGAAAATACGCCTAGTGCTTCTATATACTACACTGATTTGTTTTATCAACGATACAAAAGCTATGTTTAGCAAACTTTTCAAATCTTTTGCTTTCATGCTACTAATCTAACATTTTGAAGGACCATTGTTGAGCAATTTACAACGTATAAAACCCTCTCATCTTCTCCAACAGATAAGCCCTTTTCCCCCCTCTCAGCAAAACCATGTCCGTTATTCTCCGGGTCTTACCCGACATAGCTATTCGAACCAGACATCTTTCAACCCAAACCCTTCCTCTGTTTCGGGTCAATCGCATAATCCTAAACCCCCTTTTAAGAAAACATTTTTCCGCTGTTTCTGCTTCCACAACTGAACCCATTGTCACTAATATCCCAACAACTGTTAAAGAACAAAGACAATCCGTACCCGGATCCATTCACGAAACCGCCAATCTTGAATGGGTCAATCGAAACGGGTTGTGTGGTGAATTGTCTGAAAATGATGTGGGTAAACGGGTTAGATTATGTGGGTGGGTCGCACTTCATCGTGGTCATGGTGGGCTTACTTTTGTTAATCTTAGAGACCATTCTGGAATTGTTCAGGTTTTAATTTGAATATTGTTTAATCGTAAAGTTTAGGTTTTTATTGGTTTTGATGAATGAATGTTGATTGAATTTTTTTGAAAATGAAATTAGGTTACAACGCTTCCTAATGAATTCCCTGATGCTCATTCGATGGTGAATGATTTGAGACTTGAGTATGTTGTTTCTGTAGAAGGCGTTGTTCGCCTTCGTCCAAGTGATTCTTATAACGATAAAATGAAGACTGGCATGATAGAGGTGGGATTATTTGTGATTTAGGGTAGTATGATGTCTATTGGTTTATATCTAATAGTTTATAATTTAGGTCACCGCAGAACAAGTGCAAGTGTTGAATTCGGTGAGGGCTAAGTTGCCATTTTTGGTTACGAGTTCAGATGATGCAAAAGATTCTATCAAGGAGGAAATTCGTTTGAGGTAGCTTTTATCTTATTAAGTAAATAATTTTGTTTTATGGTTATTGTAGTTACTTCCATTATTGTGCTATTATTTTATGTTAAAAGGTAAAAAAATTATTTTTTGTAGATACCGTTGCCTTGATTTACGTCGGCCACAAATGAGTTCAAACATAATGTTGCGACATCAAGTGGTGAAGCTCATTCGAAGGTATCTAGAAGACGTGCATGGTTTTGTGGAGGTACTTTCTTAAAAACTTAATTCCGAACTTTTCAAATACAAAACATTTGGTTTCCTTATAAAAATATGTATATCTTTACTTTGTTTTGATCCTGAATTTTCATGAGTGTAAGGTAGATTGAGACTCCAATACTCTCGAGGTCTACTCCTGAAGGTGCTCGTGATTATTTGGTTCCATCAAGAGTTCAGGTATTAACTTATACTTAAATTCTTGGTCCTCATTTATCATCTAATTTTGTATGTCATGAGCCTAATAAAAGTTTAATCGTCTGTTATTTCTTTTAGTTTGCTCCTTTGCAGACCTCAAGTTTCTTAAGCTATGTGTGACATAATTAATATCTGATGGTCTTTTGTCAATAATCCTTGAAAATTGGGTCATGTATGTATACCTTAAAAGCATAACGTAAAACGCATACACATAATACCGACAATAACTCTCATTTGTAAATATCCAGGAAAAACGAGACAACGTTAGATGGAAAAAATTATAAAATTACTCAATCTAGCATTTTAATTATTGATTATGCTATTTATTTTCCTCTATAGCTTGTTGGTTTCTATCTGACTCTTGAAATGCATGTAGTCGGAGATAAAAAAGGCTTAATTACAAATAACACAACATTTTTCCTATATTCGAAAAATTACGTGTCTAACAGAAGACACAAATTATCACTTTTTATCTACATGTATACTTTCATGATTAATTAATTTACCAAAACCTTAGCAGTCCCCAACTTTTTGAAAATTATTCTAATTATAAAACCTTACTTTATCCTTTGTTTCTCCAAAGCTTTGGTTTATAACAAGATAAGATATATGAAAATCAGAAATTCTCATTTTGCATAAAAACCCAAATTTGAAAGTTAGGTTTTTTAAAGGTTGTTCAACAAAGTCGATGCAAGTTGATTCTATTAAAGCACCCGGATCCCCTCGTTATCACACCGCCTTAGCTCGTTGTGGGTGTCATTGTGAGCGATCGTTGTGGTCAATTGTGAAGTTTGTTGGGTTTTTTTTTTTTTTTTTTACCAACGGTCGAAAAAAAAAAAAAAAAAAATTTAAAACCACCAACGATCAAAAATATAACTAAATATAACTGTTGGTTTTTAATTTTTTTTTTTCCCCACCATTTCACCTATAAAATACATTCACATTTTAACCAAAAAATCACACCTTCTCTCAATCTCATACCATAATCTTAATCTCATACCATAATCTCAATATCAAAATGTCTTCATCGTCTTCAAACGCTCCCCAAACAAACACAAACACACCTTCAACGCCACAATCACAAACACCCTCCGGTTTCGCAAACTACCACAATACACCAAACGCCCTATTATCACCCCAAATACCAAACTTTTCCCAACAACAACAACAACAAATTCTAAACACATTTTTAGCGCACCAAGCATCACAACCACCTCAAGCAATGTTCAATTCCGATCATTTATTAATGCATTCACAACTTTTGATGCAACAACAATCCCAATTTTTTCCCCAACAACAATCACAATTTTTTCCCCAACAATCCCAATTTTTTCCCCAACAAACACAATTTCCACCTACACAATCACAAAGCCGAGTTCAAGATACCCAAGAAATCGTTCAAGAAACCGAAGACGTGGTCCAAGAAACGCGACGACCATCCACATCTAATCCTAAAAAGAAAAAGGTGTGCCAAAAGGTGGCATGGTCGACGCCCGAGGAGGTCCTTTTGGCAAAGATGTGGTGAGGCAAAGATGTGGTGTCACGTTTCTGAAAATTCCGACATCGGCAACGCCCAATCCGACGCAACATTTTGGAGACGGATCGTTGCGCGTTACAACGAACAAGCTAAGGTGCAAGAGTTTGTGGAGAGAAACAAGGAGTCACTTAATAGCAAGTTCACGTCGATGAGTGCCTCGGTAAAGAATTTTATAGGCCACCATTCGTAGGCTTTACGACTTCGGGCTAGCGGGTCCGACGATTCAAAGGTTATAGAGGCGGCTCGTCAAATGTTCTTTGAGACGGAGGGTGTGCCTTTTAGGCATATGGCGGCGTGGGAAGTTTGGAGAGAACATAGCAGATGGCGTACTTTTACCAAAATAGATACTCCAGTTACCACCGTCAACCTTGAAGATGTGGATATTTCGGATGATATTTTCGCGGAAGATCAACAAGAACGACCTCGCGAAAAACAAAGAGGAAGTAAAAGAAAAGAATCATCCGACGCATCCGAAAAGGCACAATCATCTTCGTCGTCGGCGTTTTGTGGAGCGATTGCTGCACAGTTAAAAAAAATTATAAGAACAAAAAAAGATGTCGTTAAAACAAAAAAAGAAACACTTTTAGCACAAAAACAAGCGGCTCTCGATCAACAACAAGCGGCTTATACAAGTGCAAGAAGAGACGATATGTTGTTTCTTCAACAAAGCACGAAGGGGTTGCCACAAGCACAAGCGGAGTGGATCGAAGCTAAAAAAAAAAAAAAAATTAACAAAAATATGGGATGATTTAAGCTAGTATTTATTTTAGTTGAAATAATTTGTATTGTTTTAATTCTTTGTATTGTTTTTTATTTTAATAAAATCTTATATTTATCTTATTTAAATGTTTTTAAAAAAAAAAGAAAAAACACTGGGTCCCACAACTCCCACAATCACCCACAATCCTCATTATCATACCATCCAAAATCTCAGAATCATGATTCTCACTGCCACGTCAGCAAAAGTAACCCCAGAATCACCAGAAGTGTGATTATCATACCGGGTGCTCTTAAATTAACTGTTTAATGATTTGTTTACATTTAAATAGTGCACATGAACTCTCGCTTTTCAATCTTCAAAAAAGGTGTATTATTTTGTCCCTAAATGTAGGTGGTTTCTCTATGTCGTTCTGTCCTTGTATAGCATATGTATGCTAAAGTTTCTGCAATGATAAACAAACATAGTTTTAGATGTTATCGTATTCTGAGTCACACTAGTTAACTTTATGAAGCCAGGAACTTTCTATGCTTTGCCCCAAAGTCCACAACTGTTCAAACAAATGCTAATGGTCTCTGGTTTCGACAAATACTATCAAGTAGCAAGGTGACATTTTCTCTATATTTTCTTGTTATAATATTTTGATCTATTTTTCAACTAATTCGGCGTTATTGATTTCTTGCACAGATGTTTTAGGGATGAAGATCTTAGGGCGGATAGACAACCTGAATTCACACAACTGGATATGGAATTGGCTTTCACTCCTCTTGAAGACATGTTAAGCCTCAACGAAGATTTGATTAGAAAGGTTAGAAAACACTTGAACTCGCAACAACTACTTTTTAATGTTTTTATACTAAGTGTGATTTTAAGCTCTTAATTGTTGGCATGTGGTAGGTTTTTCTTGATATTAAAGGTGTCGAGCTACGAAATCCTTTTCCAAGGATAACTTATGCTGAAGCAATGAATCGTTATGGTTCTGACAGACCAGACACACGTTTTGATCTTCAACTCAAAGACGTAAGTCTTTTTGTTCATTATCAAAAGTTATGTTGTTTCTGTTGCTGTATTGAAATATTCATGTAACCCCTTTCGTTGTTATTGTTGTTCTAATCACAGGTATCTGATATTTTCACGGATTCCTCTTTTAAAGTTTTCACAGATGTCTTGAATGACGGTGGAATCATCAAAGTATTGCGTGTGCCTTCGGGAGCCAAATCGTTTTCCAACACTGCTTTAAAAAAAGGTGAAATTGTCAGTGAAGCAATCAAGTCTGGGGCAAAGGGTTTGCCATTTTTGAAGGTCGTGGAAGACGGTAATAATAATAATAAAACATGCTCTTTTAATTAGAATGGTACTTACTTTTTCTAATAAATTGCTGTTTTGCATTTAATTTTCATATATTATCTTTACTTGAAGATCAACTCGAAGGGGTTCCAGCACTAACATCAAGTTTGGATGCAACAAAGAAAAAATTGTTTTTGGAAAGATGCGAGGCCGAATCAGGTGATCTTATATTGTTTGCAGTGGGTCCCACTGCATCTGTCAATAAAACCTTAGACCGGCTCAGAATGTACGTCGCCAACCTGTTGGGCCTGGTTGACCATGTAAGTTGTCATTGGCTCACTTTTCTTAATATGTGTGTGCGCCTATTATGCTGAAATGTTATTTTTTGTGATATGCAGTCCAAACATTCTATCTTGTGGGTAACTGATTTTCCAATGTTTGAATGGAATGATTCGGAGCAGAGGCTAGAGGTTTATACTATACCAAACTAGTATTATAAAAAACCGATATCTTTCTCTCAGACTCATAGGTTCATTATGTTACATTTGCAGGCGCTTCATCACCCTTTTACTGCCCCAAACCCTGAAGACATGAACGATCTTGCTTCTGCCCGTGCCTTGGCTTACGACATGGTCTACAATGGCGTCGAGGTTTGTTGTTTATTTATTAATATGCTGTAAATACTTGTGTAATAAGAGGTTTACGTGGGTTGTATTGATGTAAATTACTTCTATTATTTTAGAACAACCAAAAAAATGAAATTTGTGATTTGAAAAAGGAGAGATGATTTTAGTTAAAAAGTATGCATCAGAGCCTCAAGATGAAATAATGATTTTTTCACTAGATATCTGCAGAAAGCTTTCGTTTTTACTTGGTTTTATATCTGCTTTTAGATCGGTGGAGGAAGTTTGAGAATATATCGGCGTGATGTCCAACAAAAGGTTCTAGAGATCGTAGGCATCCCCCTTGAGCAGGTGGGAGAGACAGTTCTTAATGGCTTGTTAGTTGAACCTTTTCAAATTTGGTCGATTTGACTTGAAAGGGTTAAATCAGAAAGTATAATTTAAAAGGAATAATTAGGTCTAAACGGGCAGAACAGTCAAACGGGCTGATAGTCGTCTAAAGTGTAATTTCTGATTGCATACCTTCTAAATTTTAGATTGTTATTGTTAATAATGCAGTTTTCTATAATCATATAGAAAACTTAAGGCTAACAAATGTCCGGGAATCTAATAGTAGGTTATATATATATTTGTTTGCAGGCCGAAGCAAAGTTCGGATATCTTCTGGAGGCTCTGGACATGGGTGCTCCTCCTCATGGTAAGAAAGGCTTTCATCTTGACTTTTTAAGGTTCAATGACTGCTTCTCGACATCAAGAACTGTTTTGAAATTATAAAGTGTTTAATAAATTATCGTGATATTTATAATTGATCCAAATGAAGTGAAGTTTTGTTACAAGATCATTTCAGTTAGTCAATTTTGATAATAATAAAACATGTTTGACTTTGAGAGTCATATTTTAGCATCACATACTTTTTTTTTATTCGAACCTGAATTGATAAAAAACAATTTTTTTTACCAGGAGGAATTGCATATGGGTTGGATCGATTGGTGATGCTACTGAGTGGTAGTAGTTCAATAAGGGATGTGATAGCCTTCCCCAAAACCACAACGGCTCAATGTGCTCTTACTCGTTCCCCATCTGAGGTTGATCCTCAACAACTCAGAGACCTCAATTATCGCCTCCAGTAGACACACATGCCAACTGGTCTTTATTTTACAGAGTGCTCAATACTTTTACAAAATTACATCATACGCAATTCGTTAATCGGCAAGAACTTTGTTTTCGTGACAATATTGTGAACTGTATTTAATTTAGGAATAAGGTTTGATTAGAAGCTTTTCATTTTTGTTGTACTTATTTCTGAGTTGATTTGTGGATTTTGACGGCTTAAAGCGAGTCAATAGCTGTATTTGAACCAAGTGATCGTTTTATGTCTTGATGTTTCAAGCTTTTTACCATTTTTTACCTACTTATTGAACAAAGTTGATTTGTTATCATTGGATACATTGTGTCCGGTTATGTTTTTCCATAAATTGGTAATATTTTGAAACACTATAAAATGACGATTAGAAAGTATTTTGTTTGCATAAAATCTAAATATTAGTTTTAAGTATTTAACTCAAAACTAAACCTAACAGAAATTGATATATGGGTAGTTTGGTATGGGTTTTAAAATGGTTTTTAGGTGTTTTCAAACTTTAAATTCAAAACAAAATCTCCAAATATGAAAAACCCCGTTTGGTTAGCAAAGAATTTAAACTTTTAAATTAAAAATAAAAGTCTCAAATAAAACCTTTTCTAAAAAAGTTTGAAACTAAAAGTCCCAAAATAAAAGCTACAAATTACAACATTCAACTACATGTCTAAAAATTACAACATTCAACTACAACATGTGTACTTTATATCATTACTAGTATAGAACCCGCGCGATGCAACGACGATAAAGTTATTGTTCGATTATATTTTATTAGAGATCATTGATGATCGTTTCCCATTCATCGGTTAATATATTTGTTCGATGTAATAGTTCTTGGTTCGGACATTCGGACCTTAAAAATAATTACGTAGTAAGTTTTTATGGTTTGACCATTCGGTTTATAAAACAAATTAAATGGTAATCATTTCTCATTTTTTTTCCCCTCTTAATTGTCATAATAAACGTGAAGTGCCTACATGTAATAGCTTTTAGTTTCTACTTGAGTTATTCGGACTATAAAAATAATTACCTATTGTTATTTCTAATAGTTTCACGTTCTATTCTTCAGACATAATAGTAAATAGTTCTTGTTTGGGTCGTACGGAAAGTTAAGCTTGTTTAAGGTCATTTGACTTATTAAGTCCGTTTGGGAGATTGAAATTAAAGTATTTTTTTTATAACAATTCAATTTCGTTTTTAGGTTTTTAGTTGAATGGTTTAACTATTTTATATTTTTCATAAGTTTAACATAACGAGAGTTTGTAGTTCATATATATATAAATTATTGTTGTCTTCTGTCTTGAGTGTCATGTCAAACTATGAGTTAAAAGGTCACAAAGTCAATAGTCTCTTGTTAACGGTAATCAATTCTTTTAATTTTGTAACAGTCATTATTTGATCATCTCTTTAGTTTTATAGAAAAATTAAACATCTAAAATTTTCAGAAAGAGTTTTTAAAATTAATTTGAAATTTTATTTTCTCATTTTTCTTTAATTTTCTACTTACATTTCAAATATTACAAATATTTATCTATATATTGGGTTCCATAAGTCGTATTTTACCAACATAATTTGAAAATTGAGATCAAAATCACACGAGTAAAAATCCGAGATCGAAACTAATATTGTATATACTTATTAATTGGGACTGGAATCTATATTATATCATTCGAAACACACTTAACCTAATAAACCGACATCATTTGAGAAGAAAAAAACATGTTAAAAGTAATATAAAACAAAATGGATAGATAATACAAAATGAAAATCTCCATTGCCATTCACAAAACAAAATGAATAGATAATACTTTGCAAATCAATATTATTTTTAACAAAACTTGAAAATAGTTATTATTAGGCAAAATAGTTAATATTTATTGTTATTGTGGTAATTAAGTACATATCATTCTAAATGTTTAAACTATTCTTTTATTTAATTTCATTCAATCTTTATGGATAGAATTTTATCAACTAACATTAATTGTAAGTTGTTTTAAATTATGGTTAGAAGGGTATATAAGTAATTTCAATTCCTTAAATTTTAAAGGATTAAGAATTTGGGAAAATGATTTATAATATAGTAAAGATTCATTCAATCTTTATGGATAGAATTTTATCAACTAACATTTATTGTAAGTTGTTTTAATTTCAATTTCTTAACGCTGTGTTCTCAAGTTTTATTTTGAGGATAAAGGGATGTAAAGGAAAGTAAATAAATAAATTGTTGTGTTCTCAAGTTTTTTTTTAAGGAAGGAAAGCAAAGTAAAGGAAAGGATTAGAACGTAAAGTTTATACATTTTATTCAATAAAACAATCCGGCCATATTTGGGGTGATTGTAAAGTTAAAAAAATACTTTACTTTACTTTCCTTTTCTTTTCTTTACATTACTTTCCTTTCCTTTAATTTTAGACTCGAGAACAGAGCGTAAATGTTAAGGGATTAAGAATTTGGGAAAATGCTTTCTAATATAGTATAGATATAGAGTTAATTACATAATTGGTCCATGTGTTTATATCAATTTAATAGGTTCAGTCCCTGGGTCGCAAATCGTACGGGTTCGGTCCCTTCTACACTTGTTTGGCTACACGATGAAGGTATGATGGGAGGGGTAAGATAAATATCACTTTGAAACTGAAATATTTGGAGTGGTATATGGTCTATTTTGAGATACGAGTATTTTTGGAGAGGGAATCCAAAAAAAATTGAAGACTGCGGAGGGAATGAGTCCCGCCTAATCTTTTAGATTGGTAATTTAAAATTTCTTTTGCAGTACCATAGATAAAACCTAAGTGCAACAAATAGTGATACTTATTAGTGGTAAAAAGAGAAAAGTTGCACTTAAAAGTAAGAAAATTTTAGTGGCATATATAGATATGACACTATAAACGGTTTATAGTGGCACAAAAAAGATATGTCATTAAACATATATGTCACTATATGGTATTTTATTTGTAGTGCGTCAAAATTCAGAAAGTTAATATTTTTTTCAAAAAAGAATTAAATATCCGTTTTAACGGTATGTTTTTTATTTCGTAAAATAATTGGTTATAAGGTGGTTCTTAAATATTAGGGTGGTTACTATTTGAATACAAATATATATATATATATATATATATATATATATATATATATATAGGGTGAGGTTCGGGTAAGAACAGCCCAAAGTATAGGAACGGTAAGAACAGTTGCTGACCGTCCGATTAAGTGATGATCATCAGCAGTACCCTTACTACTGATCAGTAGTAACCTTACTACTGATCAGTAGAAGGGTAAAACTGATCAGTAGAAAGGTAAAACTGATCAGTAGAAGGGTACTACTGATCAGTAGTAAGGTTACTACTGATCAGTAGTAAGGTTACTGATGATGATCATCACTTAATCGGACGGTCAGTTCTTACCGTTCCTATACTTTGGGCCGTTCTTACCCGATCCAGTTCCTATATATATATATATATATATATATATATATATATATATATATATATATATATATATATATATATATATATATATATATATATATATATATATATATATATATATATATGGTGAATGGTTCATGCGAAAACTCAGATTTTTACGAGAACTGTGAGAACCGCGAGAATTAAATCTAAACCCTTGATTTATTGATCTATGGTTAAAAAGCTATATGACAGTTTCGTAAATACATTTAAAATTGATGCTAATTAATAAAAGGATTTAAGGATATTTTGGGTAATTACTATCGGACAATATTAATTTTATATTACTTAACCTAATAAATCTATCATCTCTCTCCTTAAACTGCCTGTCTTCCTCTTCACAATCAAAACCACAGCCGTCTTCCTCTTCACAATCAAAACAACACCATCGCCAATTTCGCAACAACAACTGAAACAAAAATCTTCCACCACACATTCGCAACAACAACCGCAGCAATCGTACTGAATCATCAACCAATTTCGCAGCAATCGTACTGAAGCATCGCCGCAATCGTACTGAAGCATCAACCAATTTCGCAACAACAACCGCAACAATCAGACTGAAGCATCGCCAATTTCGCAACAACCGCGGATGTTTCAAGGTTATTCGGTATTTTCCTAGGCTTTATTGTTGTTTCGCGTATAATGTGTTTTATTTGAGATTAATTTGAATCTGAGATTGATTTGTTTTTCGGTTTCTAGATCATGATCAACCGCAAACAATTCCGTCTCATGAGTAAGTAACCTTTTGGTGAACAAACTTTGATTCTATTCAATCTTTTATATGTTTTGCTAACTGTTACTGTTACAGTCAGATATTCTGTTTTGGGGACTTGAATTATCGTATCAATAAGGAGGACAATGAGGTCAGAAAACTAGTTGGCATGAAAAAGTGGGATGAACTGCTCTATAGTATACAGAGAGTGCTATTAGAGGGGATGATAGCTTGCCATTGAGTTAGCTGCTACCGGTCAGTGATCTCAGTCCCAGGTACTTAAGTTCTTAGTAAATGGGTCGAAATTGTTACATATAACGTTTATGTATCTAACTAGGCCTTTTTTTACATGTTGTAGCTTTGCAAAGAACTGCGAAGGGGACATGTTTTTTATGGATGGAATGAGGGCCTAATCGATTTCCCACGAACATATGAAGAAAGATGATAAATACAATGAAAAAAAGATGTAGATCTACTATGAAGAGTATGAACACTTCGTTAATAGAAAACCGGAATATGATGACAAACGCGATCATGCTCACATTTGATCTCGAGATAAAGATGGATTTTAACACGAGTTGTTCATTTTTGAACATAACGAGTTCATGTGTAAACATTTTGTATTTGTAAGGAATTTAAGTTGTGTTCAGTTAGGAACAATATATGTACACTTATGAACAATATATGTACACTTATGAACAATATATGTACACTTATGAACATATGTTCGAATCATTTAACCTTTTTGATCGATTTTAATTATTGTTGAATCTTGATATGAATAAATGAGTCAGATTAAGAAATCTGGAAATATGAGAGCGAAGAGAGAGAATAGATATTTAAATATCATAAATGAGTCAGATTACGAAATTGTTCATATATGATCAACGGAAATGAAGGTACTTGGTTGCTCCATATTTTTATCAGATTCTATGTTAATCGGGTTTTTTAATTTTTTTACTTTATCTACACTAATAACTTTTTAATAAAAGTGGTTGAAAACATAAAATACGAAATATCTAGAATAATGGAGAGAAAAAAGGGAAAACAATTTAAAATTTAATTAAATATATATTACATTTTACTATTATACCCTTTCTATTTAAAAAATATAATGTTTAATATTAAAAGAAAATGAGTGGTCCATAATGAGTTCTCGCAGTTCTCGCAAAAAATTGAGTTCTCGCATTAATCGGTCCCTATATATATATATATATATATATATATATATATATATATATAGAGAGAGAGAGAGAGAGAGAGAGAGAGAGAGATTCAAATACGAAAAATTAAATATTTAGAAACTATAGAAACTACTAATTTAAAATCCACTTTAAATTAACAATTAACTTTAAATTGACATATCTATATTATAACTAGGTTTTAGTATAAACTAACTACACCATTAAAACAAGCATTTTATTCTCTTTCCAACGAGCACCCACTTGATATACTTTTGACGACTTTTTTTCCCCAGTATATACACTAGTTTATATACTAAATATACACTGGTGTATATATACTAATTCGTCAAAAACACATTTGAACCATATATTCACTAGTGAATACATATGTCTACAAATGTGAATACACTTCTATTGACGTACATTCTAACCATATATTCACCACTGAGTACATACGTATACACAAATGTATAAGATGGTATTCATTAGTGTATATACACAGTTTTTTTACTCGTTTAACGGTAGTATATACCAGTGAATGTATATAAAAAAAAAAGTCGTCAAAATTTAAAATTTTTATATTTTTCCTAAAAAGAATTAAATACTCGTTTCGTAAAAATTTATAATTTAAAAGATATTTACTTTAGAAAATGAAGTGAGTTTGCTAAATGAGTGGTTAAAAAGTGGTTCATATGGTTCCTAAATATTTAGGAACCATAGGAACCACTTTTTAGGAACCATAGGAACCAATTTTTAACGGTTCATATACTACAAATTCAGAATTTTTAAAAAACTGCGTATATACAATGATGAATACCGTCTTATACATTTTTGTATACATATGTATTCACTGGTGAATATATGGTTAGAATGTAGGTCACGAACTGGTTCATACACCGGTGAATAGAAGTGTATTCACTTGTGTATACATATTTATTCATCAGTGAATATATGGTTCAAATGTGTTTTTGGCAAAAAGAAGTATATACACTGGTGTATATGAATATATACACCAGTGTATATATCGAAACCCACCAAAAAAAAAAATATGTCGTCAAAAGTATATCAAGTGGGTGCTCGTTGGAAAGATAAATAAATGCTTGTTCTAATGATGTATTTAGTTTTTTCTAAAACCTAGTTATACTCTAAATATGTTAATTTAAAGTTAATTATGAATTTAAAGTGGGTTTTAAGTAATTTGTTAAAAAGTGGTTACTATGGTTCTCATTTATTTAGTGGTTCCTATTTGAACTCACATATCTCTCTCTTTCTCTCTATATATATATATATATATATATATATATATATATATATATATATATATATATATATATATATATATATATATATATATATATATATATATAGTCTAGTACCCGCGCGATGCGGCGGCGGCGATGAAGTTGATTTCGTAAAATGGTTTTGCGGCTACAGTTTTCAGTAGTTTTTAATCCGTCTCGTGATCCATATGTTAAGTATAACACTTTCGGTTGTTTTCAGTCGTCATGTGATATGAATATAGAAACATTTGTAATATAAAATTGTATTGGATTTATATTGAAAATGTAAAAAATAAAATTACAAAATCGAATAAAATTACAAAATCTACGAAATCTGTTATAATAAAATCCGCAATTAAACACTCAAGGAAGTTTACATACATATAAAAGGGAAATGAAAATGGAAATTACATACAAATGTAAATTTATATACAAATTACAAAACAAGTAAACATATAACATACAAATAACATACAAATAACAAAAAAATAAAACACTAAAATTATAAAATAAATGCAAACCGGTAATTCGAGATTGATATGTAAAAGGTTGAGAGAAAACCGATATAAAACTCCTTTGAGGTAAATAAAAGTAGAGAATATTTTTAGTTGGGGTTGAAAAAAATGAGTATAAGATTGTTATTTGTAAAAAAAAATTAAAGCGAGAAAAATGAAAATTTAAAAAAAAATTCAAAAAGTTTGAAATTTTTCAAAATTTTCAAAAAGTTTATGAAAATTTTGAAAAATTTCAAACTCTTTGAATATATGTAAAAATTTTAATTTTTCCCGCTTTAAGTTTTTCATAAATACTAAAGTTATATTGATTTTTTTATAAAAACATATTATTTTAGGTTTAATAATCTATTTTAAAATTTATTTGGACAAGTTTAATAATCTGTTTTTAATAATCTGTTTTTATATAATCTGTTTTTATATAATATGTTTTTAATAATCTGTTTTCATAAATTTATTTGGACAAGTTTAATATGGAGGCATTATATCCATCTTGACTAAAAGTTATCTGTTTTTATATAATCTTCTTGTGTTCTCAACCATTTTAGACTCACGTATGAACCATTATATCCATCTTGACTAAAAGTTAACAAAATAATATTAGTTAAAATGATTATAGAAGTTTTTTTTAAGTGTTATTGTTTATGTCTTATTGTTTATGGATCGACATTTCGAAAAAATTATTTTAAGTGTCATTGTTTATGGATCGACATTTCGAGCCATAAAAAAAATTATGCATTAATGGTTTATACCTCGGCCCTTCTGGCCATATAATTAAGTGATCGTAAAAATATATATTGACGGTGTAACGATTTCTAGTACCTTCTTATTCATCTTATTTTGTTAAAATTATCAAAAATTCTGAAAATAATTAAAGGGTTCAAAATTTTCACACATTTGAAATCCAAAAATTTAGAAATTAAATTGTATAATTTTTAAAATATTATTGGCTCAGATCTATTTAATCATGGCTGCAAAACCGAGTTACATGTTGAATATGTCATCTCGTACATGCCACGCCAAAAACTAAAAATGTATTATCATCATAACTTCCAAAATAAACTCATAATCATCACAGCCCAATATGGCGATTAAAAAACTCTAGTAAAAAACTGATTTATCGTACAAGCTAGATGAGACAATAATTTCAGATACTACAACCAAAATAGGGTAACAGAAATAAAGACGACAAAAGTAACTATGCAGAAAGCATAGTATTTACGAAAGATTTAATCCAACTACTTAAGTAATAACGGACTTCAAATAATTTTAGCAACAAATTCCTCCAAAACATGAAAACATGACAACCAATGGATCTTGAAATCTCGAGATTTGCATACCCGTGATGGTTCTATCATCCACTTTTTTGAAAAAATGTTTGGATATTAACAAGAGAGAAAAAGAATGTATTATACACAGGTAATGAATAGTTCACCATAAAATAAAAATAGTTGTACGGATTGCATCAGTTTGACAATCACAATCAGTAATTCAATTTTAATCAAGACCATTATTTCAAGTTCAAAATCGTCCTCAGAAATGTAAACATCGTGAACCAGAAAAATAATCAAACAATAATTAAACATACTAATCGATAACAATACCGGAAAGAACCATAGCGAAAAGAACCAGAAATAAACCAACTAAACCAAGATCCATAACCAAAATCTCGGTTAGAAACCATAAACCAAGATCCATAATCAAATCTAGATTAGAAACCAAGATCCATAACCAAAATCTCGGTTAGAAACCAAGATCCATAACCAAAATCTCGGTTAGAAACCAAAATCCATAACCAAATCTCGGTTAGACACCAGATTCATAACCAAGATCTCGGTTAGAAACCAAGATCCATAACCAAATCTCAATTAGAAACCAAGATCCACAACCAATATCTTAGTTAGAAACCAAGATCCATAACAACAGAAACCAAAATCCATAACAACAGAAACCCAATATTTCACTGTCCACCTGAATCTCAATTAGAAACCAACAACCACCAAGAACCAAAAAACTGCAACCCAAGAAAAAAAGAACAGGCCGACCAAGAAAAAAACTCCACCTGAATAAACAGAACAAACAACTATCAAATAAAGAACAGGCCGACCAAGAAAAAAAGGCATAAAATAAGTACATATACTTCACTGGGGAGATTCGGTTCGGGGGTTTTTCAGTCCGACAGTGGTTAAGTCTGGCGGTTGTTCAGTCAGTCGATGGTTTAGGTCGACGGAAATTAAAGGAACAAAGATTGTTCGAATCAACAAACCACCAAGATCCAAACCACATGCACGAAGGCAGTGGTGGTTCCAGGCGGCGATAGATCTAAACCACCACGATCCATACCTCTCTCAACCGAATCAATCCGAGATCTTGACAGATCCGTTGGATCTAAACAAGATTCATAGAAACCAAACATGATCCGTATTAAGAGAGGTGAGACCGAGAGAAGTGGAGGCATTTAGAGGGAGAGATCACACACACATGTGTGTGTGTGTGTTTGTGGCGTATCCTAGAATTTTAGGGTTTTGTATTTGGATGTTGTTTGTAAAATATCTGGTTTGTGTGTTGTTTGTGTATTGTATAATTGGCTTGAAGTGTTGTATATTATGCTTGAAGTGTTGTATTATGTGCAATGTATGTTGTATCTCTTAAAACCAAACTCTTAAAAGTCAACCTCTTAAAACTTAAAGTCAACAAAAACTCAAATGCATTATATAGTAGGAGAGAGAGAGAGAGAGAGAGAGAGAGAGAGAGAGAGAGAGAGAGAGAGAGAGATTCAAATAGGAACCATTAAATATTTAGTAACCAAACGAACCACTTTTCAACCAATCATTTAAATACCATCTTTAAATTAATAGTTAACTTTAAATTAATATATCTAGAGTATAACTAGGTTTTAGGAAAAACTAATTACAGCATTAAAACAAGCATTTTAATTCTCTTTCCAATGAGCATCCACTTCATATACTTTCGAAGATTTTTTTTCTTTTTTTGGTGGGTTTCAATATATGCACCTAGGGGTGTTCAAAATTGGACATACAAATTTCGGATATACGAAATCCGAATCTGAAATTTCGGATTTCCGAAATTTCCAGATATTCTGTTTCGGATATCCAATATATCTTAAAATCCGAAATTTTGAAAAAATATATTTTGTTTTTTGTTTTTCGTTTTTTTGTATTATTTTTTGCTTGTTTCAAATTTTATTATATATTTTGTTAACCACAATATTTAATATTTACATATATTTATCTAAAGATGTTACTAAATCACCATAATATTTACATTTACCTATAAAATAACTATAAAAACTAAAAAAATAAAAATATTTTCGGATTTTCGGATAATCGAATATCCGAAATTTCGAAATATCACTATCCGAATCCGAATCTGAAAAACTGTATATCCGAATTTTTGGATAATTTCGAATCGGATTTTCGGATATTCGGATTCATATTTTCGGATACCGATATTTTGATCACCCCTATATACACCAGTGTATATACCAATTCGTCAAAAACACATTCGAACCATATATTCATAGATGAATACATATGTATACACAACTGAATACACTGTTATTCACCAGTGTATGAACTAGTTCGTGACGTACATTATAACCACATATTCACCACTGAATACATACGTATACACATGTATATACGGTAGTATTTATTAGTGTATACACACAATTTTTGAAAAATTCATAATTTATAGTATATACACCAGTGTATATATAAAAAAAAGTTGTCAAAAATTAAAAGTTATATATTTCTCTTAAAGAGAATTAAATACTCGTTCTAAAGGTATATCTTTTATTTCGTAAATGTTTATAATTTAAAGATATTATTTTTGAAAATGAAGTGAGTTTTGTTAAATGAGTGGTTAAAAAGTGAATACTATGGTTCTTAAATATTTAAGTGGTTGTCATTTGAAACCAACTATATGTATATATATATATATATATATATATATATATATATATATATATATATATATATATATATATATATATATATATATATATATATATATATAGGGTTGGGTTCTTGTAAAAAGAAACCCAAATATAAAAACGGTATAAACAACACAAAATCAATAAAAAAAAAACCTTATTAAAGAACGTTTTTTGAAATACTTCTTTGGGAGAAACCTTATTAAATAACTTTTATAAACTTTTCATGTTAACAAAAAAACTTTTTTTTTTACTTCGAAATTAGATACACTTTTTTCAAAATTAGATTCATTTTTTTAAAAGTTAGATACATTTTTCAAAAAGTTATATGCATTTTTCAAAAACTTAGATGCATTTTTAAAATATTAGATGCAATTTTTTTTCTTCAAAAAACCAAAATACTCAAAACTATATCAAGTGGGTACTATATGGAAATATAATTAAGTGGCAATTCTAATGGTATAATTAGTTTATTCTACAACCTCTTTATATTCTATATATGTTAATTTAAAGTTTGAATTTTTATTAGATGGGTTTTGGAGTTTGTTTTTATTGTTTTTATTTTTGATCTCATTTTTACTTGATCCACATTCTCTCTCTCTCTCTCTATATATATATATATATATATATATATATATATATATATATATATATATATATATATATATATATTGTTTGAGCAACGATTGACGTGCTCACAGGACTGGGTGTGATGGCTAACCGATACGGTCTTCTGCTAGGGCAGTGCAAACCTACCAAACTTTTGGTAAGTCTAAGGTGACGTATCGATTAGAGTGTGTGATGTAAGAGAGAGGGAAAATCTCTTGAACGTATGTGAGTAGTACATGTCAGAATAAGATGCCTAAAATCTGACAAATGGTTAGATATTTATAGGCAACAGATTAGGATTTCGTTCTTGGGCGATGACCGTCATCGTACGGTTATGGGCCGTCATTTCGTGGTCCAAATATGGAAAGTGAGATAAAACTAGTGACCTGTGATGTTTGGTTAACGGGTCAGTTTAACTCGAGAGTAGGACGGTGTCATGACCGGCCTAAGAACCTACGTGCCATGCTACTCTTCTCGCATATGGGATACTCATGTCGTGCTAGTTATACTTATGTGTGGGGCGGTATAAGATTACATCACTTATGCCTTTTGCAGGCCGGCTCACCTTTTGCACGCCGAATCGCCTTTTTCCCGCTAGATCGCCTTTTGCAGGCCGACTCACCTTTTGCACGCCGGATCGCCCTTTGCAGGTCGGCTCTCCTTTTGCACGCCGACTTGGTCTTTTGTACGCCTGCTCAAGCTCTTTCTCACCGCCTCGAGCTTTGCTCGAGGTCAGTTTTGTGTCTAGCTCGTTGGTGTTTTCGGTGGGGTGAACTACATACCTCAATAGCCCCCCCAGTTTGAATGTTGGAATTTTCAAAAAAAAAATTGAATTTTCAAACTTATCCATTTCCCTCCCATTTTTGCCTTTAAATGCTCCTCCCTTTCATTCCTTTTTCATTTTGCATATTTTTTAGTTTCTCTCATTTTGTTCTCCCTTTCTTTTCTTTGAGTTCTTTGAGACGGTAGAGGGAGTGTGAGGGGAGCGGTGGTAGATGGTTGGGAGAGCGGTGTTGGTGATTTACCGGTGGCTTGGAAGACGGTGTAGGGTGGTTGACCGGAGGCTTGGGGGTCGGTGTAGGTTGGTTGACCTGCGGCTTGGGGGAAGAGACGGTTTAGGGGGAACGTCGGCGGTGTAAGGTTTGGAGAGGGGCGGAGGTGGGGTGTATTAGGGTTTTGGTTGTCAATCTTATTCCTTAACTTTCCAAGTAAGTGTCCGTTTTTTTTTCCTTTTCTTTTTTTCTTTTCTTTTTTGTTAGGACTGTTATGTTGTTAGGATACCCCTTTGTCGTGCTTTTCTATTCCTTAGCCTTTTTTTCTCTGTTTGTATAAGAATAGAATCCTGATTGTCTTGCCTTTTTGCCTGTCTCCCTGCCCTTTAGGTGTTAGCCTTGTATAACATTTGTATATTTCCGGACTTTATTAGTGATTGTTTTCGTCTATCTTATTTAGGGTTTAGTCCATTATGGAAGGGGTCAGTCTTGTTCTCCCCTATCCTTCGCCTGCTGGTGGACCTGCAGGGTCGAAAATCCCTAAGAAATTTGCGCTTCCACCTCTAGTTGGTGATTGTAAGAGTTGGCTTACTCGGGATGCTTTGGACGAGTTGGTTTATCTTAAGCCTTGGGGTTTGGGGGGGGGGGGGTATAAAGTTCGTCTTCCTGGTGCTAATGATCGTGCATGTTCTCCGCCTCCCGGATATGTTGCTTGCTATTGCGACTATCTTCTTGTTGGGCTTTTCAGATTTCCTCGTTGTAGAACTTAGAATAGTTGTTATGGTTTCTAACGTTATGTAATATACATTTACCCCCTTGCCTATAAATAGGGGGGGGGGGGGGGGGGAGGCAATAAACTGACTTTTGGCATTATTCTTATTTCTTACAATTGGTATCAGAGCGGGATACTCTCAAAAGTACCCGTTCATTAGACTGGAAATAGACCATTAGACTACATTTTCAACATACACGAACTCAGTTTGTATTCGTGTAAGAAGGATTCTAGTCTAATAGCCTATTTGTGTACCATTAGACTACGTTTTTAACATACACGAATATCATGTCTATTCGTGTAAGGTGAAACACTAGTCTAATCAGTTAATTCGTGTAAGGTGTTTAATCAGTCAAATCATTGCAATTCGACTAGGATAAGTTATATAACTATCTCAAGTACATGAGGAATTTGACCAAGTCTTCACACGAACTGAAATTGTGCATACACGAATTCAGACACACGAATTGTAGTTGTTCATACACGAACTCATACACAAGAATTATATTTGTGCATACACGAACTCATTTCAGTCACATTAGAACAGAAACTAAAAACTTTTACAAAGAGTATAAAACGATCAACAAGAATTAAGAAAATGACGTCAAGAGATCAAATGTCCATTGGATCAGAAACGAGACCTCCAGTCCTCTTCCGTGGTGACTATGAACAATGGAAAACACGGTTTTTGGACTTCATTGAACGACAAGACTTGGGTCCACAAATGTTAGAAATTATTATGAATGGTCCAGTGAAAATAATGGTAAAGATTGCCAACGAAGACGGAACTGAGAGTGAGACGACAACTGAGAAGCTATTCACTCAAATGAAGAACGAGGAAAAGGATTATCACAAAGCAAATCGGCTAGCAAGATCACATATCATGAATGCAATTCCAAATGACATCTTTATGAACATCGACAGTCACAGAACCGCCAAAGAAATGTTTGATGAGCTAACCAAGCAACTTCAGGGAAGTAAAGCTGGTCAGAGTATAAAGATGAGTGGGGCCATGTATAAGTTTGAAGAGTTTCGAGCACAAGATGGAGAGATGCTTGAGCAAACCTACAATCGTGTTTGTGGGCTACTCAATGAGCTGAGGAAAAATGGATTCGTAAAGACTCATCTCGAAGCTAATGTGAAGTTCATGAATACACTGAAGCCAGTTTGGAAACGTTTCACCTCAAACTTAAAGCAGAACATTAACATTCAGACAACTCCAGTACATGATGTGTTTGAATGTCTGATGCAAAATGAGGAGGAAGTAATGGAACTAGTCGAAGAGACAAAGTCTAAGGCAAAGAAGGAAAGCGATCCTTTAGCTCTCGTTTTGAACAAGATCGATGAAATACACGCCTTGGATTCTGAAGAATAACCGACAAACACTGCCTCATCTGCCTTGTCATCAAATTTCCGCAATTGGTCTTTGTCATTCAGCACAAATCATTTGCATCCAAAGACATGTAGATATTTCAGATTTGGTGGACGACCATTCATTAGTTCATAGGGAGTGGTCAGAAATCTTTTGTTGATTGTGGAAAGTGTTAATGTATCTTTTGATGAATTTGGCACAATGAAATCCGACTATTTCACATCCGACCCTCCAGTGAATACCTCTCCACCACTATCGGATCATTTCTTCGACACTCTGTATTACTTCGATGATGATGCCGTGTGACGCACTCGAAATACAACACAGGAAACCCCTATTGTATCTGATCAACAGGATGTGTCTAGTACACAACAGGAACAAGCCACTGAGGATTCCTTAAACACTACAATTCCCGACTCATCTCCAGTTCCCTCTACAGGAACCTCTCATGACCAGGTGGACGACACCGAAGAACCTACCACCCTGCAATCTTCTTCCATGAGTACTCCTCCATCTTCGTCTTCGAGCACTCCGATCTCTACGCCACCTGCCAACACTCAAATCATTCTCCCTCCTCCGTCCCTAACTGAGCGGGTCAAGATGTGGACGAGATCTCATCCTCTCAACCAAATAATTAGAAGTGTGAATGATCGTGTCAGAACTCGAAAGGCCACAGCTAATGAGTGTCTCTTCTTAATATTCTTAAGCTCATTTGAACCCAAAAATACCAAGGAGGCTTTTACAGATCCAAACTGGATAAATTCCATGCAAGAGGAGTTGAATCAATTCAAGCGCTTAGATGTGTGGGAAAAGGTACCACGACCAACGAATCGGTCAATTGTCGGGGTACGATGGCTTCACAAAAACAAGAAGGATGAAAATGGGGTTGTGATCCGAAACAAATCACGCCTTGTGGCTAAAGGGTATTCTCAGCAGGAAGGAATAGACTACGATGAAACGTTTGCTCCAGTGGCTAGGATTGAGGCCATACGCATGTTTCTTGCATATGCAGCAACAAAGAACTTCACTGTGTATCAAATGGATGTCAAAACAGCATTTCTTAATGGCGACATCAAGGAGGAAGTATACGTTGAACAACCAGAAGGTTTTGTTGATCCGCATCGTCCGAATGATGTTTACAAACTCAAAAAGGAACCGTATGGCTTGAAACAGGCACCTCGTGCATGGTATGACAAACTTTCGCCTTTTCTTTTAGATGCAGGATTCACGAGAGCGTCAATCGACACAACTCTCTTTAGTCGTAAAAGGGGTCCTGATGCAATCTTTGTGCAAATTTATGTTGATGACATCATTTTTGGGTCAACCAGTCAACACCTATGCAAACAATTTTGTGCCCTTATGTCTAAACGTTTTGAAATGAGTATGATGGGTGAAATGTCTTTCTTTTTGGGGTTAGAAGTGAAACAATTACCAGATGGCATTTTTATAAATCAATCCAAATATATTTTTGAAATGCTTAAAAAGTACAAAATGGCCGATTGTTCCCCAATGGCCACACCAATGGTCCCTCGGGTAAACTTACATGATGACCCTACGGGATTATCCACTGATGTCACCACATACAGAGGAATGATTGGCTCATTAATGTACTTGACCTCGAGTCGTCCTGATATTATGTTTGCAACCTGTATGTGTGCTCGATATCAATCAAACCCAAAAGTATCTCATTTGCTGGTTGTAAAACTTATTTTTCGATACTTAAAAGGTACTCCATATTTGGGTTTGTGGTATCCAAAGAACACTGGTTTTGATTTTATTGCTTTATTCTGATGCGGATCATGGAGGTTGTAATTTAGACAGGAAAAGCACGTCGGGAGGTGCTCATTTTTTGGGAAACAAACTAATCAGTTGGACTTCAAAGAAGCAGAATTGTGTCTCAATTTCAACGGCTGAAGCAGAATATGTCGCAGCTGCAGTATGTCTTTCTCAAGTTCTCTGGATTCGCACTCAACTTCGGGATTATGGCTATGAAGTGCAAGCAATCCCAATCTACTGTGATTCAACAAGTGCAATCTCCATCTCTGCTAATCCGGTTCAACACTCTCGAACTAAACATATCGATATTCGATATCACTTTTTGAAAGATAACATTGAAAAAGGACTTATTGAGTTACACTTAGTCGAAACCGATTTTCAAATTGCTGATATTTTTACAAAGGCTTTGGAGGAAAAACGATTTAAATTTCTTATCTCCAAGCTCGGCATGTTAAACTTAAAAGATTAACTCGGATTTCCTATGTTGTACTTTAATTGTATATCTGCTATTTACGTGTGTGCTTCTGTATAATTATGTGCTTAATTACGTTTTAGAGGGGGGATAATTTTCTGAGGGGGAATTCCGTGTTAAGGGGGAATCACAATTTCAGGGGGAATATTTGTTTATGAGTAATTGTTGAGTAATTGATTTTTCAAACTTGAGGGTAGAAAATGAAACTTTGAATATGGGTATCCATGGATAACCCATTGGGCTTTCGGATCCTATAAAAGGTTCAATCGAATTATTTTTTCATACTTACATCAATTTTTTAATGTTTTTCTCTCTGGGCAAAAACGAATTTCTGCGGTAATTCAACAAATTTCTGGATCCAACACTGGTGTTTCACGAAGAACACAAATCATTCGGTAAATATTTCATGCTTTGTTCTTCGTGTTCTTCCACTTTTCTTTAGAAAATTTTTCTAATTTGCCTTAACTTACATGATTATTTGTGTTTATGTGTTGAGTATTGTATGTGTTTTTCTATTTTAATCCGTTATTTTAATCCGTTTTTCATCATCTAATCACTCGTTTTAAAGTTGTTCTGATCTGTGTTTTCCCCAAGTAGCCACAAGACTCCATAATCAATAGGGACGAACTCCTCTGCTCGAATCTAACTTCAACGTAGACGAACAGGCCTTCACAAAACCCTAATCTCGCTGTTTATTGTTTAAGTGTTCGTTAGACCCAAAATTCATCCTACACGAATAGCCCTCAACGAATACTTATACAACTCAAACGAATGCGTTGAAGTGATAGCTAGGGTTTCCGAACACGAACAAAGTTTAGGCAGCTAGGTTGAAGTGACGGCTAGGGTTGAAGTGTTCATTCGACTTCATAATCCCCATGCACGAACAGATTTAAACGCATACATAAGCAACTTACACGACTCTGAAGTGTTCATTCGAATTCAGAATCATCATGCACGAACAGGTTGTGGCGACTAGGTTTTGAACGAATAAATTTTTGAACGATTAGGGTTTGTACCTACACGGCTAGGATTTTAGGGTTTTGTTGGCTAGGGTTTAGGGTTTTGTTAAAGTCCCACACGACATTCTTTTCTACCTACACGAACAGACTCATTCGATCCCACAAGCATCATACACGAACAAGTTTAGACGGAATTAGGTTAAGTAAATTGGTTACGTGGTCATTCGAACGTAAAACACCCCTAGACGAACTGGTTAGACGAACAGGTTAGATGACTCGGACACGAATAGCCTATCTCGGACACGCCTAAGCATTACTCGAACACCTAGCCCCGCCCAGTTGTTACCTAGCCCCGACTCGGACACGACTAGGCTATTCCGGACACCAACTCGGACAAGTCCCGGCACGAATGGTTTTTCCTCGGACACGTCCTTGTTTCCCGGACACGAACAGAACACCTAGCCCCGACCAGTTCTTACCTCCCCCCGACTCGGGCACGACTAAGGTTACCCCGGACTCTACGATTAGGTACCCGGACATTACCAAGTGTCGGCTCGGATAGCCTTCTCGGACTGGTTCTCGGATACACTATCATTTCCCGGACACGACTAAGTCATCTCGGACACTATCCCGGACAACCTAGCCCCGATTAGTTATCCAATAGCCCCGGTTCGCCCTGCGTAGTTATCTGGTTGCCCCGATTCGCCCCGCCTAGTTCAAAAGTCGCCCCAGTTCTTCCGACTTGATTTCTTTTGCTCGTTGACTATTCCGAGCTGCAATACGTACCTCACTTGGTTCCCGATGACTCGGTTTTGGCATTAAAAAAAAAAAAAAAAAAAAAAAAAAAAAAAAAAAAAAAATCGTATATGTAGTGTTAATCTAACCGTTTATTTTTGTTTTTTGTGTTCAAGATTAGATGGCACGCACCAAGACAACAACTCGACCTATCTCAAACGTCCCATCAGTTCATCAAATGGAAGGTCACAATGCTCCGATTGCACGACGCATGTTCTCTCCGGCCTTCCCTTCTCAGGAAACGGTTCACCCGACTCGTTTATGGCTAGATATGAAACCCAACAACAACACCATTGATCTTGAGACACATGAATGCCCGTATCCCATAATCCTCTCAATCATCAAATATCACCCCTGGAAAGACCTCTTTGCCAGTCATCCACAGGTTCCACGGGTCTACTTGCAGCATTTATGGTATCACATGAGTTATCAGGCGGCCGATAACTCTGACTCTGAGGACCCGATCGAGGAATTGATAGTTTGTGAATTTCACGACTACAGAGTCGAGTTAACAGTTGAGCTCCTCAGTAATATTTTGGCTCTACCAACTTATGATGAATACGAGGATATACCGAAACTTGATGCAGACCTTTTCACATGGATTTATGAATTGGGCTATCAAGGGAATTTACGCTCTCTCAAAATGGATTGGGATTTACTACCGCATCCATGGCAATTCTTGTTACAACTAATGGTACACAACCTCACGCCCAAAACACGTGACAAGGATTATGCGAATCGAATAACTGTCATCATGTGGATCGCATTTATCTTTAACAAGAAATTTGATATTGCTCGCCTCATCTTCGCTGATCTTCGGGACTTAATCGCACATAAAAACAAGTATTTTGAGCAGGAAAAACGGAAGGATGCGGTTGAACTATCATTACCTAGAAAAGCCTTCAAACACAACAAGAAGGAAATTTCGAAGCCGTATATTCCTTACCAACGCTTCCTACAGATGATTGTTCGCGTAATCCTACAGCAAGCCCCGACTGACCTGAACAAACGGATTGGTGATCACACGTATGATGAATACTTCACTCCTGTCTTTCGACTACGACATAATCAAACGGCCGCAGAAGGTATGCCTATTCCCGCGCACTTACTTTCGCGCATACCACATGATGATGTTCATTTGACAGCCTATATGAATCCGACCACTCGTACGGAACGATCAGAACCGATTGTTCCTTCCCCACGAGAACTTGCGCCTTCCAGTAGTGAGAGTCTAGGTTTAGGTACGAGTGAGGAGGATGTTGTTCATCAGGATTCTGACTCCAGTTCTGATGATAGTTCTGATGATGATGCCACAGAAGCAGGGGGTGATGGTAAAAATGTGGTTGTACAGGCACCAGTACACACTCGCTCAATAACGTATTACTGCAATACATTTCCCCACTCCGACATGATACTTTTGGAGTCAGTTGCGAGTCGATATCACTCCAGTATAAGTCTACACCCCATACTGTCAGTATGATTCTACACCTCATACTATCGATATGAGTCTACACCACATACCATCAATATGAGTCCACACCCCATACCATCAGTTTTACTCCAGTATGAGTCTACACCCCATACAATTGATATGAGTCTACACCCCATGTCATCAGTATCATTCCAATATGAGTCTACACCCCATACCACGTGTTGCAAAGAAGGTCTAGGATTCCGCGCAACTAGAATTCAGTATGAGTCTACACCTTCATAGTCTTCAGCATGAGTCTACACCCCATGCCTACATCATCAAATATATCAAGTTGGCTAGCACTTTACCTAGTTAGTCACACTAGGTTTCACTGACAATTCAACGAGCATCTACACTACCCGTAATCAAGTCTTCTTATGCATAACTAAGGCATACTCCTTATAATGCATAGATAACAACACAACAATTATATAAACATATAATGACATAAAACACATTTACAATAAGGATACAGGTAGATTACTACTATCTTTCATCCAAATATACTGGTAGCTACAACCACCCATAATCATCATGTATGGGTAACCACATGCTACCCATACCACACAATTCCGTTTTTCTGTTTTGGTTCATCTTTATTTGATCAAAACATCATTTTACATAAACAACGTTACTATCAAAACATCTTTTAATACGTTTAAATATCTTTTAAAACGTTGTTTTGTCTAAATGCTCGGTTTACAAAACCATATTGTATTCACCTTTAAACTGAAGTCCATAAGTAAACGCCCTCGCAACTCTTTCTCATGATCAACCTAATTAAATCATTATCCGTTAACCATCTCATAATACATTCAAATTTCCCCATACTAGACTTAACGGAAACAAAATATCGCTACACAGAGCAGCCAGCCGCCGTTTGGACAAAGCCAGCAGCCGGCTGCCCCAAAACTCCCCAACCGTCGGTTGGAACCCCTGGTTCATCTTCTCTAACCAGCTTGTAACTCCATTGTTGCAAGCTTTTACAAACTCGACCTAACTCAACAAAAACCGTACTAAACGATAGCAAACAACTTAGAAATAACATATTTACGTAAAGATTTCGTTATACCTTCCGTTTACGAAGCTGGTTTCGTTACGACTCGAAACCAACCTTGACGAAACTAACTTTCGTTTTTACCAAACTGATCCTCTCATGTCCAGGAGTACAACGGTGCTTTCTGTTTGATTATCCGACAAGAAATGAATATCAGACGATCATTTTCGCTTTCGACCGCCTTATTCGACTTCGTTTCTTTTTGTTTTCTTTCTCCCAGACGACACACACAAAAGCCTTAAGAAATATCTTTCCTCATTCTTAAGCAATCTTAATATATAAGATTTTTATAAAAATTTACCAATTAAACCTCTAACTATGACATAATGACATATTTAGTCCTTAACACTAAATTCATAACAAAACAAGCCCTTTTAACCAAAACTTATTATAATTCTAGTAATTTTTACGATTTTGGATCGTTACACAAATATAGCAACCAATTTAATTAATAGCTATCATCTAGTCTTATTTCCCAATTTGGAAGACCTGAGATGTATGAATCGAAAACTTATCATAATTCTAGTAATTTTAACGATTTTGGATCGTTACACAAATATAGAAACCAATTTAATTAATAGCTATCATCTAGTCTTATTTTCCAGTTTGGAAGACCTAAGATGTATGAATCGAACATTTGGGATGTCTAAATCATGACATGCATGTCTTATAGGTTTGAATATAAGTTTCTTTTCAATATCCACTTTTTCTTTAATTAAGCAAGGAGTTGGAGTTAGAAAATCCGGTATTAACCCGACTTGTTGTAGTTTTGTCAACTCGTTTAAGAGCCTAAGACAAAAGTTCAAACGATAATCAAAAAAGGTTGAGAACTAGAAAAAGATATGGTTCATATGTGTTTTGAGTTCGTTTACATGTAGAAACTAATTTAAGACTACAAATCGAGTAAAAATATTTGAAAAAAATATAAAAAGAATAGTAAATTAAACGTTTTTCGATTTGTTCATATACGAATATTTTTGTTTGAAATGATGATCATTCATATATGAACAAATAAAAAAAGATTTAATTTACGCTGAATCTTTTTTTTTTATCTTTTTCAAAAATATTTACTCGATTTGTAGTCAGTATTAATTGTTACATATGAACGAACTCAAAACACATATGCACAAAGTTTGTTTTTTGATGGGTTTTAACATTTTCTTTATTCTAGTTTGAACCTAATCCAAGAGCCTAATTCGTTAAATCCAAACCTTACGTATTCACTTTGTCGGGTGTTATTGATTTCAGTATCATCGAACATATTTGTGTGATTTTGACTTACTTGAGAGTTGATACCGAAAGAAAAACGAGTTAATCTTAACTACGAGTATGCGATTACGGGGTGCACCCTCATTTGAGCTATCTCGTTTCCAAGTTAAGCTATCTCGTTTGAGCTATCATGGTTATTGGGATTGATCCCCCTTGAGGGGTCAGGGTAAAACATCCTTTGATTGCGGCTAGGGGTAGCCTCCCCTAATTGCATTCTGCTCCCAAGTGAGTGAATGAGGTTGAGAGGAAGCCACCCCTAGTGGGATGCGGGCATCACTCTAACCCAAATGATATATAGAGATGCGCAATTATGTTATTGAATTAACTTGTCAAAACTTCACATAAGGCTTTAATATTTTTTCCTGCCAAATGAAACGTTGCAATGGTTGGATATACATGTTCGTTTACAAAAGCTAATAACTAACATGTTTTTTTGTTCTATGATAAGTGTAATCTGGTTTCAGATAAAAACGAATTTCCCACAAATCCCTCTTTGTTTCGATAAGATCTTCTATTGCCTTTTAATTTGATTGGGTCACTTAAATCATCTATATCCTAAAATATAGATTGAATCAAAATACTTTATAAATTAAAATGCAATTTTTCATGATTCAGGTCTTATCCAATCAAAGTATACCCAAAATTCCTACAGACGACGTATCATTTTAGACATCCACACTTATCGGCCAACTCGAACATAGATGAAGATCAAAGGGTTAAAAATATCATTCGCAAAAGTTAAATTTGTGTTTTTCTTTTTTAACATGTTACTTGCCACAAGATAGGATTAAAAGGTTGGAAAGCCTATTAGGAGACTTGATGGGCTCAAAATGCTAGTTTCCATTCTGAATGGACCCTATAGAATTATATTGAGACGGGTGGTATGACATGGAGCATAAAATATGAAATCAAGAAGTGTCAAACAAATGTGAATAAGAAATAAATAAATAAATAAAATGATTAATAATAAGACAAGTGAAAGGTTAGGATGGTGGGACCAAGGAAAGGGAAGCCCATAGTTTATTCATCCTTTCTTGCATCACCAATCTCCACACAGCTCGTCACCAGCTTTGCTCAATCACCTTATTATGTAATCATTTTCTTTCTTTCTTTTTATTTTAACCATTTATTAAATTTTTTTTTTTTTTTTTTACGATGGGTCAATAAAATAACATGTTTGATAAGGTTTTATTTGCACATTCACATTTTTATTTGCTACTAAGTTTATGTTTTGCTCACACAAATTTTTCTTGTTTTATTCTAATAATAATTAAGTGGCATTTACATATTAAGTCAATATTATATATTTACTAGTGTTTTTGACTTGTGTGATACACGAGTTTTAACCTTTTATTTTATTTATATACGTAAAGTGATGAGTTTAATTTGATAGCATCTTTTTTTTTATCTTTTAGATGGGTTGTTGTATTGGTTTTCATTATTTATTTTAGATTTCATACATGTTTATCAAATTTGGTTAAACTTTTGCTAATATATGTTACAATTGTAACCCAATATTATTATTTAAGATTGCATTCATATCTTTGTTTGATTACATACTAAGTCTAAATTCAAGCAATACTCTAAAAAAATGAATGTAGGATAAAGATACTATTTGATAAATAAGATAATAATACCATTCATCTATATATATACATTAATATTTAATAATTTAACAAAAAACTGCAGTAAATCTATAAAAATTTCCAAAACAATGTGACAATTTTTCCAATAACAGAAAACAAATAGAAGATTACGATCAAATAGAATTATTATAAAAACAACGATCAAGAAACTACGTTTTGAAGCGAATTTTTGTCACCACCTTCTTCGACTTCCATATTCTTTTTCTTTTAACTAATGGTTTTTCAAGATTATTTTGGTAGTTTGGGTTCATAATGCTTTCATTTGGTTTAAACTCATTTGTGAATCCTTGATAATATAATTTTGACTATTTATGGTGTTTAGTTTGTAACTTTTATATAAATCAAAAGATTATTTATAAATGTAGTTTTATTGTAATTTAAAGCAAAACTTTTCATTTTACATTGTGGTTATAAATAAATATATTTTAGTTATTTATGATTAAAATCAAGAGAAAATCACGAAATTGATCATGTGGAACATAAAAATTTCGAAAATAATCATCAAATTCGCGACAATTTTGTCTTTTATCTTTAGCGCGAGAACGAGATTTTTTAAAATGGGTGATGTATATTAAGCCACGTGATTGCGCGAGAACAGGATTGCCATGTCGCGAGAACGGGTATTAATAGGCGTGGCTTAATATACATCACCCATTTTAAAAAATCTCGTTCTCGAGCTAAAGATAAAAGACAAAATTGTCACGAGAAAATTGTCGCGAATTTGATGATCATTTTCAAAAATTTTATGTTCCACATGATCAATTTCGTGATTTTCTCTAAAATCAAACTATGCTTTATAACAAAACTTTTAGTTTCTCTTTTTTAATTATTTGTGATTAAGCTCAAACTATGATTTATAACAAACATTTTGTCTTTCTTTTGATTAACAATTTTATCAATTTATTATTTATCATTTAGACGATTATTATTATTTAAATTAAAAGAATTTATAAACTAGAATACAGTTTTACTATAAGTGAAGGCAAATCTCTTCATCTTATATTGTTGTTATAAATAAATTTATTTTAGTTATTTATGATTAATATAAAACTATGATTTATGTCAAAACTTTACTCTTTTATTTTAGTTATTAATGATTAAACTCGAACTATGATTTATGACAAAACATATTGTCTTTCTTTTGACGAACAGTCATATAAATTTATTACTTATCATTTATGTTATTATTGTTATTTAAATTAAAGGAACTTATAAACTCTAGTAAGATAAATTATTTATTACTAATATTTATTACAATTTATTACAATGACTCAACTTTTTAGTATTATATAAAATGATCAAGAATATAAATATTTGAAAAAATGTTGAAGTACTTTCTTTTTTGTTAAAATTTCAATTACATGTCAATTGTAACAAAAATAATCCCTAAATAGATCATTTAATTGTTTGAAAGTTTATTTATTAAGTATGATTCAATAATATTTTTATTTTAAATATTGATAAGTATATTTATTATTAAAACTATATATATAAATCACTTATTAAAAAATATATTTATTACAATCATGAATACCTAAACTCAATCTTATAATATATAAGAAGATATATCAAATAGTTGATCCTATATCAATTTGCTTACAACTCATAACTTAAGAGTATCCCCAATAGTAAATCTTTTAAAAAGGTTATAATCATGTGATATCATCAATTTATAATCTTTTTCTTTTAACAAACCTATAATCACTATGTATAAACCTTTACAAAACTTCATAATATGAGGGTTAAATAAATGCTTTCGATGTAAAAGTTAAATGGAAAAACTTATAAGGCACTTCATAATCTTGGACCTCTTCAAAACACATAAACATAAAACACAATTTCACTATGTTTAATCAAAAAAATAAACCTCTTTAAGATTTTTAAACCCTTTTTTGAAACCACCATAGGGGATGCCCGTTGTATTCTTAAGTTTTAATTTGAGGGGAAAGGAAAGTAAAGTAATGTAAAAAATTAAAATACTGTGTTCTTAAGTTTTTTTTTATGGGGGTAAAGGATTGTAAAGGAAGTGATTGGAAGGGAAAGTGATAGACTTTTTGAATGACTTATTTTCTGGCCAAATATAGGGTGTTTCCATAGGAAAGTTTATCCTAACAATGTCTAATTACATATTTACCCCCATCAATCCTATAATACCTAATTATTCTCTACCACGTAAATCTCTCAACATACTGGTTTACTCCACATTCTCTTCTCAGAACCTGATCATCATCCCTTCTTTTTCCAAAACAGGTGATTATCTATGAAATTATTCTTTATTATTTACAAATTATTAGGTTTCATGAATATCTTTTAATCATTTTTTTTAAATGTAATTGTTCTCTATTCTTCTTGTTATTGAATCTTATATTTATGAATTCCCAATCAAAATAATTCATCATCAATACTTTTCGAAATAATATGTTATTAGGTTACCTAAATATATAAATGTAGACCACAATAGTCATAAGTGATTTACTTAATCTCTTGGAAATTTGTTTATGTTAATACAAAAGTCCACTAAACTCCTAAGTCCGACCCGAACTGATCTAGACCTGACTTGAAGTCCGTTTCTCCTTTGAATTAACCTCAGTGATCCTTCGTCCGACTTATCTGCACTAAGAAAAGACACCAGGTTGAGGGGGGCTAAACCCCTGATTCAACTCGGGTGTGAGAGTAAGTACTCTGGTTCGGACAAAAAGATAATAGTATGAAGCTACACGTAAATAATCTGAAGACACTTACTGTTTACCTGGGTATTTATAGGAGACAATCTGGATAATAGGATGTTCCCTGGATAATACAAGTGTTCCCTGGATTTTACTCCTTTTATCCATCGGTTAAAAGAGTGTCGCATTTGTCAGAGTATCTTTCCTTTCCTCTTTTGTCGATTTCTTGTCGTATTCACGCCTTTTTGTCTTTTCCTGACCGAACTAGAGATTCCGAACCACCTGATTCGGTCTTGACCCGAATCAGGTGGTCGGACCCTATGTCAACAACTCCCCCAAGTCTAGCATTATATTCCGAAGAAGTCGAGATATAATGTTGGACTTAAAATCGTGTGTTTGTTTTCTGGCTGCTGCTTCGGTAATCTTGCACCTACCTTGTTCGATCCGCCACTTCCTTCGTTTCCACGCGTCGAGTTCCTATGGTTTGAATGAGCCAGCTACCTTTAAACGTTTACACGTGGCGTGTTCCTATGGTTTGAACGTTGCCAGGCTGTTTCCCACCGCTCCACGTGTTGCTGACGTGTTACGCGCTTCTTAAGGCCACGCGCGACTCTTAAGGTGCCTGCCACTTGCCTATAAATAGGGGTGTTCCTTCTTCATTTATTTCGTACCTTTGCTCCGAACCCCTGTCCATTTTTCTCCAAATCTTCCCCTATTCCGGTATTCTTTCCTCCGCTTTTCACCATGGCCAAAGAGTCCAAAGAGAATCTCAAGGAAATGCATAATACCATGTCTGCTGCGGATTTTCAAAAGTTTTGCAAAACCTATAGCATCAATCCTTCCTATGGTGCTGTTCTTCCCGGAGCAACCGATACTATTAAGGATGCTCCTCCAGGCAAAATTGGTGTATACTGCTCCTGGTTCGAGTATTCCAACCTTCGGTTACCCTTCTCTCGGTTTTATCTCGACGTGATACAGTACTTTAAGGGCCATGTATCCCAAATGAATCCCTTGGGGGCTAACAAAATCACCAACTTCGAGATCCACTGTCGTGCTCTCGGCAAAGCTCCCGATCTATCCAGTTTTCGCTTTTTTTACAAAGTCGGACTAAATGGAGATTGGCTCACAGTTGATAAGAGAAGGAAAGCTTCGGTCTGCATAAGTTGGTATCTTTCTTCTCTGAAAAATTGGAAAGATCGTTTTTTCTTTGTGAATGCTTCGGTAGCCCCTATCCGAATGAGATGGTGTGCTAGGGGTGATACTCTTACCGATCCAGAGCCTGATACTGAAGACGTGGATCCTGATCTCATTATGGAGCTTCAGACTAATCCGATCAGAGCTCGCTCGTATCCGGAGAAGGTGTTAGTCATGTCCGGACTAAGTCAAAATTGGAACTACCCGTTGTACCGTCCCTGTTTGAAACTTGCTGGCAAAGGTCTTTTTACATTTTCTTTCTTTTATCTATACGCGTACCTTGTTCGTTCGAACTAACTCTTCCTTGATTACTAAAAACATAATCAGTGTGTTGTATCGGGTTGCTAACTGCTCGTTTGATTGTTTTATAGAACTACCCCTCCTTGCTTTTCTAAAACTGACAAGTTGGGATGACGTGAGCATTGGTTCGACTCGCCTTCCCGATGGTACTCCTGGATTTTTAACAATGACTAAAGATCGTTTGGTGCTTCCCAACGAAAACATTCCGGCTCCTTATACTGATGCCGAAGCAAATGCCCCTGTGAAAAGAAAAAGGAAAAGCAAAAAGACTTCGAAGAAAAGTACCCACAGTCGTCCTTCCAAAAAACACAAGACAGTCACAAAGGTGTCCTCTACTTCTCAAGCCTCGAAGACTAAAGAGCAGCATGCTTCGACTTCGGCTCCCTCCCTTCCTGAAAAAGAGCCCAGCCCCGACACCGAAGAACTCTTTGCTGAATCTGGCGGTGGTGGTTCGGAGGGATACGGGCTATCTGAATCTGGAGAATCCTCCTCTTCTTCCGAATCCACCGAATCTGAAGATCTCACTTTTCCTGAGGATCAGGCCACCTATTCCAACAGATCATGTCCTTCTACTCCGAAAGGCAAGACTGATTCGGAGATTAACAAAATACTTCAGGAGGAGGGTCATTCTCAAGAGCATGAGGTGAATCAACCCCCAAAATCATCAAAACAAAAGTCAACACTTTCGGAGGAACCCGTTGCGGGATCGTCTGGCATTGGTCCAAAAGGTGGGAATGTTTTGGAGAATCCTATTCCTGCTCCAAAGCCTCACCTGTTGTTATTTCGAGTAAATCATCCTCTGAAGCCAAGAGAACAGTTGCACCAAAGAAGCCTGCTTCTTCAACTGAGAAAAGCAAAGGCAAGTCCCCCATCAAGAAACAGTACACCGGTCACCGAAAGAAGACCACTGCCAATAAAGGTTCTGGGCAACCTGTTAATCCGAAAGGGAAGGAACCGATGGATACTGAGCCCCCTCCCGAAGCTTCAGATTTGAATGGTGTGGAAGCCTCGATTGCTGATAAGAAATTTCAACCCCGTTTCCAAGAAGTTTACAATCGTTCCTTGTACTCCGAAGCTGTTGTTTGTCGTGATCTCTTGGACACCTTGTCAACTCCGGCTGAAGTCATTCGCTTGAACAACACCAATGATTTCTCCTTAGCCGAACAACTTGACCACTTGGTATCCCAGCTTCTGGTTATTGCCCCTGAGGTCCGGTCGAGATGGCTTGTTGCCGAGGATGAAGTTCGGAATCAAACTCGGTTAATGAAAGCCCTTGAAAGAAATGCTTCCTTAAGCAACCAGAGGGCAGAAGCGTTAGAAGTCCGTCTTGACACGGAGAAGAAAGAACTTGCGGATGAAGTTGCCTTGCTCCGCCAAGAAGTAGAGGAGCTGAAGAAAGCTCGGTCTTCCGGCGTTGAGTCTTCATCTGTGAATGAGGACGCGGTTCGGGCTTTGGGGGAGTTAAACATCACCCATAGCCGGACTGTGAAGGGTTTGAAAGAGCAAATTACCACCCTGTCCTCCGATCTTCAGGCCTCCGAAGCCCGAAACTCTCAAATAACAAAGGATGCAATGCAAGAGAAGGAACGTTTGCAGGAACTGGAATATCGTGTTGTGGAGTTGGAGTCTACAAATGCTGTCCTTCAGGAGGAACGGACCTGGTTGATTTCCCAGGGTCCAAAACATATAGTTGAAGGCTTGTTAAAGAGCAAAGATTTTGTCGAAGCTTATTCCAATGTCAATGTTGCCCACTACCGATCTGGATGCCATGATGGTGTTGTTGCTGGGTATAAGCTGCATCGGTTAGGCCAAAGGATCACACAATCCCCCTTTCATGATCCTTCCACTGAAGCCGCCCTTACCGAAGCAAAAGAGGCCTTTCGACAGACTTCATATTCATACTTAGATGCTCTAGCAGCCACCAGCACCCAGACACTTGAAGCTTTTCAAGCTGTGCAACCTGTCCTACCGGAACAGGAGTCTCCTGGAATAGACAATCCTGAAGCATGAAATTCTTAGGTGTTAGTTTGTTTTAATATGTTTATGTGTGGCCGAAAGATTGGCGCAATTTTCTATCCTTTTTGTAGGACCGATATAGGGGTTTTTAAGTCCCCTTTTGAATGACAGCGCCTTATGTTTCCATGTGTTGTGTTTATATTGCTAATTTCTGTTTTGAATCTTGTATTATCATCGAACCAGATAGTTCGGTATTGCCTCGAATCGTCATTCGGAATTACACCCTTGGGGTGTACTTGGCTGCTAAGTCAAGCCGTGTTAGTTTCCTCGGATTTTAGTCCGGTATAAGCATAGGTAATGAATTAAATGTTACGTGTTATAAGAAAAACCAAACATTCATTCTCTTTACTAACATCAATTGCCTCGGGAAAAAACCCGGTATTACAAACTATTACTTGCTAATAAATAGAATAAACAAAAGAACTTAAGTCTTTGAATCATCAAGACTCTACTTGGCATAAAGGCAGTACAATGTTCTTTCTCCTCGGGAAGACCCCGGCATCACATGTAGCATTTTCTCAAATTCATTTCATTCCAGGTTCGGGGGATTAAGGTTCCATCCAGGCACTTCAATTTGTATGAACCATTTCCGTTGTTCTGCACCACCTGATACGGCCCCTCCCATTTCGGACCCAGCTTACCCTCATCTTCCTGCCTACTTGCTTCGTTCTTCCGAAACACGAACTCCCCCTCCTTAAAACTGATCTTTCGAACCTTCTGATTGTAATATTGTTCGATCTTTTTCTTGTATCGGGCTTCCCGAACGTGAGCTGCTTCTCTTCTCTCTTCTGCCAACATTAGGTTAATTTGCAACTCTCCTTCATTATCCACGCCTTCTCGTTGCACATTCCTGTAAGTGGGAATTCCTATCTCTGGTGGTATGACAGCTTCCGAACCATAAGTCAAGCTGAAGGGTGTTTCTTGTGTGCTTGTCTTTTTCGTGGTTCGATGTGCCCAGAGTACATTTGGGACTTGGTCCACCCAGTTACGTTCATACCTCCCCAAACGTGTCTTGATTCCCTCCACCAGACTTCTGTTGATCCGCTCTACTTGCCCATTGGCCTGAGGATGTGCTACGGACGTTTTGACTTGTTTGATTTGCATCTGCTCGCACCACCCTTTGAAAGGCTCATCTACAAATTTCTTGCCATTGTTTGTCACTACTTCGCCCGGCAACCCGAATCTACATACCACGTTTTCCCAGAAAAATTTCAACACTTGAGCTCCTGTAATCCGTGCTAAGGGCTTTGCTTCAACCCATTTAGTGAAATAATCCACCGCCACCAACAAAAATTTGACCTTTCCTGGGCCCTCCGGAAATGGTCCAACTATATCCATTCCCCACTTAAAGAAAGGCCATGCTGCTATGACCGAAATCATGTCACTTTTGGGAAGCTTGGGGATCGGTGCATGGATTTGACACGAATCACATTTTCTTATCTCTTGGCATGCATCTTGATGCATTGTGGGCCAATAATACCCCAAGTTCATTACTTTAGCCACCACTGCCCTTGGCCCCGCGTGCATTCCACAAGATCCTTCATGCACTTCTCTGATTACATAATTAGCCTGTAAGGGGCCTACACACCGGAGCAATGGTGCCAGGTAGTTCCTTCGGAACAATATTCCTTCCATCATGACATATTGAGTTGCCTTCATTCGGATTTTCCTTGCCTCTGTTGCATTTTCAGGCAGCGTGTCGTTAGTCAGATACTCCACCAAAGGTGTCATCCATGTGACTCTTTCTTCTTCAACTATAACGTTTACTTCGACCTCTTCATCAATAGATCTTCTCTCAATTGCCTCCAGGAAGATGTTACTAGCCAAGGCTTCTATTGCTGCTCCAGCTATTGACGCCACTTTGCTGAAAACGTCTGCCCTTTTGTTCTTGCTTCTTGGTATTTGCTTGATCTTGCAAGAATCAAATTCCTTCATCAGAGCCACGACCTTGTCTCTATATCTCTTCATCCGATCATCCTTTGCACCGTATTCCTCATTCACTTGATTTGCCACGAGCTTCGAATCAACATAGATTCGCAATCTTTCCACTTTCATGCTCTTAGCCAACTTCAGTCCGGCTAACACCCCTTCATACTCTGCCTCGTTATTAGAACTTTGGAACTTTAAACGGATGGCATATGCGAATTCCTCCTTCTCCGGACTAGTTAGGATGATACCTGCTCCGGCTCCTTCTTTGCTGGCCGCTCCATCGGTATATAATTTCCAGGTGGTTCCTTTTGTTCTTTTTCTTTTCCCTAGCACTGTCTCTGGTTCAGCCAATACTACCCCTTGGTCCGGAATTTCATTTAGGAAGTCTGCCAACACCTGCCCTTTTGCTGTTGTCTTTGGGGCATACTCTATGTCGTGGCCTCCTAATTCGATAGCCCATTTTGCTATTTTTCCTGCCATCTCCGGACGAGTCAGTATCTGCTTCAATGGCTGGTCTGTAATTACCTTTATCTTGTGTGCTTGAAAGTATCTTCCTAGTCTCCTTGATGTAAACAAGAGAGCCAAAGAGAGCTTCTCCAACGGGTTGTAGTTAAGCTCCGCTCCCTGTAACACCTTACTGATGAAGTAGACAGGTAATTGCTTCTTCTCTCTTTCCACTAGTAGCACAGCGCTTACCACTTCTCCATTAGTTGCTAAGTACACCAATAAGGTTTCTCCCTTTCGGGGTGCCGTTAAGTATGGTAGGTTTACTATGTACTTCTTCATTTCTTGGAAAGCCTTATCTGCTTCTTCCGTCCACCTGAAATCCTTCTTGTTCATACACTGCTTCAGTGTCTTGAAAAAGGGCAACGCTCTTTCGGCAGATTTGGAGAGATATCTTCCCAATGCTACTATCCTTCCATTCAAACTTTGCACCTCCTGTAGCGTTTTTGGTGCCGCCATGTTGGTGATAGCCTTTACTTTATCCGGATGTATCCGGATGCTTTGAGGCATGATGATATGGCCCAAAAACTTGCCTTCTTCCACCCCGAACGAACACTTCTTGGGGTTCAATTTCATGTTTACCTTTCTCAGTACCTCGAATATCTCTCCGATGTCCCGTAACATTGTTTCTTCAGTTTCACTTTTGATTACCAAATCATCTACATAGGCCTCCATGTTTCGGCCTATATGATTCTTGAATACTTTGTCTATAAGCCTTTGGTATGTAGCACCAGCGTTTTTTAGTCCGAATGGCATTTTTTTGTAACAGTACACACCTTGGTCTGTGTGGAAACCCGTCTTGTCCTCGTCTTCTCGGGCCATCTGTATCTGGTGGTATCCCTTATATGCGTCTAAGAAAAAATTGTATCGGAATCCCACCAATGAATCCACCTTCAGGTCAATCTCCGGTAAAGGGTACGCATCCTTGGGGCATGCGTTATTGAGGTCCTTAAAATCCACGCACATCCGCCACGTCTTGTCCCCTTTCGGTACCATGACTGGGTTAGCTACCCACGTCCGGTATCTAACCTCTCGGAGTATCCCTGCTCTTACCAATTGATCCACTTCTTCACATGCCGCCCTACTTCTCTCCGGTGCTAGGACTCTTTTCTTTTGTACCACTGGTTCGGAAGCTTTATAAACACTCAATCGGTGCTCTGCTATCTCTCTTGGTATCCCTGTCATATCCTCCGGCCTCCACGCAAATACTTCCTTATTTTGTTTTAACATTGTCACGAGTTTCCTTTTGGTTTCTTCCGTCAGAGCTTTCCCAATCGTTATCATCTGGTCCGGAAAGTGGGGGTTAATTTGGACCTGTTCCTCTAGCGTCTTGCTTTCTTCGACCGTTAGTTTTTGTACTTGATAGCAACCCCTTTTACCCTCCGAAGTGATAGTGGCTATTCCTCCGGGCGTTGGGAATTTCATCATTCCGTGCACGGTTGACGCTACTGCTCCTAGCTTCTTCAATCCTGGCCTTCCCAAAATACAATTGTATGGGGACGCAGCTGCTATTACTAAAAAGTTCATGCACACTGTTCGGATTTTATCGCCCTCAGCCAGTTGCACCGGTAAACATATCTCCCCGATGGAGGACTTTGTTTGTCCGGCAAATCCCACTAATGGCACCTCCTTCGCCTTCATCCTTCGTTTTAAGGCCGGATCCAATTCTCGAAAGCAATGTTCGAACATAATTTCCGATGCACTTCCATCGTCTACATAGATTCGGTGTATTAGGTGATCAGCCACATGAGCCTTAATAAGCATTGGGTCATCAGTGGGGTTTATGGCATTCAACGGGGGGAATGCTATAACCTGATTCATCCAATCTTTTGGTGCTCCCCTCTCTTGCTCAGGTTCGGTCCTGTCCCCTGCCCTAATCATGTGGATCTCCTTCGGCTTTCCTCTAGGGCCCTTATCGTTTCTTCCTTGCTTATTTCCTCCCCTTATGTCTCGAACCAAATGGTTAAGTTTTCCCGTTTGGACTGCCTCCTCGATTTGCTTCTTTAATGCGTAACAATCATTCGTGGCATGTCCTCTATCCATGTGAAAATCACAGTATCTATCTAGGTTCCCCTTTTCTGGAGTTCCTGGAAGGGTTCCCGGAGGTGGCTTTACTAGATTGATCCCTCTCTCTGTGTTCATGATTTGCATCGGTGTTTTCAATAACTCCGTGAAGTGGACGCTTCTCCTACTATCTCCTGGTCCCGAGATAGGATTGTTTCTTGGGGAAATGGGAGATACGGGAAACTTTCCCCCATATCTGTTGGCTCTGTTGGGTGAACCAAATGATCTTCTCCCTTGTATCGACCTAGGCGTCGGCACCCCTGACCCTCTCCATGAGGTCCCTGAGTTTCCTGTCATTCGTCCTCCTAATTCCTCTGTTCGTCCCGATGCTTCTTTTCCTTTGATGAATTCTTTCACCCTTACCATCATTTCTTCGACTGTACTAGACTCTAGCATTGAAGGATTCTATCAGTGTGGGTGGCTTAATTCCCTCCATGAATCCCGAAATCTTCATGGTTTCCGAAGCTCCTTTCACCTGCAACATCTCCTTTTTCCACCTTTCTACAAACTCCTTGAATCCTTCCCCATCCCTCTGCTTCGTTTTATGGACATCCGTCGGCCCTTTCAGGTATTTCCTTTGTTGTGTAAAGAACGACCCAAACACTACCTCCAACTCTTTGTAACTATCCATCTGCCCTGGCTCTAACGCTTGAAACCATATCCGCGCTGGTCCGACAAGAGTCTGTGCAAACATACGACACCACACAGGCATCGACCATAGTTCGGTTTCTGCAGCCCCTGCAAATGTGTTAAGATGGTCATCCGGATCTCCCGACCCATCATACGTCCGAATGATACTGGGCATTTTTGTCTTGGGGGGAATTGAGAATCGAGCGATCCTCTTTGTGAACTTTGAGGAGAAGTCAGATTGATACGGTAGGCTTAAATCTTCTTCTTCGTCTTCCGACCCTTCATCCTCATCGAAGTTTAATCTCCTTCCTTTATACCCCTCCTTTCGAGTATCCTCTCCCACCTTACCTTTCCCCTTTTTATGTGACTCCGTACGCTCATGTTCTTCAACCAACGCTCTTAACAATTCAATGTTATCTTTCACAAACTTACTAGAAAGCTCTCCATCGGTTCTGACTTCCTTCTCAGCGTTTTTGTTAGAATTCTCTCCCTCATTGATGACTAAGTCAATCGTGTTAGCGGGAGTTTCCATTTTCAGTGAGTATTTCCTTGGGTCCCACGGATGGCGCCAAAATGTTAATACAAAAGTCCACTAAACTCCTAAGTCCGACCCGAACTGATCTAGACCTGACTTGAAGTCCGTTTCTCCTTTGAATTAACCTCAGTGATCCTTCGTCCGACTTATCTGCACTAAGAAAAGACACCAGGTTGAGGGGGGCTAAACCCCTGATTCAACTCGGGTGTGAGAGTAAGTACTCTGGTTCGGACAAAAAGATAATAGTATGAAGCTACACGTAAATAATCTGAAGACACTTACTGTTTACCTGGGTATTTATAGGAGACAATCTGGATAATAGGATGTTCCCTGGATAATACAAGTGTTCCCTGGATTTTACTCCTTTTATCCATCGGTTAAAAGAGTGTCGCATTTGTCAGAGTATCTTTCCTTTCCTCTTTTGTCGATTTCTTGTCGTATTCACGCCTTTTTGTCTTTTCCTGACCGAACTAGAGATTCCGAACCACCTGATTCGGTCTTGACCCGAATCAGGTGGTCGGACCCTATGTCAACAGTTTAGTTATGGGTCTAACTAGTAAACCATTCAGTCTCGACGTGAAACATGAAACATGGGTATTTAAGGTTTAGTTTAATGATATTTAAGCAAGGTTATAGATAACGTAAGGCGTGGCGTGGCGGCATGAGCAAGGCTCAAGCTTTGCAAGAAATGGCGAGACATGGCGTTTTTCAAGGCGTGAAAAAGCGGCAAAAAATTAATATATTTTATAATTTTATATATACTTTTATATATATTTTTACTATTATTAAGTTATATCAACACCAATAAATTATAAAAAGTTAATAATTTCATATATCAATATACAACTAATGTAAAATGTAGTAACCAAGCTTTACAAAGAAGTTATCCATCATTTCGTGTCGGCTACTCCAAGCCTTGAGAAACGGCGAGACATGGCGGCGCCATGGCGGCTACTCCAAGCCTTGAGAAATGGCGAGACATGGCGGTTTCATGGCGGGTTATTTAGAACACTGTATTTAAGTAACAGTAGGTAAATTATTTATGAATATATGTTCATATCAAATGGTTAGTGTTTAACTTTTAATAATTAATTCGACATAGTAAAGTAAGTATTTAGGTTGTTGATGTATTATAGATGGGTTATTAATAGCTTTATATGTGTTTATAGATCGATCCGAAAGAAAGTAGGCACGTTTTGCTCGTAGGTTTTGTGTTGACTAATTTTGTCATGATCTTTGATCGGAACGGAGTTTATTTTCTTTAACGGTTTTGTCATTTATTTTAGATTTGATTCATAACTTTTAGATCATGGAATGAACATCTTTGTGTTGTAGTTATGACTCAATATTTGACAAGGGTATAATTGTAAAATGAAATGTTTTATTTACTTTCCTTTACTTTCCTTTACTTTTCATTCAACTCAAGAACATGATTCATAATAAACTTTTCTTTCATTTTCTTCCTTTCATTTTTAACTCGAGAACAAGGTTAAATTTAATTACTTTTATTTCATTTTCTTTACTTTCATTTCCTTTACTTTACTTTTCTTTCCTTTACTTCAATTTTTAATTTGAGAACAGAGCATAAGTTTCAAGAGATATGCAATTGCTTAGATCATGCGTAGTGATCATAATAAATACCAAAATACGGTTTTGTTATAATTCATTTACGTATGTGCGGAAATTAGTATAAAAGATAATTGGACATGTGATAGCATGTATACCATGTCTTTTCATCGTATGTTCTTTTATGTCATTTTCAATTTTTCATGAACTCTACGAGACAATGCAACTTCACTGACATTATTAACCGAAAATTAATTTTAGTACTTTTGATAGAGAAAAACTACATCAATTTTGATTTCGACTGATAACTTTAAGTTTGTGAAAATGCCAATAAGGTAAAAACATGATTCATATACTTATTTCATTCAATTATATTTAATTATAACACTCAATCACTTGAAAAACTAATCTAAGTGTAATATATGTGAAATCGCTCAAAGCTCAGTCATGACAAGTATTCTATCATAGGCTTAAAAACGATACCTTTTTCCACCAATAGAGTCTAAGTAACTAGTTAAGAGGACTTACGGTTTGTAAAAATGGGGGAAGGGTAAAATAATGGAATATGGAATGAAAGTGAAATTATAAGATAATGGTAATATGGTGCTTAAACAGTTGTATAGTGATAAACAACTCAATTAAGAAATAATTTGTCTAAAAATCCAAACATTTAAGTTAAAAATTTCTAACTGAAGTTTTTGTGACCATTTCCGATCCCAACAACCGTCTAGCAAAGACCTTTGTTCGTGTTTTCTATTAGTTTCTTACTTTGCATCTTATAAAGTTAAATGCCTTTCAAGGGAGCTATAAACTTTTACGAAGTAGTATTATTTTTTCTTCTTAATTTTCAAGTTGCCCACCATGACCAATATCACCTTCTTCTTCTTAATTCTTATTCCTTAGAAAATCAACCATTCACATGTGTATAATAAATTAAAGCAAATGAAATTATGATAATGAAAAAAAAATCTAATCATATAAAGAAATTTTAATTTATAAAGAAAAAGAAAAACTATCCTAAAATCACGAATTGTACTGCTTTTTCCAACTATCAAAAATTTTGATTAAAACGAAATATCAAAATCCTTGGAAATTATTTTTCATATTCTGATTAAATATGTGAGCTTTCATATTCGATAAAAGGAACATGAAAAAAGGACAGTATATGTAATTTGTGATGCAATTCTTATGTTGTTCTTATAAGAGCATGAGGTATGGGGTGGTCGCTATATCGTGCTACTCTCTCTTTTTTTCTTCTTATTGTGTGTTTGATGGTAGTGTGCATCATACTAGAAAGTGATTATGGTACCACAAAACAATGTGAGAATGCTCTACAAAGTACAAACTAAAACTTATTTCCCAACGTAAGGCAAAAATTGTGAGTGTACATAATGTGATTTCCTACATGATTATGATCGAGCTTGTGATGGCAATCGTGATGTACGTTATAAGGAGTATCACGTAAATAATTAGATATATAAGCATATTTGTTTCTACTGAATTTTCACGCACTTAACCACTGTAGACAACTAATTAGAAAATTTGGCCGGAATGGATAAAAATCCACCGGAATTAGCACCGGTGGATTTCAACGGAAAAAATTAGCAAAACTCGTACAGCCGGCATTGGGAATGCCGGCACATGCCAAATCATCACGACACGTCGGATTTCCACTACCAAAACGATAATGGATTGCACAGTCAGCAGTACTTTCCACGTAGGAAATCCACAAGGCATGTGCCGGCATTGGGAATGCCGGCTCTTGGTACTTTTTCTGCGCCACCGACAGTCCATGCAGCAACCTTTAATAAGAGCCAATCACATTTTGCCACGTGGAAGTGACGGCATTGCCAAGTCCGACTCTTGAAGACCTTAAATTCCCATGCAGCGACTAAATTAAATTCTCACCCGCAAAAATCTTATCACACCAAAAAACAATCCGGCGAGAATTGACAAAAATCCGACCAAAATCAAACCAAAACACAAAATGGCGCAATTTGGAGCATCCGCAACCCCTGGAAACGATGAATTGTTGTTTTTACAAGCCGATAACCACCACCGTGCTGCCCGTCTATTTAACAATTTGCAAGAACATACTGCTCCCATAAAAGCTAGACGGTGTGATTCCGGATTTTGGGACCTGGCCGACAATATTCCGGAGGAAGTGAGAAACTGGATAGCCAGCGCTGGGTTCGACGGTGTATTACGCACCGGTTACCATAAGATCGACCACGCTCTGATTACGGCTTTGGTCGAGAGGTGGCGTCCCGAGACGCACACCTTCCATCTTCCCACCGGTGAAGCGACCGTTACGTTACAAGACGTACAAGTTATTTGGGGGCGGAGATCATGTTCTCCAGAGCGAACTAGTAGACGATCAAACTTTTGAAACAATCTATTATTTGAGTTCCCACAACCCTCAATATCAAGCACAAATACAAGCACAATTTTTCCCGGTGCCTCAACAAACACAATACTCCTTTTCAGACCAGATGAGGAACATTCAATTACACAATCCTCATCAGTCTCAAGATGGGTTTCCATCATCCTACACCGATCACTTTCAACATTCTTCATATACTGAGCAACCGGAGTTCCCGTCAAGGCATTTGGAACAGTATAACGAAGAAGCCCAGAACCCTGAGAGTAGTCAACACCATGGCGAACAACAAGCCCCCCCACACCAGCAAGTCGAAGAGGAGGCTTTTGGTGGAAACGGCCGTGAAGATTCCGATAACGACACGGTCGAGGAATATGCACCGGAAGTCTATGCCATTCTTGGAGACGTTTCGGAGGACGAAGAAGAGCACGATGAGCTCGTACTTCATCGTGAACATGATGAAAGGGTCTTGGAATCAGACGCTGGTTTTGTGGGGGATGAAGAATGGAATCGTCTTCCGTTCAACGAACAGGAGGAAATAGTGGAGTACTGGCGTTAAGGAGATGACCCAAGAACCGGTGTGTACTTCAAAAGCAAGGCACAATTTGTATATGCAATCAGAACTTGGTTGCTAAAAAATAACAGGGAGATGTACTTGCTGGACTCGAGGCCAGAGGCTTGGAAAGCAATATGCTTCACAGCGGGTCCGAAATTCCAAGACGACGAACACCGGTATCCATGTGAGTGGACTGCTAGGGGTTCAAACAGAAACAGTAAGGGATTATGGAAGCTGGCAAAATGGAACCCAAGGCACACTTGTCTAGGATCGGTCGTAAGAAATAACAACCGTTCTTTGTCGGCAAGCATGATTGCAACAAAAATCGGTCACCAAATCAAGCTGGACCTTACCTACAAGGTAAAACACATCATTGCCACTGCCAAGGATCATTGGAATGTGGATGTGTCTTACTGTAAAGCTTGGAATGCCCGTAGAATAGCCATTGAAAGGCTCTACGGAACATAGGAGAGCAATTTTGCTGAGCTTCCGGCGTACATTGATGAATTGGTCCAGGAAAACCCCGGTACAATCGTTAGATGGTTACATGGCCCAAAGGCAAACCAAAACAGTCCAGAAACATTTAGGTATGTATTTTGTCAATTTCCAACAGGATATTATGATATAGCCAAAAGTAAACTGCATATATTGACATATAATAGTTGTTATTTGATATGTTAGACACTAATGATATTGGATATAAATTGTTATTTGTGGTAAACTGTATTGACCACATATTGAATAACTTACGCAATCCATATTTGACTTATTTGAACGGATGCATGTGGTCCGTTTCCTTTTAAAACGGGAGTTATTCAATATGTGGACAATGATGACCATAGAGGCTATTTGCTTTAGGGCTCTCCCAATTTTGTTGCGTAGTTTAATTCTAATATTCATATTAATGATTATAGTGAATTGTAATACTCCTATTAATGATTACAGTTTTCTTTTTAGGTATGTTTTTTGGGCATTTGGCCCAAACATCCAAGCATTCAAGCATTGTATTCCCTATGTAGTTGTCGATGGCACCCATTTGAAAGGAAACTATCGCGGGAAGCTTCTCACAGCCGTGACGAAAAACGCAAACGGGAATATACTTCCTCTTGCTTTCGCCATGGTTGATAATGAGTCAAATGACAGCTGGCTATGGTTTCTAAGCAACTTCCGTACTAATGTTGCCGTAATTCATAAAGAGAAAGCCTTGTGTGTGATTTCAGACCGTCATGCGGGTTTGATCAACGCAATGGCTGCAATGGATGGCTGGCATCATCGTTACTGTCTAAGACACATAAGGAGTAACCTTATGACGACGTTTAAAGACGTGAAGTTGAAGAAATGGTGTTGGCAGGTCGGCACTGCGACTCAGCGGAGAAAGTATATATACGCTGTTAGGCAAGTGAGAGCGATAAATGAAGAAGCTTGGGATTGGATGAAAGCGATTGGTTTGAGTAAGTGGACATTGATGCGCGATAAGGACTACGTACGTTGGGGAAACACCACCTCAAACATTGCAGAATCGTACAACAATGTGATACGCACAGTGCGCATGATGCCTATCAAGGCATGTATAGAAGGTACGTTCAACCTTTCTAGAGCACACTTTGTCCAAAACTTCGAGAAATCTAGAGGGTGCAATTCACCTCTTGCAACAGCCATGTGGAATCTCTACACTGGTCGGGAATCATATGCCACTCATCAGGGGGTAACACCTTTCGATATCTCAAAGGGTATTTATGAGTGTCGCACAAATGACCCCACAAGCATGGGTGGGGAAAACACATACACAGTCGATTTTCCAGAAAGGTCTTGTACTTGTGGAAAGTGGCAAATGCAAAGGATTGCTTGTTCCCATGCCATGGCTGTTGATGGATACGTGAACGCTCCTACTCGAAGAAACCATGAAGCTGCTCCTATAATGGCTGCAAAATGGTATAGCACTGATAAATGGAGAAAGCAATATAACGCACAGTTTCGGCCACTACGACACATCGACTACTGGAGAAAACCGAAGTGGACCATCGTGGCGGATTCAAAAATGATAATTACAAAAAGGGGAAGAAAGAAACAAAGAAGAATCCGTAACGAAATGGACCAGCCAAGCGGAAGTGGAAGTAGAACCAGAATGTGTAGTGGTTGTGGACACACGGGTCACAACAGCCGAAGCCAGAATTGCCCACGTAACCAAAATTAGTGTTGTATCGTAATTTCTCCATTCTATCTTTTTGTGTAATCACTTGTTGTTATTAAGAGGGCCATTTCTTACTTTTAAGTTGTTATTTTTTGTGAAAAAATAATAATTTCTGTCCATTTTGTACATAGCATAAATCATACAAAAAAACCCAGAAAGAATAATCTAACTTTTATAAACTCTAAAACAATAACATATTAACAAAACACAATTTGGAATTTTTCATAAAAATCATCACATTACATAAATAATTAACCCTAAACACTAACAAATAACCATTTTCAAAACAAAAAAACTAACCAAAATGATTTTTTGGCATTTTGTACATAGAATAAAACACACCAAAAAAACAATAAATAAAAATCAAACTTTTACAAACTCTAAAACAATAACATATTAACAAAACACAATTTGAAAATTTTCATAAAAATCATCAAATAACATAAATAATTAACCCTAAACACTAACACTTAACCATTTTCAAAACAAAACAAAAAATCAAAACCACAAAACCACCTCTAATACCGGAAACCGCCTAGCAAAACCACCCAATTTTTTCTTCAAGAACCGGCATTCCCAATGCCGGCACATGACACGCAGGATTAAGCTAGTGGAAAGCTGACGTGGCGAGCACACATGGCAAGTGCCGGACTTCCCAAAACCGGTTATACGAGATTTGCTAAATTTTTCCGTTGAAATCCACCGGTGCTAATTCCGGTGGATTTTTATCCATTCCGGCCAAATTTTCCAACTAATTACCACTTTAATTGTTTTTTTATAAGATATTAAAGGATGGTATGGTTAAGAATACGAGGTTAATTTAGATTTTTATATATAATATAAAAAATTTATAGCTATATGTATACATTAGAGTATTTTAATCTACAATAAACTTTCCTTAAAACGGGTTGACAAACTAATCTTTGTAAAGATGTGAACTCTGGCTTACAAGTTCACCATATCCCACTAATGCATAAGCTTCAGCAGGTGATGATGTGTTGTAACTAATAGAGATAGAGTGTTTATTAAAAATTTAATAATTCGATGAGAGCATTCTTAGAGCACACGGAGTGGGTCGTTCTTGCATGATTCTCGCCCCACAACGAGGCGTTACCACTTCGGGTACCCTTGTTGTGGGCACTCGTTGTGGTGCTCGTTCTCCCGCTAACGACCACTACAAGAAAAAGTACTTTTAGTGACGAAAGTTTAGTGACGACTTTTAATTTGGTCACTATTTAGACAAATTTATATTTATATTTAATAAGGGTGACGAAATTATTGGTCACTAATTTGGTTTAGTAAAAATAAGTGACGAAATTTTTTGGTCACCAAAATATGTAAAATAATTGCACTTCAAATCGTAAAATTATTTTGATAAACTTTTATAATGGTAAAAGAATTTTATCAAAACATAAACATACATATGTTATATTCTACAAAGTTTATTATTTTTTCAAAATATATGTTGTTTAGCTTATTGGGTTAGTTAAAAACATATACGGAGTACTTCATAAAGCCCACCAAGTCGATAGGCCCATCACTACCAAAAAACACCCTTTTAGCGACATACTTAGCGACATGCTCTACAGTGTCGCAAAATTGAGACATGAATAACGACATTGTTAGCTACGTAGATGTCGTTATCATCGCAACTATCATCGCAAAATATGTTTTTAAATTCCGGTGTCGCAAATTATGTCGCTACGTACGCCGTTGAATTGCGACATGCTAGGACACGACTCTAAGGATGTCGCCGAATTCGCGACTCGTGATTACATGACGCCAAGGATGTCTCCAAAATTTGCGACTAGTTAATACATGTCGTTAAGGATGTCGCTAAATATACGACTTGTTAATACATACCGCTAACAATGTCTCTAATAATCTCTTTATCTATGTTATGTTATATATTATACTATAATTTCATTTATTTATTTTAGTTAAATAAATATAGCTTACTTCAATATGTTTTTATGTAAGTTATATATTTATAAATTTAGTAGTAACAAAATTTAAGTTCATTTTTTAAAACAATAGACACTCTAAATTATATAAAATTTTGAAATAAATAAAACTTTCTTTTATATATATAGTGACATCTGATTGTTTCCTCTCAATCAGAAATGTGTGTATATTTGCTTGTTTGTGTTTATTTTTGTTTCTCGTTTTATGAAGATTCGTCAATACCGGAAATCATCACACGGGCTATTAGTTTTCCTATTAGTTTTCGGTGTAACATAATGTGAGCATATATCAGCTCTTAAAGTTTTCCATTAAGCTTTATCATAAGCTATATATTTCTCTGTTATCATATATTATACTGCTAGTTTCCAAACTAATTCCCCAATTTCAAATTTCAGTTGCGTTCCCAAATGATAGCCATTACTTCGCCCTAATTTCACGGTGCTCAGCCGACAAAGCACCGCAACCGCCACCGACTACATCATATCTTCACCTCCATCGATCAATCACAACACCCCAACTGCCGTCGATCAACCACCACACTGCCATTTAATTCAGCTCAATTCGCCGTAGAATATTCAATTCGTTATAATTTCGCGGTGCTTAGCCACCTCCGGTGAATCAGCCGTCACGTTCTCTCCTATTTCCGCCATTAACTCCGACTAAGGTATCTCTCTGATTTAGATATATCCCTTGTTTCAATTTCAACTAATTGAGGTTTCCACAGGCATTTGCATATTGCTTGTTGTTTGCATAAATCTCTCTGATTCAGATTCAGGTATCTCTCTGATTCAGATATATCATTCGTTTCAATAGATTAGGTTTTTATCATTTTCATATTGCTTGTTTGTTTGCTTGAATTTAGAGATTTCAAAGTCAAATGCATGGCTTCAATATTGCTTGAATTTTATTCCGATTAGGTTTGAATACATAGATAAAACCTAAATATGCTATGATTGTTTGCACTTAGCTTGAATTAGTATTTTATTCCGATTAGGTTTGAATACATAGATAAAACACAATGTGATTAGAATAGTGATGAATTAGAATTATAGCTTATTTTACCCTAATGTAGTCAAACATTTGTTAATTATTTCATTTATGGAAAGAAATCAAGAATTGTTCTATACTAGCAGTTTTAAGAAGTTAATTATTTCAATTCTTGATTTAATATTTAAATCCTTTCAAGTTTGTGTGCTGAAGAATAAGTTTTTAAGATGATAGTGACCACACACGTAAATTAGCATTTTCGATTTTCATGGATGGAAGGATTGTATAACATAAAAAGTCAGGATAAAACAGATAGGTCCCTTCTTGATCATGAGAATTCGATGGCTGTTGATTATAGAAGTTTATAATTCTCGATTGAATATTTTTCTTAGTGAAAATAGAGTTTCCTTTATGCTTATGATCTGCTAACATATTACTGTTCTTCAATTTGCCAGAAAGATCATCAAGCCATAGATATCCTTTAGGCAGAAATAGATATATATGAGCTATTTTCTTTTAAACATTGTTGGGGAAGAAGGGTGAAGATTGCACTTTGTGAAGGTAGTCTACCACATGAACTCTTTGTATTTATTTTATGCAATATGGATTTATTGTTTCCCAAATTACTTTTTTTTGTTAATGTTTTACCCATAATCTCTTAATCAGAGCTTGAGGAGAGAATGGGGGACTTAAGAATGGAGCTCGAGACTTTTGAAAATGACGAATCTGATGAAAGCCATAGACAAAAGACTGTAGATGCTTTAAAACAGAAACATTTAGAAGAAATGTCCGTTCATATCTTGATTCTTCTATTCTACAGCATCAGTTGCAAAGGCTAAGTGGTCATGGTTCTCTTAAAGGTTCTCACTTCTCATTGTAAATCTTTTACCAATTATATCAAGCATCATCATTAAAATTTTCGATATATTAATTCTGAGTCAAGAAAATTCATTGCAGTTTTTGTCGACTTTTGCAAAATCACACTTCTACTTTCGTGCAATGAAGTAACTGTTTTTCTTTTATAATTGCAGGGTCACATGCCCAGAGTAGATCCACGCTAGAAATACCAATTTTCTGGTTTATTCATAGCGAATCGTTGTTAGTCGACAAACATTATCATATCAGGCAAAAGCACTCTCTGATATGGTTATTGTTGTCCAATCTGAGTCATCATCATAGGAAAGCCATCGACAGTGCAATGGTCAATCTTTGTTGTGGAACTTGAGGTGTATTTCTTTGCATTTGTTAATAAGTTGTTTCAGCATTTAATTGTAAATCATAAGTATCCAATATTTACATCACTTACCCTTCAATTTTGACAATTTTTAACATTTCTGTGCTACATTCAGGAGGCCCATAAAAGCTGCATTGGCTGCTGTTTCTGAACATCTTGCTGGATTGCTTCCCCTTCATCTCGTGTACAGTCAAGCTCATGAAACTGCAATTGAGGTATTCCATATGTTTAGTTTTAAAATTAGTTAACTTTTGTAATCGTTTTCTATAGATAACTGGGAGTTAGTTTACACTTTAGAATACTAGTCTGCCCATTTTGGGAGAACCTAAAAGTGGAAATGTAGCATTTGTTTGTGACGGAGGGAGATTTTGTGTGTTTCATGTCTTGACGTTTTAGGAAATTACTTACTGTAATTAGATTTAGCAAATAATGAATCTGGGACTAAAATATGGTCATTACATGGCAGGACTGGGTATGGTCAATTGGATGCAACCCATTGTCGGTTACTTCTCAAGGATGACATATATCACAGTTTCAGTCGGATACAATTGCACGGAGTTATATGCTAACAAGTCTTGAGGAATCTATACAACAACTTAACTCAGCAATTCACCGTTTATCGGCAGAACGTACATGTATCCTTCCCCTTTCATTCTGCCGATAGTTGCAGATAATTAAATATGATAATGGTATAACAATCGAAGGTAAATTTTTTATTTATTTGACCTGTATGAGATAAATCACAACCCCAAATCTACCAATTCGTAGGTAAATGGGTCGAGATACTATCTCTAAATCTCTAATGGCTAGCTGCTTTTTTCTTGTTATTTTTACTCATCTTAATTATATCATTTGGTAATAAACTATGGCAAAAGAGTGGTTTGTGCTACTTAACAAATGCCAGCTGAACATAGATTTAAGGCCTTCCAGGCGCATGAGCGACAATTGGTGGACAAATGTAACTATGTTGCTAGCAGATGGAAAAGAGTAAGTTCCTTTAGTGTTTTTCTTTTATAATACAAGCACCATATGCTTGAGATATAACGTCTCTTGTAATTAATATCTGTATATTATCTTTCAGATATCAACAGTTGTTGGAGAACTACGGTTTGTGGATGCGTTGAGACTTTTAAGTTTTAACTAGTCTGGAAGATGCTTCCAAAGGGTCAGTCTTCTGAATTTTAAGGATATCTGTTTCATTTTTGTGTTGCTTATAAATTACATGCTTTTAGATCCTTGTCTGCCTACTCTGATTATACATGTATATTGCGTCGTAGAAAATGTATATTCCCAAATTACAATATGTACTCGTAAGCCTATTATAAGTAATTGTCAACTATAGCAAATTTATACAATTTTCATAAGATGATTGTGTTGAATACAATTTTCTTTAATCTATTTGTTGCATGTATATATATTATAATCAAATTTCAGGGCTATGATTAGGAGCGAATAAAGGTCATTGACAGTGTTAAATTGTTTCGGTTTATATTGTTGTTGAAATATGTGCATATTTGGATTAGTGAGTGATGAACTGAGTAGACGCGTATTCGATATGTGTCATATTAGTTTCTTAATATTAATATTGTTAGTGGCCTTGTTTGGGTAGGATTTGCTGAGATGGTGCTAGATAAAAATGAGAACTAATAAAACAATAAATCTGTATGTTTTAGGCGATAAGTGTGACTTCTGATTTAATCTCTGTGTAATTAGGAGGTAGAGATTGGACAACATCGTGTTATTTGGTGTCCCTGGAAATTCAGTAAGTATGATTTAGGGGGAAAGCGTATAAAGAGTTTTATGTTCAATTTGTACACATGAAATTTGGGTAGTCATATAGGTTGGCGATTACAGATACGGAATTACAGAACAGCTCAAAAACTTTAATGGTAGATGAATTAAATTTGTCGAAGGTGATGTGTAGGATAACGAGGAAGACTAGAAACTGGAAAGATCTATTCTGAAATAATATTCAGAAGCACCATATTTTGTATTTGATTTCTGCATTTTAGTCGCTTGGAATATATATCTGGATGAAATGACCTATGTTTCAAGTTGTTATTTTTATTACATGTTAGCATTTAATGTATAGAAATTTCAAGGTATAAATGAATCTTCGCTGCTGCCATGGAATTAATAGTGTATAGTCCTATTCCAAGCAACAGACTGTTCGAACTCTAGATATGAAAGTAGAATAAAGTAATTTGGTTCCCTAATGTAGACGCCCTTTATCACAGTATTGGAACACCAAAAATAATAACCTTATTTGTAGCATATTGCAAAGTTTCTACATATATACTGTTTCTTGATGCTGATATTTAGTCTATTTGATTGTTTTAGCCATCCATAACACAAGATGCATAATTCAAGTAATAAAAAAATTTAAACAACAGAAGGTGAAGCCCAAGGTGAGACTTGAAAATGCGAACTTTAAAAGGATATGTTAAAGACCATGACCTGAAAGTTGAACGAACCGAGAACAAATAACTATTTGGTCGTTCTGTTTGATCAGAATGCTTATTAGGATTAGGATATGTAGATTAATACTTTGTGCATGCAAACAAACATAGAAAACATAAGTTGCAGGCCTAAAGTAATATAGGATGATTATATACATTTGACCAAGTTATATCTAAATCACCCCAATTGTATTAGGATTAGGATACTTGTTAGCTTCAATTAGCAGTTCTACACCTACAAATGTCTTGTATTAATACCAAGTGTTTTAATTGCTCTTGTTTATTTAGTTGTTTTCTGGTTCTTGTATTAATACCAAGTTTCTCTTTATACAGGGAGGAACATGAAGATTCTGCTATCATTGTGGACCATGGCGTATTAATACTAGTCATTTTCCCTTTCGTACATTGCGGGCAGTAACATAACAGTTTCATAACAATGTGGACCATGGCGTATCAACAAGATTCAAAGATTGTATGTTATAAGAAAGATGATGTTTTTAGTCTTCATTCATGTTAGATGTTATATTTCTTTAATAATAACATGGTAGAGAAACGGATACAATTGTTGATATGTTATGGCATTGAATACATTCTCTTTTATGTTTGGATTAAATTGCGTTATTATAACCAGTCAAGAATTTTAGTTTCCGTTTTGGTAAAAGGAAAAGGTGCCAAGAACCCGGGTATAATGTGGTTGTTGGAGACTTGTGGATGGTGACGACTTTTTCGTCACCAATCAACATAAATAGTGACGACCATCTGGTCTCTAACAGATCGGTGACGAGGGTACTTGGTCACCCATTGTTTGAAGTTGTATTTACCATCGTCCAATCAGTGACGACTTTTTTCGTCACTATTTGGTGACGAAACTGGTTGTGGTCACCAATTGTAATTAGTGACGGACCTTTAGTGACGACTGGTGACCACTTTTATTTGGTGACTAATCACTTTTGGTGACGAAATTAGTGCTTTTTGTGACGAAACCCTCTTGTCACTAAAAGCACTTTTTCTTGTAGTGGACCCGTTCTGATTTTTATTTTTTTTCAATGATTTAAACAATTATAAAATCGAATTTTAAGAAGATGATAAAGATTTCATTCGAAGATGATGTATTTTAAGCAGGAACAAAAATTCTAACCTTTTTTTTTTTTTTTTTTTTTTTTCTTTTTTGCAGGTTTGGTGGAGAAGATGATGTATTTTCATATTTAAGTTTTTCTTTGTCCTATTTGCAATTTTGCACTTATTTTTATTTGTAATTTTGTCCTAAACTTTTTTGTGTTTTTATTATTTATCCTAAAGTTTTTGTATTTGTAACTTTGATTTATTTTCAATTTTTTCTAAGATTAGGTTTTATTTTAAAATATATGTATTAGTTTTTAATTTAATATAATGTCTTTTTAATTTAATATAAATGTTTTAGAAAAAGAAAAAAAAACAGTGGGTCTCACAACTCCAACAAACAGCCGCAATCCTCATTATTATACCACCCAAAATCTCAGAATAATGATTCTCGCTGCCACGTCAGCAAAAGTAATCCCATAATTACTAGAATTGTGATTATCACTCCTGATGCTCTTATCAATTACATCAAAAACACTCTTCACATTGTCAAATCAAAATAACATTGAATATTACATTACACTAGAATAACATACCTTCAACCATCTCACCTATAAATAGCATACAATTTTCTTTAATTTTCATTTTTTTATTAGCCAAACACTAATTTTATTAAATAAAAAATAGATGTTCTAGTTAAAATTTAGGGAACATTATAATATTTACCCCCTTAAAATATCGTAGGGAACATTATAATATTTACCCCCTTAAAATATCGTTTTAGTTAAACACTATTTTTATTACACTATCGGAAGAAGAAAAAGAAAAAAAGGTGTAATTTCCAAAATTAATGGTCACTTTTTAAAAATCACTTTGATGTCGAAAAAGTTTTACTTTTTATGCGTAAGAAAATTTTCCTGCCATCAAGTAGACAACAAAGTCATCGTCATCATTCGCTTGATTTCGTTTGCTCAATCATGAAACTAACGAACATAGTTACATCTCTGCTCCTAAGAATCCCTTTTATCTTTACTTCTTATTTCGTGAATGTGGTGCATACCTATGTTCTATGTTGAAAGTGTTAAGAACACAATACCAAAAGGATTCAATGGTGGGTATTCGCGGGTGCGTTAATCCGAAGTTTGGCTAAATGTTTTTCTTTATCTTGTGACCAAGATCTTCTTGAGTGAGCCACAGTGTAGTGTTAGTGTTTAAGTGTCTAAGAGTACTTTAGTGAGTTTTAAAGAATCAGGTGTATTGTTTTGATTAGGAGTTAATTACATGGGTCGTCCCTATGGTTTGTATCATTTTCACCGGTCGTCCCTATAACTTTTTTATTACACCACTCGTCCCTAAGTTTAAATTTTGTTGCCTGCAGAGTCCCTATTTTGGATGTGACGTTAAATGTGCCGTTAAGTCTTATCATGTGAGAAACATGTGAGGGTATTTTCGTCCTTTTACTTATCATCTTCCCCATTTTTAATATCCACATCAAGAATCCCAAAACCCCAAAATCAAAACCCAGATTCAAAAACCCAGATTCAAAATCCAAATCTCAAATCACAATTAAAACCCAGATTTGTTATATGAAATTAACATCCACAACTAGATTCGTTATCCCTAATTTTTCCTAAATCTGCCATTAAAATCAATCAATTTCAAAATGCTTCCCCACATCTAGATTCAACAAATGATTATCAAAATCATAAAATTCATTCATAAACCTTTAGATTCAGACATGGAAGATGAAATTCCACCGACAATTAACATCCATTACATCTTCATCCATCCAGGTCTTATTTTGATTACAAAGAAGCTAAGAGGATCACAGAATTACGGATCAATTTTAAATTATGGGTATTTTTTTTTCTTGATCAGATGCAAGTCCGGCATGCATCTCTACCGTCATAGCATCAGCCACCTGCCAGAGTTTCCCTACCGGAGTTCCACACTTTTCTTCCAACTCCTTAATTATATCCATAACTTTAGCCCACTTGCCGGAATTCTTCATCAGGTGTCGGAAAACTACCACTCCAGCCGCCGTCACCGCCGCAGCACAAACCACAGCCGTCGTAATAAAAAAAAAAGGTGGGTGGTTATTATATATATTATCTTCAGTTTAAGAATTTAAACAGTGGTAAGTATTTATATTTGGGTGTTCAAAGATTCTAGCCAGTTGGTGAGTGATTAAAGTAGATACCTTTTGAATTTATGAGCAGGTGATATTTTGTAAGATATCGAAACCGTGTGTTGAATATGAATGGATGAAACTCTTAACTCTTGAATATGTTCTTGTTCATTCATACATGTGACATTGTTTTAAGTTGATTTGAAAGCCGTTGCAAATGACTTCTTTATTTCATATTAGCATATTCTAATTATTTAGTTTAACAACAAAACTTATTAGAGAAGTTAGTTATCAACGAATTAAGTAAGTGCAGTCGGAATAACGAGTTTCATGTTGCTAGATTGTTTTGAAATTGGGATTGGAAAAATTAAGGTTTTTATGGATATTAGGGTTCTTAGAAATTTGGGGAGGGAAATGGGGAAAAAGGTGGTAAAAAGACAAATTTACCCTCACATATTTCTCACATATTTCTCACATGATAAAACTTAACGGCACATTTAACGTCACATCCAAAATAGGGACTTTGCAGACAACAAAATTTAAACTTAGGGACGAGTGGTGTGATAAAAAAAGTTATAGGGGCGATCGTGAAAATGGTACAAACCATTGGGACGACCCATGTAATTAACTCTTTGATTAGCTTTGAGATTTATAGAGGTTTGGATACGATTTAACAAAAAAAAAAGAGAACACTAGCAATGGGGACGTCATGAAGTGCCTTAACGTCGGGTTTTGGCTCTCCGATGGGAATGCTCTAATTGTTTATGCAATTCTCAAACCCTTTCTTCAATTTTTAGCGATCATCTCTTTATTGGGACATTCTCGTGGCCAAGGCGCGACAAGAAATTACGAAACATGTAAGGCGCCTTTGTTAGGCGTGATGGCAAAAAAACGTGGTCATGGCGCCTTAATGCGAGTTTTTTTGTAACGCGTTATGAAAAAAAAATTAAAAATAGTTAAAAATGGCTATTAAAATCATTTGATTGTAAATTTGTGACTATATCTTAGAATATATATAATATATACTTAAATGTTAAAACGGACTTTTTTTATAATTTATTGATATTTATATAACTTAATAATAGTATATATATATTATATATATATATATATATAGGAGTATGATCAAATAAAAAGTGTTAAATTTGTAAAAAGTGTGAAAAGCATTGTGGGAGTGACATGTGGCAAGCTTGGAAAAAAAAAAAAAAAAAAAAAAAAAGATTAATAAAAAGATATTTAAAAAAATAATAATTTTTTTTGAAAAAAAAAAAATCGTAAAAAAAAAAAAAAATTTGGAAAAAAATAAAATTGAAATTCTTTTTGATAAAGTCATCTGCCACGTCATATGATGCACTTTAATGATGCACAAAAAATATGATTCATATAAATGATGCACACAAAAAAAACTATGATATTCAACTATGATTCACACATAAAATGTTCATCATAGATGTGCATCATAAATGTGTATCATATTTTTTTTCGTACATAACTTTTTTCGAGCAAAAAGAAAAAAAAAATTCTCAAAAAAAAAAATTTCGTTTTTAAAAAAAAAAAAAATTTATTAAAAATATTATTTTTTTATTAAAAAAAAAAAAATAAAAAAAAATCAAGATTGCCACATGTCACTCCCACAATGCTTCTCACACTTTTTACAAATTTTATACTTTTTACATGAACCCTCCCCTATATATATATATATATATATATATATATATATATATATATATATATATATATATATATATATATATATATATATATATATATATATATATATATATATATATATATATATATATATATATATATAAGTATATATGAAATTATAAATTATATGAAAATTTTATGCCGTCTTTTCACGCTTTGAAAACGACATGTCTCGCCATTTCTTGCAAAGCTTGAGGCGTACTTATGCCGCCACGTAACGCCGTACGTTATCTATAACCTTAACATGCTCTTTGTACGTTTGTGTAAAGTAGAAATTGCATTTCTCTTTTCCATCCACCTTTTCCCACTTTAAATTCGCTTGTCAAGTATTCTAAATGTTGAAATAACGTTTGTCAAATTCTTACCACCATTATTCCCTCATTAAATGTTGATGCACTTGGTCGTTGCTTTTCCTTATCAATTGTCTTCGTCATCTGATAAGTGTTACTTTAACATGTGATATTCTTTAAATGGTGTATGATCTTTGAACCATGATGTTATCTTACGCGGATGATTGTTCAGATGATCATATATACATATCCGCTAATGAACATTCATTGGTTATGTATAATTATCAACAAATTAATCTAAGTCATATTGGATTTACAAATTCTTCCTATTTGTTTGTAACTTATACTAGTACATACAAGATAATCTTATTTGCTAAGACTTTATACTTGTATTCACTAGACATAACAAGGATAAAATGAACATCTCACTTATTGTTAGATCATCATTAAGAGTGTTCATGAGAGTTGTGTTTGACCTTTTGTTATGTTTTTGTGTTCTTTTGATCTTATTATTTTAAGTTTGACCACTTCTTTCTAATTTCAAGAGAGTAAATTCTATATAAAAATTAAAATAATAATAAGAAAATATAAAGTGTACAAACTTTGAAAATGGATAACAAAATATGAAAGTCTTATCTAGGATAGTGTATTTACATTTGGTTGAGCCTTGCACAAAATCTCATTTTGTTTTTAACAAGTTTTTAATTTATAAATTTAAAAAGTAATCAATGTCTTTATTTCAGGGACAAAATTGATAATATAATAAAAAAAAAATTAATTTATTAACTGCATGTACCTTATTTCGACCGTTTCTTTATTTTCGGACTTTTTTTTTAGGACGAAGGGAGTGCTCCTTATATATTTACTTACTAGATTATTGGTCCGCGATAACGCGGAAAAAAATAAAAATTGAATCGTAAATTTTATGTTTATGTAGATTTTAAGCTATTATGAGAAAATAATGTTATACAGATGTTTATAGTTATAATAACATATACATTTCATGTTTTGATGTTTTGTATTAGGAGATTTTAGAATAATAATAACGTAAATCACAGTCAAAATTGAACGATTCTATAAGTATATTAGAATTATGTTTTTTATTTTAGTGGAGATGAAATGAAAAAAGATAATGTAATTATGTATTGTAAGAGTGTGTAAAATAAAAATAATTTTTGATGACATCATCAATCTGATCTAACGGCTGACATCAAAGAAGTGAACTTATCCAATGGACATTACTTCGCCATGTGACATTTAAGGCCCATCTTTTATTATATATTAAAGATTAAAGATTAAAGATATATTTGTTTTTTAATTAAATAGATTTGATTACACATGTTTTTTATTAATTGCTTTCTTAAATACATAATGATGCAACTATTTATGAGTAACGTTTTTGTCAGGTACGCAATGCATAAATATCTAAGTATTTAAGAAAAAACAATAACTAAATGTAAAATATGTTATCATTACATGAATATAACCTAAAACAAAATCTGAAGTTAAACTATGTAGGAGAGAAAAATGTTTTTGATAAATAGTCTAGTTGCACTAATTGTTGGGGTGTTCATTATTTAGATTAATCGAATAATTTATCAAATCCAATTATCATTTAAATTATATAGATTGGGTTATTTGGATTTGTTTTATGTTTTGGGTGAAACCGATTATTGTGTTGGTTTAACGGTTCGGTTTTGGTTATGTGCATTTCTAATCGGGCCCCATCAAAAACCGAATAAACATTTCTTATTAATAACACTTTTCTAATTACTAATCCAAATAACATAAATACTATTTTAATAGCCCAACTCCAAATCCAAGTAGACATATTTATCCAAATAGTCTGATATGAATAACTAATGGCTTAAAGTTACATTCGGTTAATATAATTATTAGAGTAAATTTCACGAAATGTCCTTGTGGTTAAGATAACATGTTTTGTCCTTTAAGTTTAAAAATTACAATTGGCGTCCTTTATCTTTAAAAATTTAACACTAGTTGTCATTTATGTCGATGTTTGTTAACTAATCCGTTAAATCAGATCATATGCAAAGCACGTGAGGGGTAAAAATGTCTTTTAAGCTTTATTTCATTTAAAGAACACTAAAATAATAAATAAAAATAAAAATACACAAACACAAACATCTAACCCATTCCCTTTCACTTAGAGCACCCGGAGTGATAATGAGTTACAATGTGGGTTGTGGGGGTTGTGGGGAAAAAGTTGCTGACGTGGCAGTGAGAATGTGGATTGTGAGATTTTGGGTGGTATGATAATGAGGGTTGTGGAGGTTGTGGGAGTTGTGGGACCCAGTTTAATTTTATTTTTTTTTTAAAAGATTTAAATAAAATAAATAATACATTTTATTAAAATAAAAAACAAAACTACAATAATTAAAATAAAAATACAAAAACATACAATAAAAAAAAAATACAATACAATAATTAAAAAAAAAACACAATACAATAATTAAAAAAAAATTACAATACAATAATTAAAAAAAGTTAACGTTGTCGATAGTTATCCGGAAGTGTCGAAATGTAGGCCACGAGATCCTCCCGGAGTGCGTGGTGTGTGGGCCTGTCTCTAACCTCTCGGTTAATCCGGATACGTTCGTTGATTCTCTCGTTAAAAGTTCTCGGAATGGGTACCGGAGGAGCATACCATTCATCGGCATCGCAGATCGACTGTCCGTTGTCTTCAACGATCATGTTGTGTAATATAATAGCCCCATACATAACTCTTCTTAGTTTGTTCATCTTGTAAAATCTAGCGGCATGTTTTATAATACCCCAACGACCTTGAAGAACACCGAATGCCCGTTCGATATCCTTTCTCGCACTCTCTTGAAAACGTTTGAATTTTTGGCGAGGTTCTTCAAATAGGTACGAGAAAGCTTTAACAAATGTCGACCACTCCAGATATATACGGTCTGCAAGGTAATATCCTTTAGTGTACTCGTGGCCGTTGACGGTGAATCTGTAGTCCGGGGATGAGTCGTTGAGCATATCATGAAACAACGACGATTGTTGAAGCACGTTGATGTCGTTCTTCGACCCGACGACACCGAAGTAAGCATGACATATCCATAGATCGTACGAGGCAACAGCTTCCAACATAACCGTTGGATAACCATGGTCACCTCGTGTGTATTGCCCTTTGTATGCATTTGGACATTGATCCCATTTCCAATGCATGCAGTCTATGCTACCAAGCATACCCGGAAAACCGTGAACCTCATTGTGTTTTTGATATAAACGATAAACATCATCTTGTGTTGGGGCTCTTAGATAAACGTTTGTATAAAGATGGATTACACATTTTAAAAAATTATCTAAGGATTCAGTTGATGTTCTTTCAGACATTTGTAAATATTCGTCGAAGGCGTCCGGAGTAATCCCATACGCCATCATACGAATAGCCGACGTGCATTTATGTAAACAACTAAAACCCATTTTACCCGTTGCATCGGGGCGTTGTTTGAAATATTTAAAATAGTCGGGCATAGGTTCTACAGAGTAATTAGATATACCTTCGACTATTCGGAGGAAAAGAGGTCTTCTCATACGAAATCGTCTACGGAAATATTCATCCGGGTATACGCTTTCGCCGGAGAAGTAATGTCGTACCACGTTTTCGTTTGCTTCGGCGCGATCGCGGTTGATATAACGCCTTTTCTTTTTCACCGTACGGCGAGAACTTTGCGCCTCATTTTCTTCCATCTCCAAAGCTTGTACCGACGAGGCTAGAACTTGTAACAATACGGAGTCGGAAGATGACGAATCCGAAACATCGTGATCGGTTGACGAATTCGAACTCATTTTTTGTATATATGGTTTTTAGGAAAATATTGAGATAGAAAGAGATTGAGAATTGGTGTGATTTTTTGGTTAAATTGTGGGGGTATTTATAGGTGAATTTGGAAAAAAAAAATAAAAATATATATATATATATATATATATATATATATATATATATATATATATATATATATATATATATATATATATATATATATATATATATATATATATATATATATATATATATTAAACGGAAATAATACCGTTTGAATAAAAAAAAATTTTTTTTTTTTTTTTTTCCTCAAAACGAGCCGTTGTTGGCACAACGGTCGGCTGACAACTGTTGGGAAAATCAACGATTTAACCCGAGTTAATAAATCTGTTAATTAAAGTCTTAATCTGAGTGATTTGAGTCTGAGTGATTCTGAGTCTGAGTGACTCTGAGTCTGAGTGACTAAAAGCAACTAAGGCATTATGGAGCTGACTACTCAGCTTCATAAAGAAACGTAATGATTTAATTTAGGTATGTTAGTTAGATAAAATCTTCTATCATTTTAGAAGATTTACTAAGATTCATATTTATCAAGCTCACTATCATTGTGTATAAATAGTGAGCTTGAACATTGTAATCGTTGTACCTTTCTAAGAAATATAACTGTGTGTTATAATCATTCTTTGTTATTATAAATTCCGCTATAATAATCTAAGAAACTGAGTAATCAATCGATTCATAATAATTAACATCTAAATACTTATTTGTGATTGATTAGCTAGTGTTTGAGATCTTATTGAGACCTAACAACATGGTATACGAGCAAATAAGATTTAAATTTTAATAAATTTATAAATCTTAAACGATCAATATAAAAAATCTCAAAAACAATGTCATCATCTTCAAATACACCTGTAATGGCTGGAAAAGGAATTCCTGTGTTCAATGGACATAATTTTGCCCATTGGAAACTTAAAGCTGAGTGGCATCTCTCAGGAATTCATGAGGAAATGATAAGAATAGTGACTGAAGGACCTATTATTCGAGGAAAGCACATTGATGAAGTCAAGGAAGGTGATAAAATTGTTCAACGTGCAAGATGGGTTCAAACTCCTAAATCACAATGGACAGATCAAGACAAGCTGTTGTTCAATCTTGATCCAAGAGCTAGAAGTATTCTAGGAAATGCAGTATCTGAACAAATATTCTCAAAGATAGCTGGCTGCAGAACTGCAAAAGAAGGGTGGGACACTTTAATTGTGTCTTATGAAGGTGTTCCTGTTGTGAGAGAGCAAAGACTAAACAGTCTCATTAGAAATTATGAAAATTTCTATATGAAAGAAAAGGAGACCTTGGCTGACGTGCATACAAGATTTCAAATAATGTTGAACGATATGTCAGCTCTAGGAGTAACAAAGGAAGATGAAGAAATATGTAAGAAATTTGTTGATATCTTACCTAACAAATTTGAATCTGTCATTACATCTCTTGTAGTTAGTGAGAAGCTGTCCACCTACAAGCTGCCTGGGCTCTTTGGACTATTGTTAAATTTTGAAGAATCTCAAGAAAGGAAAAAGATAAACAATAGACGAACTGCAAGGGATCCTGAAGCTGCATTAGTTGCAACAAGTAGAAGGAATAAAGAAATTTATTCTAAAGCTGACTCATCTGAGTCTGAGTCACACTCAGACTCAGAATCAGATGATGAAACTGAGGTCAAGAAACTAAAAAGTCAACTTGCTCTGTTAACTATGAAGCTTGAACAGAAGACAGGCTACAAAGGAAAGAAACCTTTCGATCTGAAGAAGGTGAAATGTTTTAAATGCAATGAATACGGTCACATGGCTGCTGACTGTAAAGTAAAGAATGCTCAGACTGAACACATGGACGAGGTTGCTGAGAGGGCCCAAAGATATCGAAAGAAGTATCTTAAATACAAGAAAGGCACCAGTTCAAATACACAGAAACCTCAAACTGAGCAAAAGGCATTCTTTGCTGAAGAATGGCTAGATGAGGAACTGTCGTCTGATGAAGATGAGGAAGTGGTGGATAAATGCTTAATGGCATTCACAGAAGAAGTGACTGAAGTTGAGAAATCTGCCTCTCAGTTCGAGAAGGATCTGAAGGAAGCTGAGAGACTGAGTTGCAACTCAGACTGGAACAAGTCAAAACTTTATAAGGTACACAATTTTGACACTTATACAAATGAACAAAAACTTCAAATGTTTGAGTATATTTTTGTTGACTTGACCACCACATTAGAAGAACAATCTGAATTCAAACAAAAAATCAAAGATCTTGAAAATAATTTGAAAATTAAAGATGATAAAATAATGGAACTAGAAAGTTATAAAGTCCTTTTAAATGCTCAGACTGAAGCTTATAGTGATCTTGCAAAAGAAAATCATAAACTTAGAGAAGAAACTGAGCACTATAAAAGAATTTGTTAATCATGGTGCATATCATCCTTAAAAAATTAAGATTGTTTGAGCAGACAGGTACCCAAACAAGTACAAGCTATGTTGGGTGAGGGATTCAGTTTGAAGAAGCATATGACTGAAGAAGAAGAAGAAGCTGAAAAAGCTGAAAGAGAAAAAATTGTTTTCAAACCAGAAATTCTTCCAAATACTTTCACATATTTGAAAGGAGAAAAAATAATGATGTCAAATGCTTTTGTAAAACCTGTAATTTCCCAAGTTTCTAATAAAAGTAACTCTTCATCTTCTTCTCAGTCTGAATGTGTTAATTTATCTGAAACTGATAAAAATGTGCATGCTGAAAAAGATTATGTGCATCTAACCAATAGATTGCCCAAGGTTGTGAGTAAACGTAAGAATCAGCACCCAGTCAGTTCCAAAAGTCATGAAACAAAAACCATTGATAAATTGGGGAATCAATTGTTGGAACTGACTAACATAGTAAAAACTCTAGTCAGGAACAAATCGCCTAATCACATCAGGCCCAAGACTCCTCCAAATAGAATTTGCTACAATTGTGGTGAAAAAGGGCATGAAGCTGTGTTTTGTAAACAACTGACTCAGTCTAGACCACAGTAAAACCCTCTTTCAAAAGTCTGTCTCACCAAAACGTTGGTCAGCTCCACATAAGTCAGTTTCACCAAAATCTAGGTCGGTTTCATCAAAGTCAGTCTCACCTCAAAAGCAAAGAAACACTTCTAAATCAAAGACAACGTCTGTGAAACCAACCAAGACTAAGTCAGTTTCTTCTCGAGTCAGTCTCAAAGATACTCCATGTAAATACTGCGGTGTCATAGGTCATTATTCTGTTAACTGCTAAATGGAACTATACCAGCTCCAAAACTGACTGCAAGACTGAACCTGAACTTAAACCTGCTTCAGTTCATGGATCCACTCTAAAGTGGGTGCCCCAAAGGAACTAATATTTTCTATTTCATGTGCAGGACTCTACAAAATGGTATCTAGATAGTGGAGCTTCAAGGCACATGACTGGAATGAAGTCTTTTCTACAAGACTATAAAGAAGAAGATGGGCCTCAAGTGAGATATGGTGACAACGGGGTATCAATGACACGTGGATATGGAAAGATTCATGCTGGAGCTGTCACTTTCAAGAGAGTTGCATATGTGGAAGGATTACAACATAACTTA